>SJYX01009576.1:518906-618862 GCA_006410675.1 Oreotragus oreotragus | reverse complement strand
GATTCATCCTGGGATTAACCTGTATAAGAATCAATGTCACATAAAAGGGGGCGTATGTCTACTGAGCTGACTACATATTTATCCCTCAGTGTCTAAAAAAGCAAAACGTTAAGTGAAATTACAGTGTGCAATGCATATTAATATACCCAGGGTTGTTTGAAATGCTCTAGAGCAGTGGTTTTCAAATTATCTGAGGCAGAGACTCCTTTTATGAAATTTCCATCCCGTCCACATAGAATACATATTCATGATTAATAGGCAGCTTATGCTACACAGGATTCGTCACAAAAGTTTGGCCATTCCCAAAATATTTCTTACCTGCTTACAAGGTGATCCCACTGATCACACACTTGGATGATCTGGCAATGGAAAATTGCTTTAAAAAACTCTCTAGGTACTTACTCATTGTACTTATCTCATTGCAGTGACAAATGGATCACAGACTGGCAGGCAAGAAAGAAAAGACATGCTCTGCCCCAGGTGAACCAATCATTTTGCTGGGAAGGTAACAATTAAGGAAAGGAAGTCATAAGAAAGTATGAGCAAGTCCCCATGTCAAGGGAAGGAGAATGCTTTCAGAGAGGGGCAAAGGAGGTTGGGAGGGCTACAGTCAATAAAGAGTCCACGGCTTTTATTGGCTGCATCCTCGCCAGGAAAGGTCTTTGTTTTATTGGGCTCTGTAGAGTGTGAGAGCTCCCCCTTCTGGCCTCCTCAGTTCAGTTCAGGTCATTTCAGTCGCTCAGTCCAGTCCGACTCTTTGGGACCCCATGGACTGCAGCACGACAAGCTCCCCTGTCCATCACCAACTCCTAACTGCATTTAATTGAAGCTCCCCTTCATTAATTTTTGCAGTACCGACTGAAGATGTCATGAACGAAAGATAGATAATAAAATATGATTATATTTGTTGACATGTTGTAGCTATATATATGTTTATTACTGTGCTGAGCCCTGCATTTTCATTTTATTATCTTTTATTATGTAGCACGCATGCAATTTTATTCCATAAAATCTTGGTATAAGAAATTCCACATTTAAAGAAAATCTCCAAATCAATTTAAATCTGTTCTTGTGATACTGTGATTTATAACTATATATATATATATTTCTTTTATTTATTTATTTTTTCTGTCACAGAGCTCCTAAAAACCCTTGGAATTTTCCAATTGATTAGGAACATAAAAGCATCTTTAGGAGGTGATTTTGGACTCTGCCTAGGGATTGGGGCTGTTTGCCAGGAAAACCAACCGTGTAACTGGAGGGTTAGAAAGACTCAGCCCTCCCCACACNGTCATTTCAGTCGCTCAGTCCTAAAAACCCTTGGAATTTTCCAATTGATTAGGAACATAAAAGCATCTTTAGGAGGTGATTTTGGACTCTGCCTAGGGATTGGGGCTGTTTGCCAGGAAAACCAACCGTGTAACTGGAGGGTTAGAAAGACTCAGCCCTCCCCACACCTCCAGAGAAGCGAGAGAAACAGAAGGTGAATCATTTGCTGGTGACTGATGATTTAATCAACCTTGTCTATGTAATTAAAGCCTCATAACTGAAGGAATAGATTCAAAGAGTTTCCAGGTTGGTGGGCACATGGGGGTGCTGGGAGCGTGACAGAGCATGGAAACCCCCTACTCTTTCCCCACACTTTGCCTTATGCATCTCTTCTGGGTGTTCCCAAGTTATACTAATGTATGCGTCTGTGTGTGCTTAGTTACCCAGTTGTGTCTGCCTCTTTGTGACCCCCATGGACTGTATCCCACCAGGCTCTTCTGTCCATGGAATTTCCCAGACAAGACTACTAGAGTGGGCAACCATTCCTTTCTCCGGGGAATCTTCCCTACCCAGGAATGGAACCTAGGTCTCTTGTATTGCTGGCAGATTCTTTACTATTTAAGCCACCACAGAAGCCCCAATCCTAAAGGAAACCAACCCTGAATATTCACTGGAAGGACTGACGCTGAAGCCGAAACTCCATCCTTTGGCCACCTGATGCAAAGAGCTGGTTTAACCTGATGCTGGGAAAGAAAATTAAGTGATGAGCTGGAATAACTGAATGTCATTATTGCTGAATGAGAAGCTTGAAATTGAGGATTTCAAGATAATGTAAGAATGAGAATTGAGGAAGGCAAGTAGATGACTGTGAGATTGCTAATGGGAGGTGAAAAATAAAGATCCCTAGAGGTGAGGAGCTGAAAAGGCAGAGAGGTAAATTGTTGGGGGATCATTTTTGTAGAAGCTGTAGCCAAATGAAATGATGGAAGAGGAGTGAAAATAAAGGCAGAGATGCAGGTGTGATAGTCATCATCAGAGAATGAAGGATGTGGTAGATGATGACTGAAGAATGTCTATTGAGCAGCAAAATCATATTCACATGGTGTGAACGTCCCAGAAAGTGCAAAGTTTGAAATAAGAAGTGAAGTGATTTTAGCTTCCCTCCCACCACACCCCCATTCTACCCCTCTAAGTGTCTACATACAGCTGCTTCACTCCATTGTACAGCAGAAACTTACACAACGTTGCAAAGCAATTATCTTCCAATTTAAAATAATCAATTAAAAATAAGTGAGATGATTTGGAAGCATCAGTGAAGAGTCTGGAGGATACTGCATCTCCAGGGCTTGAACGATGCAAATGGTTATGGAACAGTAGCCTGAGGAGAAGGCGACAGGAATCAGTATTACAGGCAAGAAGGTGAAGGAGGTGTTCAGAGAAGTTAAAGGTCATAGGGTTTGTTGATGACAGAGTGCTCAGAAAGCACAATTCAAGGGCCAAAATAAGGGCGGTTGGAAAGATGGATCGGGCTCACAGGGGTACAGAGGTCTGGGGGACAATGGGGAGCCTGGAAAACTCAGGCTTCTTGGACTGATGGGATGCAGATAGGTTTAACACAGAGACCTTGCGGAAAGGCGGGTAGGAGCCAGGGCTGGAATGACTACAGGCTCCTGTTGTGTGCAGGGCCGCCTGCGGAGAGGGGTGCAAAGCTCTGCAGAGGGCTAATCTCTGAGAACTTGAGACCACAGGGGTCTCTTGCTTCCTACAGAAGGGTGGTTCACAGACCTCGATTCTCCAGCCTCACCTAGATGTGTATAAGAGACAGCTCAAGGGTCTTCTCCATCTCTACAGTTTGAGATCATCAAGTCTTCAGCACTCAGCCTTCTTTATGGTCCAACTCTCACATCCATACATGACTACTGGAAAAACCATAGCTTTGATTATATAGACCTTTGTTGGCAAAGTGATGTCTCTGCTTTTTAATATGCTTTCTAGGTTTGCCATTGATTTTCTGGAGCAAGAGTCTTTTAATTTCATGGCTGCAGTCACCATCCACAGGGATTTTGGATCCCAAGAAAATAAGTCTGTCACTGTTTCCATGTTTCCCCATCTATTTGCCATGAAGTGATGGGACGAGATGCGAAGATTTTCATTTTTTGAATGTTGAGTTTTAAGCTAACGTTTTCACTCTCCTCTTTCAGCTTCATCAAGAAATGCTGTCAAAATCTCTCATTTCTAAGCTGGCTACTGATGCCCTCTGAGACAATGAGATGATTCCAGGCTTGGGATGTTATGGATTCTTGAAAATTTCTATCTTCTTTTTTATGATCCAAATCTTGAGGCTAGAAATTCATAACTCAAAACACAATTTCTGTCTAGCTTCTTGGGATGTGAAAACAGTCTCTTTTATTCTTTTCAGTGCTCTAGGTCCATGAACACAAAAACTTGTTAATATTTCTATTGACTGTCCTGGGGCATTTCATTGTCACAACAACCCTATGAGGTAATAGTATAATGCTCATTAAGGAGGAAGTTGAGGCTTAGTGACATTTTAGAAATATATCCAGGATGACATTGTTGGTGATTTTTGCTCAGTTTCTCAGTCTTATCTGACTCTTTGAGACTCCATGGACTCTAGCCTGCCAGGCTCCTCTGTCCATGGGATTCTCCAGGCAAGAATACTGGAATGGGTAACCATTTCCTCCTCCAGGGGATCTCCCTTGCCCTGGTATCGAACTCACATCCTGCATTGGCAGGTGGCTTCTTTACCACTGAGCCACCTGGAAAGCAGTTATTAGTGGGGAATCTGCCAACTTCAGAAGGGTTATAGCATTCTAAGACTATCCAACTATCTGGTCATTTAGATTTGATTTGATAGTCAACTGTAGATCTTTGAAAATTTAAACTCTTGTGCAAGTTTAAAAAAGCAGTCTTTTGAATGTTTTGGAGAACTGAAAGAACAGAAACTTTTGAAGATGCTGGTTTAACAATACACAGGATGAGGATCAAAACCATCACTGAGGATAAGCATTGATTACTTTGAGGGACAGGAAGAAGAAGAAGAAGAAGAAAAGAAGTTGAAAGGAAACAGAGATGAAGTCAGGTTTCAACATCTGTTCTCCCTACACTCCTAAATGTCTTATTGAAATATTTAAGTTTTCCTTATATAATCATCACACAAATTGCTACACAGAGTGGTTAAAATCTAAAAATACTGCTGTCATGGTTCCAAGTGAAAGTAAAAGTTGCTCCCTCACGTCCAACTCTGCGACTCCATGGACTATAAAGTCTTGGAATTCTCCAGGCCAGTATACTGGAGTGGGTAGCCTTTTCCTTCTCCAGAGGATCTTCCCAACCCAGGGATTGAACCCAGGTTTCCCACATTGCAGGCAGATTCTCTACCAGCTGAGCCACAAGGAAGCCCAAGAATACTGGAGTGGGTAGCCTATCCCTTCTCCAGGGGATCTTGCCAACCCAGGAATTGAACCAGGGACTCCTGCATTGCAGGCAGATTCTTTACCAACTGAGCTTTGAGGGAAGCCCTGTGGTCCCAAAGCAATTTACTTGTAATTATCACTGAATTTGAACAGTAAATCTTTCTGATGACCTTTAAATTCAATTTGTCAATGGAACAAATCCTTTGAAACTATCATTAACATGGTATTAAGTTTACAGAATACATTTTCGATGAGTTGGCAGGATTGTATTATTAAGATTTTCCAGGTTGGAATGTGATATGTTTATCTATCTTTTCAATCTTTCTTTTTTGACCTCTGATAAAGTTAAAACATTTTTCTTTATATCAAGCTTGCTCATTTCTCATAAAGTTAATTTCTATACATTTTATAATAACTGTTGCTAATATAAATGGTTTTTTCATTATGTTATTGAGTTGATTATTGCTAATATAAAATAAAGCTATGATTTTAGTATATTTATCTTATATTAGACCAATCTTAATAGATCTTAGGGGTTTCAATAGTGTTAATTATTTTGAGAGATATTCTAGATGGAGAAATCATTTAATTGGCAAATAATAATTACTTTCTAAGGATAACACCTTTCTCCCACTTTGTTTAGTGCATTGGCAGGAAACACAGACAATGTTGAAATGTAGTGGTAATTGAAAAACTTTCAAACTTTTATAGCAAGTGGTATGAGCCTGATGAAACTAAATTCTAAATCATCTAATACTTGAAATCATTGTTTTGGAGTAGAATCTTTGAATAAAGGGCTGTAGTTGTGTTTATTCCATGAACTGTAATTCCAAGGGAGATTTCTTCTTTTAAAGGAAACTTATCATGAATGGGAAATGACTGAATTCCAACAAGACACTAATGCCTGCATGAGGCAAGGTCTTGGTACCTGAAATATTTCATATATGATACATGGTTGAGTGGTTCTTTTCTAGAGCATTTTTCACTCACTCAAACGCAGCTCTGAGACTTGTGAAAATGTCTCCTTTGGGTGAAGGGCACATGGGGAAGTTTATACCAAATACTAGTCTATATCAAAAGCAGCCCTGAATCAACATATTGTTTGTTGGTACACGGATTTGGAAATTTATTCCTGTTGGATGCTTATTTCAAGCAGGGATGTATGACTGTTCACTTTTACTCTTTGCCACGGGCTCAAATAAAATGACATCATTAAAAATCATCTGAAAATAATTAGGATTGTGTCACTACTTGGATTCTGAGTGGGAACAAATAGGCACCTTGGCAGAGAAAGTGATCAGAGGCAATGCTAGGGAAACACTGAGCGCTGGAATAGACAAAGATCTTTCGATATGGCCTGCAGTGGAGTCATGCGCCCAGGGGAGGATGCTGGAGAAGTGAACCCAGTGGGGATTACAGACCCTGGCCAGGAAATAAAACAGGTGTCCAAAATTTTAAAAAGAAAAAGCTGGCTATTAGGTTGCAACAGGGATCAAATCCCACAACACAATAAAGTGTCATAACCACCAAGACAAAAGCTCCAAAGCTAATGTAAAATGGATAATCGGAACAATTTTGCCTAATGTTTTTCCTTTATTTTGCCAAGCACATGTTTTAGTGGTGATCTTACAAACTTACAAATACCTCAGAATTAGCACTCAGGGGTTCTTATCTGATTGATTCTTCATGTTAGTCACTCAGTTGTGTCCAACTCTTTGTGACCCCATGGATTGTAGCCTGCCAGGCTCCTCTGTCCATGGGATTCTCAAGGCAAGAATACTGGAGTGGGTTGCCATTCCCTTCCCCAGGGGATCTTGCAAACCCAGTGATCGAACCTAGGTCTTCCGTCTTGCAGGCAGATTCTCTTACCATCTGAGCCACCAGGGACCTTGGTCCTTAATAAAATCTTTTCCTTGGTTTTAGATCTGAACTCCTGAATAAGACAGTAGTGATTAAGAGTAGAGCTCTGGCCATGAGTCTCAGTTCAGTTCAGTTGCTCCGTCATGTCTGACTCTGAGACCCCAAGGACTGCAGCATGCCAGACCTCCCTGTCCATCACCAACTCCTGGAGTTTGCTCAAACTCATGTCCATTGAGTTGGTGATGCCATCCAACCATCTCATCCTCTGTGGTCCCTTTCTCACTATGAGTCTACACTGACACAATCCCTTATTTTTCTCCAAATTTTCTCTGCAAAGATATGCTTTGTAGAAAAATTGGCATGAGAAAATTAAGATAAAGGGAGTGGATTATCCAATATAAGAACAATAACAACAAAAATGGAATAAGTACACCTAGTAGATATTAAAGAAATGAATGCACATAATTGAGTTAATGACGGCATATGACATATAATCCTGCCTTACTTTGCACTAAACAGATACTCTCAAGCACTTGGATATTGGCTATGAAATCTGCCTTTTCTGAACTGTAGGATCAAAAATGCACCTCACTCAGGTTTCCCTGGTGGCTCAGTGATAAAGAATCTGCCTGAAATATGGGGACCTCGGTTCGATCCCTGAGTCAGGAAGATCCCCTGGAGAAGTGCATGACAACCCACTCTAGCGTTCTTACCTAGAGAATCCCATGGACAGAGAAGCCTGGCAGGCTGCAGCCCATAGGGCTGCACAGAGTTGGACATGACTGAAGTGAATAAGCAGCAAGTTTTTCCAATAAAAAGTCTGTAAAATAGATGGTGCACTCTGTGGTCCATACAAATGTTTCCACCATTTTGGTCCTTAATAAGGACCTGAAATATTTGTTGTTGTCGTTGCTTAGTCACTGAGTTGTATCCAAATTTTCTGTGACCCCATGGACTGCAGCCTGCTAGGCTTCTCTGTCCATGGGGTTTTCCAGGCAGAACATTGGAGTGGGTTGCCATTTCTTTCTCCAGGGGATCTTCCCAACAAAGGGAGTGAACCCCCATCTCCCGAACTGTCAGATGGATTCTTTATCACTGAGCCACCAGGGAAGCCTTGATAAGACATTTACTTGTTGTTATATAGTAACATTTCTTTGACAATATAACAGAATGATATTAATGGTATTTAAATAAAAGTATAGAAAACTTTCACTTTTCCAGGATATGAAAATTAATTGGTAAGCCAATTACTGAGGTTATTTGAAGATGAAGTATTTGGAATGCATACACCAAATAAAAATAGCATGATTTAGTCAGTTTCTGATAGTTCACAAGGATTGTGTCATTCCTTATGATCCTTATTTTCAGTAATAAGCATTTATAATTACATTTAACTGTCACTTAAATTTTAAGCAACTAGAAGTTTCAATACATAATGCTGAATTAATTTCCTAAGGGTCAAGAAATGTCCTTGAAAGAAACATATTCTTCAAGTGACTTTGGTATATAGGAAGTATATTTCCTGGAAGGTATATGTCTCAGTGAACTTTATAGCACAGAGATGTTATTTATGATCAGAATGTTTGTAAGAAAAATATCATAATGATGGACTGTGGAGTTTCAATTCGGTAAAAGGAAAGTTGAAGACACACAGATGAATATGGATAGTGAAACGTGTGTATGGTCCATGGGTTTTACATTTTGTTTAGAAAAATGAAATGGTAGAATTAAGTGATGAGCTGGAATAACTGAATGTCATTATTGCTGAATGAGAAGCTTGAAATTGAGGATTTCAAGATAATGTAAGAATGAGAATTGAGGAAGGCAAGTAGATGACTGTGAGATTGCTAATGGGAGGTGAAAAATAAAGATCCCTAGAGGTGAGGAGCTGAAAAGGCAGAGAGGTAAATTGTTGGGGGATCATTTTTGTAGAAGCTGTAGCCAAATGAAATGATGGAAGAGGAGTGAAAATAAAGGCAGAGATGCAGGTGTGATAGTCATCATCAGAGAATGAAGGATGTGGTAGATGATGACTGAAGAATGTCTATTGAGCAGCAAAATCATATTCACATGGTGTGAACGTCCCAGAAAGTGCAAAGTTTGAAATAAGAAGTGAAGTGATTTTAGCTTCCCTCCCACCACACCCCCATTCTACCCCTCTAAGTGTCTACATACAGCTGCTTCACTCCATTGTACAGCAGAAACTTACACAACGTTGCAAAGCAATTATCTTCCAATTTAAAATAATCAATTAAAAATAAGTGAGATGATTTGGAAGCATCAGTGAAGAGTCTGGAGGATACTGCATCTCCAGGGCTTGAACGATGCAAATGGTTATGGAACAGTAGCCTGAGGAGAAGGCGACAGGAATCAGTATTACAGGCAAGAAGGTGAAGGAGGTGTTCAGAGAAGTTAAAGGTCATAGGGTTTGTTGATGACAGAGTGCTCAGAAAGCACAATTCAAGGGCCAAAATAAGGGCGGTTGGAAAGATGGATCGGGCTCACAGGGGTACAGAGGTCTGGGGGACAATGGGGAGCCTGGAAAACTCAGGCTTCTTGGACTGATGGGATGCAGATAGGTTTAACACAGAGACCTTGCGGAAAGGCGGGTAGGAGCCAGGGCTGGAATGACTACAGGCTCCTGTTGTGTGCAGGGCCGCCTGCGGAGAGGGGTGCAAAGCTCTGCAGAGGGCTAATCTCTGAGAACTTGAGACCATAGGGGTCTCTTGCTTCCTACAGAAGGGTGGTTCACAGACCTCGATTCTCCAGCCTCACCTAGATGTGTATAAGAGACAGCTCAAGGGTCTTCTCCATCTCTACAGTTTGAGATCATCAAGTCTTCAGCACTCAGCCTTCTTTATGGTCCAACTCTCACATCCATACATGACTACTGGAAAAACCATAGCTTTGATTATATAGACCTTTGTTGGCAAAGTGATGTCTCTGCTTTTTAATATGCTTTCTAGGTTTGCCATTGATTTTCTGGAGCAAGAGTCTTTTAATTTCATGGCTGCAGTCACCATCCACAGGGATTTTGGATCCCAAGAAAATAAGTCTGTCACTGTTTCCATGTTTCCCCATCTATTTGCCATGAAGTGATGGGACGAGATGCGAAGATTTTCATTTTTTGAATGTTGAGTTTTAAGCTAACGTTTTCACTCTCCTCTTTCAGCTTCATCAAGAAATGCTGTCAAAATCTCTCATTTCTAAGCTGGCTACTGATGCCCTCTGAGACAATGAGATGATTCCAGGCTTGGGATGTTATGGATTCTTGAAAATTTCTATCTTCTTTTTTATGATCCAAATCTTGAGGCTAGAAATTCATAACTCAAAACACAATTTCTGTCTAGCTTCTTGGGATGTGAAAACAGTCTCTTTTATTCTTTTCAGTGCTCTAGGTCCATGAACACAAAAACTTGTTAATATTTCTATTGACTGTCCTGGGGCATTTCATTGTCACAACAACCCTATGAGGTAATAGTATAATGCTCATTAAGGAGGAAGTTGAGGCTTAGTGACATTTTAGAAATATATCCAGGATGACATTGTTGGTGATTTTTGCTCAGTTTCTCAGTCTTATCTGACTCTTTGAGACTCCATGGACTCTAGCCTGCCAGGCTCCTCTGTCCATGGGATTCTCCAGGCAAGAATACTGGAATGGGTAACCATTTCCTCCTCCAGGGGATCTCCCTTGCCCTGGTATCGAACTCACATCCTGCATTGGCAGGTGGCTTCTTTACCACTGAGCCACCTGGAAAGCAGTTATTAGTGGGGAATCTGCCAACTTCAGAAGGGTTATAGCATTCTAAGACTATCCAACTATCTGGTCATTTAGATTTGATTTGATAGTCAACTGTAGATCTTTGAAAATTTAAACTCTTGTGCAAGTTTAAAAAAGCAGTCTTTTGAATGTTTTGGAGAATTATTAGTGGGGAATCTACCAACTTCAGAAGGGTTATAGCATTCTAAGACTATCCAACTATCTGGTCATTTAGATTTGATTTGATAGTCAACTGTAGATCTTTGAAAATTTAAACTCTTGTGCAAGTTTAAAAAAGCAGTCTTTTGAATGTTTTGGAGAACTGAAAGAACAGAAACTTTTGAAGATGCTGGTTTAACAATACACAGGATGAGGATCAAAACCATCACTGAGGATAAGCATTGATTACTTTGAGGGACAGGAAGAAGAAGAAGAGAAGTTGAAAGGAAACAGAGATGAAGTCAGGTTTCAACATCTGTTCTCCCTACACTCCTAAATGTCTTATTGAAATATTTAAGTTTTCCTTATATAATCATCACACAAATTGCTACACAGAGTGGTTAAAAACTAAAAATACTGCTGTCATGGTTCCAAGTGAAAGTAAAAGTTGCTCCCTCACGTCCAACTCTGCGACTCCATGGACTATAAAGTCTTGGAATTCTCCAGGCCAGTATACTGGAGTGGGTAGCCTTTTCCTTCTCCAGAGGATCTTCCCAACCCAGGGATTGAACCCAGGTTTCCCACATTGCAGGCAGATTCTCTACCAGCTGAGCCACAAGGAAGCCCAAGAATACTGGAGTGGGTAGCCTATCCCTTCTCCAGGGGATCTTGCCAACCCAGGAATTGAACCAGGGACTCCTGCATTGCAGGCAGATTCTTTACCAACTGAGCTTTGAGGGAAGCCCTGTGGTCCCAAAGCAATTTACTTGTAATTATCACTGAATTTGAACAGTAAATCTTTCTGATGACCTTTAAATTCAATTTGTCAATGGAACAAATCCTTTGAAACTATCATTAACATGGTATTAAGTTTACAGAATACATTTTCGATGAGTTGGCAGGATTGTATTATTAAGATTTTCCATGTTGGAATGTGATATGTTTATCTATCTTTTCAATCTTTCTTTTTTGACCTCTGATAAAGTTAAAACATTTTTCTTTATATCAAGCTTGCTCATTTCTCATAAAGTTAATTTCTATACATTTTATAATAACTGTTGCTAATATAAATGGTTTTTTCATTATGTTATTGAGTTGATTATTGCTAATATAAAATAAAGCTATGATTTTAGTATATTTATCTTATATTAGACCAATCTTAATAGATCTTAGGGGTTTCAATAGTGTTAATTATTTTGAGAGATATTCTAGATGGAGAAATCATTTAATTGGCAAATAATAATTACTTTCTAAGGATAACACCTTTCTCCCACTTTGTTTAGTGCATTGGCAGGAAACACAGACAATGTTGAAATGTAGTGGTAATTGAAAAACTTTCAAACTTTTATAGCAAGTGGTATGAGCCTGATGAAACTAAATTCTAAATCATCTAATACTTGAAATCATTGTTTTGGAGTAGAATCTTTGAATAAAGGGCTGTAGTTGTGTTTATTCCATGAACTGTAATTCCAAGGGAGATTTCTTCTTTTAAAGGAAACTTATCATGAATGGGAAATGACTGAATTCCAACAAGACACTAATGCCTGCATGAGGCAAGGTCTTGGTACCTGAAATATTTCATATATGATACATGGTTGAGTGGTTCTTTTCTAGAGCATTTTTCACTCACTCAAACGCAGCTCTGAGACTTGTGAAAATGTCTCCTTTGGGTGAAGGGCACATGGGGAAGTTTATACCAAATACTAGTCTATATCAAAAGCAGCCCTGAATCAACATATTGTTTGTTGGTACACGGATTTGGAAATTTATTCCTGTTGGATGCTTATTTCAAGCAGGGATGTATGACTGTTCACTTTTACTCTTTGCCACGGGCTCAAATAAAATGACATCATTAAAAATCATCTGAAAATAATTAGGATTGTGTCACTACTTGGATTCTGAGTGGGAACAAATAGGCACCTTGGCAGAGAAAGTGATCAGAGGCAATGCTAGGGAAACACTGAGCGCTGGAATAGACAAAGATCTTTCGATATGGCCTGCAGTGGAGTCATGCACCCAGGGGAGGATGCTGGAGAAGTGAACCCAGTGGGGATTACAGACCCTGGCCAGGAAATAAAACAGGTGTCCAAAATTTAAAAAAGAAAAAGCTGGCTATTAGGTTGCAACAGGGATCAAATCCCACAACACAATAAAGTGTCATAACCACCAAGACAAAAGCTCCAAAGCTAATGTAAAATGGATAATCGGAACAATTTTGCCTAATGTTTTTCCTTTATTTTGCCAAGCACATGTTTTAGTGGTGATCTTACAAACTTACAAATACCTCAGAATTAGCACTCAGGGGTTCTTATCTGATTGATTCTTCATGTTAGTCACTCAGTTGTGTCCAACTCTTTGTGACCCCATGGATTGTAGCCTGCCAGGCTCCTCTGTCCATGGGATTCTCAAGGCAAGAATACTGGAGTGGGTTGCCATTCCCTTCCCCAGGGGATCTTGCAAACCCAGTGATCGAACCTAGGTCTCCCGTCTTGCAGGCAGATTCTCTTACCATCTGAGCCACCAGGGACCTTGGTCCTTAATAAAATCTTTTCCTTGGTTTTAGATCTGAACTCCTGAATAAGACAGTAGTGATTAAGAGTAGAGCTCTGGCCATGAGTCTCAGTTCAGTTCAGTTGCTCCGTCATGTCTGACTCTGAGACCCCAAGGACTGCAGCATGCCAGACCTCCCTGTCCATCACCAACTCCTGGAGTTTGCTCAAACTCATGTCCATTGAGTTGGTGATGCCATCCAACCATCTCATCCTCTGTGGTCCCTTTCTCACTATGAGTCTACACTGACACAATCCCTTATTTTTCTCCAAATTTTCTCTGCAAAGATGTGCTTTGTAGAAAAATTGGCATGAGAAAATTAAGATAAAGGGAGTGGATTATCCAATATAAGAACAATAACAACAAAAATGGAATAAGTACACCTAGTAGATATTAAAGAAATGAATGCACATAATTGAATTAATGACGGCATATGACATATAATCCTGCCTTACTTTGCACTAAACAGATACTCTCAAGCACTTGGATATTGGTTATGAAATCTGCCTTTTCTGAACTGTAGGATCAAAAATGCACCTCACTCAGGTTTCCCTGGTGGCTCAGTGATAAAGAATCTGCCTGAAATATGGGGACCTCGGTTTGATCCCTGAGTCAGGAAGATCCCCTGGAGAAGTGCATGACAACCCACTCTAGCGTTCTTACCTAGAGAATCCCATGGACAGAGAAGCCTGGCAGGCTGCAGCCCATAGGGCTGCACAGAGTTGGACATGACTGAAGTGAATAAGCAGCAAGTTTTTCCAATAAAAAGTCTGTAAAATAGATGGTGCACTCTGTGGTCCATACAAATGTTTCCACCATTTTGGTCCTTAATAAGGACCTGAAATATTTGTTGTTGTCGTTGCTTAGTCACTGAGTTGTATCCAAATTTTCTGTGACCCCATGGACTGCAGCCTGCTAGGCTTCTCTGTCCATGGGATTTTCCAGGCAGAACATTGGAGTGGGTTGCCATTTCTTTCTCCAGGGGATCTTCCCAACATAGGGAGTGAACCCCCATCTCCCGAATTGTCAGATGGATTCTTTATCACTGAGCCACCAGGGAAGCCTTGATAAGACATTTACTTGTTGTTATATAGTAACATTTCTTTGACAATATAACAGAATGATATTAATGGTATTTAAATAAAAGTATAGAAAACTTTCACTTTTCCAGGATATGAAAATTAATTGGTAAGCCAATTACTGAGGTTATTTGAAGATGAAGTATTTGGAATGCATACACCAAATAAAAATAGCATGATTTAGTCAGTTTCTGATAGTTCACAAGGATTGTGTCATTCCTTATGATCCTTATTTTCAGTAATAAGCATTTATAATTACATTTAACTGTCACTTAAATTTTAAGCAACTAGAAGTTTCAATACATAATGCTGAATTAATTTCCTAAGGGTCAAGAAATGTCCTTGAAAGAAACATATTCTTCAAGTGGCTTTGGTATATAGGAAGTATATTTCCTGGAAGGTATATGTCTCAGTGAACTTTATAGCACAGAGATGTTATTTATGATCAGAATGTTTGTAAGAAAAATATCATAATGATGGACTGTGGAGTTTCAATTCGGTAAAAGGAAAGTTGAAGACACACAGATGAATATGGATAGTGAAACGTGTGTATGGTCCATGGGTTTTACATTTTGTTTAGAAAAATGAAATGGTAGAATTAAGTGATGAGCTGGAATAACTGAATGTCATTATTGCTGAATGAGAAGCTTGAAATTGAGGATTTCAAGATAATGTAAGAATGAGAATTGAGGAAGGCAAGTAGATGACTGTGAGATTGCTAATGGGAGGTGAAAAATAAAGATCCCTAGAGGTGAGGAGCTGAAAAGGCAGAGAGGTAAATTGTTGGGGGATCATTTTTGTAGAAGCTGTAGCCAAATGAAATGATGGAAGAGGAGTGAAAATAAAGGCAGAGATGCAGGTGTGATAGTCATCATCAGAGAATGAAGGATGTGGTAGATGATGACTGAAGAATGTCTATTGAGCAGCAAAATCATATTCACATGGTGTGAACGTCCCAGAAAGTGCAAAGTTTGAAATAAGAAGTGAAGTGATTTTAGCTTCCCTCCCACCACACCCCCATTCTACCCCTCTAAGTGTCTACATACAGCTGCTTCACTCCATTGTACAGCAGAAACTTACACAACGTTGCAAAGCAATTATCTTCCAATTTAAAATAATCAATTAAAAATAAGTGAGATGATTTGGAAGCATCAGTGAAGAGTCTGGAGGATACTGCATCTCCAGGGCTTGAACGATGCAAATGGTTATGGAACAGTAGCCTGAGGAGAAGGCGACAGGAATCAGTATTACAGGCAAGAAGGTGAAGGAGGTGTTCAGAGAAGTTAAAGGTCATAGGGTTTGTTGATGACAGAGTGCTCAGAAAGCACAATTCAAGGGCCAAAATAAGGGCGGTTGGAAAGATGGATCGGGCTCACAGGGGTACAGAGGTCTGGGGGACAATGGGGAGCCTGGAAAACTCAGGCTTCTTGGACTGATGGGATGCAGATAGGTTTAACACAGAGACCTTGCGGAAAGGCGGGTAGGAGCCAGGGCTGGAATGACTACAGGCTCCTGTTGTGTGCAGGGCCGCCTGCGGAGAGGGGTGCAAAGCTCTGCAGAGGGCTAATCTCTGAGAACTTGAGACCACAGGGGTCTCTTGCTTCCTACAGAAGGGTGGTTCACAGACCTCGATTCTCCAGCCTCACCTGGAGAAAGTAGCTTTGAAATGGCCTCTCCTCTCCGTGTGTTTTCAGAGCGCCAAAATGACAAAGGTTTTTGACCAACCTTGAGAAATGTGAACCTCTGGAAAGCCAGAGCTTCACTCTCTCCAGATCTCCATACATGGTGCCGTCTGCCAGGTCTCTCTCTCCTGGACATACTGACGCTACCTCCCCCCAGAATCCTTTGCCTTTTCTCTCTCAGATATCCTCTCCCTGAGGAAACGTGGGCCTCTTCTGTCAAGTTTATTTAGATCTTAATCTCTTTCAGACAGAGGCTGTGTATGTTTTGTCTGCAATGGCACCCCATTCCAGCACTCTTGCCTGAAAAATCCCATGGACGGAGGAGCCTGGTGGGCCGCAGTCCATGGGGTCACTAAGAGTCGGACACGACTGAGGACTTCACTTTCACTTTTCACTTCCATGCACTGGAGAAGGAAATGGCCACCCACTCCAGTGTTCTTGCCTGGAGAATCCCAGGGACGGGGGAGTCTTTTGGGCTGCCGTCTATGGGGTCGCACAGAGTCAGACACGACTGAAGCGACTTAGCAGCAGCAGAGACTGCTGAGGTGAATCATTTTTTTGCTCAAAGCTAGCAAGAATTAGTGAGACAAAGTGTTAAAAAAAAAATATGAGAGAGAGAGAGGCAAGTCAGCCAGGAAGATAATCGCTGGGTGGGGAATTCCTTCCTCTGTCTGGGAGAAGCAAAGAAATGGTGATGGCAGGGAAATGACAGAAGCCTAGGAGTGGCCTTGAAACAGCCAGTAACCTTGCTGAGGTTGCTTACGTGCTGCTAATCACACATCACTCAGTCCTAGGGCGCATGGCCAAGTGGCATAGCTGGGTGACCTTTCTTCCTTATGTTTCAGGAGAGGAAAATCTTATATTATCATGTGTGCCTGAAAAGGCCACAGCCCTGAACTCTGAACATGACTCTGGAACTCTCTGTCCTTGAGATTCCCATGCTGCTCCTCAAAGGACCCATCCACATTTGTTCAGGTTCTCAAAGAGCTGCTATTTGTAAGGACCCTGACCTAAGAATGCAAGTATTTTCTAAACCATTCTCCCATTATATGAACTTTAAAATGATAACCCCTTTTCAATTGGTGTAACAGAAAGAAAGCTGGTCTTTGGACCAAAACTCTCCTTATTCTGGTCCCAGTCCTGCTACCAATTGGAGATGACTTAGAGAAAGACATTTTGCCTTGCTAGCCTCAATCTTCTCCTCTGTAAAATGAGAGGATTGACCTCTTGTCAGTTTTAACATCCCGTGAACCACAAAATAGAATTCCAAGAGGAGAGAGCACGTTGTATAACTTCTCGCTTAGCCAGGAAAGTTGTACCCTACTGGTCATCAAGGAAATGGAAATCTCAAAGCAGCATCATTTTTAACTATTGCTCATAAAGATAACAAAAGTAAAAGAAATGAGTGTCTGATGCTATACAGTGATTGCAGAAAAGCAGACCCTCTCAACTGCTGCCGATGAGAGGTGAAATGCCATATTAGATCAGAAAGTGATCTAACAACAGTATCAAGAAATTTAAAAGCATATAAATCCAACAAGTCAATGTCTGAAATACTTATGTTTTCTATAATAAAGATCTATTAATTAATTATAAGGAAAGAAAAAGAACTTGGAGGAAGGAAGATGGAAGAAAGGAAGAAAACAGGAAGGAAGAANTTTGGAAGCATCAGTGAAGAGTCTGGAGGATACTGCATCTCCAGGGCTTGAACGATGCAAATGGTTATGGAACAGTAGCCTGAGGAGAAGGCGACAGGAATCAGTATTACAGGCAAGAAGGTGAAGGAGGTGTTCAGAGAAGTTAAAGGTCATAGGGTTTGTTGATGACAGAGTGCTCAGAAAGCACAATTCAAGGGCCAAAATAAGGGCGGTTGGAAAGATGGATCGGGCTCACAGGGGTACAGAGGTCCGGGGGACAATGGGGAGCCTGGAAAACTCAGGCTTCTTGGACTGATGGGATGCAGATAGGTTTAACACAGAGACCTTGCGGAAAGGCGGGTAGGAGCCAGGGCTGGAATGACTACAGGCTCCTGTTGTGTGCAGGGCCGCCTGCGGAGAGGGGTGCAAAGCTCTGCAGAGGGCTAATCTCTGAGAACTTGAGACCATAGGGGTCTCTTGCTTCCTACAGAAGGGTGGTTCACAGACCTCGATTCTCCAGCCTCACCTGGAGAAAGTAGCTTTGAAATGGCCTCTCCTCTCCGTGTGTTTTCAGAGCGCCAAAATGACAAAGGTTTTTGACCAACCTTGAGAAATGTGAACCTCTGGAAAGCCAGAGCTTCACTCTCTCCAGATCTCCATACATGGTGCCGTCTGCCAGGTCTCTCTCTCCTGGACATACTGACGCTACCTCCCCCCAGAATCCTTTGCCTTTTCTCTCTCAGATATCCTCTCCCTGAGGAAACGTGGGCCTCTTCTGTCAAGTTTATTTAGATCTTAATCTCTTTCAGACAGAGGCTGTGTATGTTTTGTCTGCAATGGCACCCCATTCCAGCACTCTTGCCTGAAAAATCCCATGGACGGAGGAGCCTGGTGGGCCGCAGTCCATGGGGTCACTAAGAGTCGGACACGACTGAGGACTTCACTTTCACTTTTCACTTCCATGCACTGGAGAAGGAAATGGCCACCCACTCCAGTGTTCTTGCCTGGAGAATCCCAGGGACGGGGGAGTCTTTTGGGCTGCCGTCTATGGGGTCGCACAGAGTCAGACACGACTGAAGCGACTTAGCAGCAGCAGAGACTGCTGAGGTGAATCATTTTTTTGCTCAAAGCTAGCAAGAATTAGTGAGACAAAGTGTTAAAAAAAAAATATGAGAGAGAGAGAGGCAAGTCAGCCAGGAAGATAATCGCTGGGTGGGGAATTCCTTCCTCTGTCTGGGAGAAGCAAAGAAATGGTGATGGCAGGGAAATGACAGAAGCCTAGGAGTGGCCTTGAAACAGCCAGTAACCTTGCTGAGGTTGCTTACGTGCTGCTAATCACACATCACTCAGTCCTAGGGCGCATGGCCAAGTGGCATAGCTGGGTGACCTTTCTTCCTTATGTTTCAGGAGAGGAAAATCTTATATTATCATGTGTGCCTGAAAAGGCCACAGCCCTGAACTCTGAACATGACTCTGGAACTCTCTGTCCTTGAGATTCCCATGCTGCTCCTCAAAGGACCCATCCACATTTGTTCAGGTTCTCAAAGAGCTGCTATTTGTAAGGACCCTGACCTAAGAATGCAAGTATTTTCTAAACCATTCTCCCATTATATGAACTTTAAAATGATAACCCCTTTTCAATTGGTGTAACAGAAAGAAAGCTGGTCTTTGGACCAAAACTCTCCTTATTCTGGTCCCAGTCCTGCTACCAATTGGAGATGACTTAGAGAAAGACATTTTGCCTTGCTAGCCTCAATCTTCTCCTCTGTAAAATGAGAGGATTGACCTCTTGTCAGTTTTAACATCCCGTGAACCACAAAATAGAATTCCAAGAGGAGAGAGCACGTTGTATAACTTCTCGCTTAGCCAGGAAAGTTGTACCCTACTGGTCATCAAGGAAATGGAAATCTCAAAGCAGCATCATTTTTAACTATTGCTCATAAAGATAACAAAAGTAAAAGAAATGAGTGTCTGATGCTATACAGTGATTGCAGAAAAGCAGACCCTCTCAACTGCTGCCGATGAGAGGTGAAATGCCATATTAGATCAGAAAGTGATCTAACAACAGTATCAAGAAATTTAAAAGCATATAAATCCAACAAGTCAATGTCTGAAATACTTATGTTTTCTATAATAAAGATCTATTAATTAATTATAAGGAAAGAAAAAGAACTTGGAGGAAGGAAGATGGAAGAAAGGAAGAAAACAGGAAGGAAGAAGAGGAAGAAGGAAAAGGATGTTATTTCTTATTTACTGAGATAAGAATGTTATTAGTTCCTTCTTTCTCTCTTTTCAGAGAGAATCAAGAGTTCAGTTTTTGGCATGTTAAGTTTGAGATGGATATTAGACACAAAAGTAGATTAACTAAATATGTTTTCAGATATAAATTAAACATACTCTATTCTTTTATTCTAGTATCTCTTTTGCTTCATGGCATGGCTTATGACTTGGTTGAGGTTTTGGATTATGTATTAATAGTAGAATTTAAATATGATAGGATGACCTAGGTCCTGTGGGATTCAGTCTTCAGTTGATAGTTGGTAACTTACTGGTAAAAATCAGCATCCTTTAAGATTGACTTATGTTGGTACAAATAAAATTTTTAATAACACAAGCTTCTCCTTGTTTGAGAAAGTCTATATTTCCATAGGCTACTTCTAGAAGAAGGACTTCTATTTCCAAGGTTCCTTTAGGGAAGGAGGGGGGAATCAATGACTATGTGCCAAAGGAGTGTTTGTTCTGTATTCAGAGGAGACACCACAGACACTCACAGGACACTGCAGAGTTGAGAGTAAAAGGTGTCCACTAACATTTACCTCATCAAAGAAGTGTGTTCATTCCACCGTGGGAAGGAGCAGGGAAAACACATCTAATGGCCATCCTGAAGCATTTTCCTGAAAATAAGTCTCTTCTTTGTTTCAGTAAGACATCTTTTATAAAATAGAAAAAAAAAAACAACCCAACTTTTAAATCACCACTTTAATAAGAAATAACACCTGGCAGGTTAATCACCAGGAAGAGAGAAAAAAAGTGATGGCTTTATTTTGTAGTCTTAGCTCATCTTTGACATTTCCTTTCAGAAAACCAGATGGCCACACCCATTTTTATGCCATTCAGTGGAAACAGCTGCAAGAAAGATGATGGGGAAACAGATGAACTCTGACAAGATCAGAGGACTTCTGAGAGATTGAGCACCTTGTTTTCTAATGTGGAGTGTTTTCATGAATAGGATAGTTATATTCTATTTTAGGCAAAACAGCTGGTCTTCTATGAGGAATTTTCAAAACCAAATTTTACAATACATTTTAAGGAGTTTTTTTCTTGAATTGTTAGAAATGTAATTGTTAGAAATTGTAATTTCTAACAGGGCATGTAATTGTTAGAAATATTTAAATAACATTGCTGCCTATCGAAAGAATATCAAACTATAGTTAAACATTTCTATGGTAAAATAAGACTCGGGTTCCTGCTTTTGTCAGGATTTTTTTAGTTGTGAGAGAAAGAAATTCAACTCCAAGTGTCTGAATCTTGAGAGAAGATTTGCTGGCTCAGAGAACTCCAGGGCTAAGGTAGCTACTATCAGCCAAAGTCAAGGTCAGGTGCTCACAAGATGACATCTGAAACCTGTCTCTCACTCCCCTGCCCCTACTTTTTCTGTCTTGGCCTCATTCTCAAGCAACTCTTTCCTTCATGGGAGAAGATGATTCTCAGCAGCTGCAAGCTTCTGTTCCATCAGCTAAGGGACTTCAGAGTGCCCCTTGGCCCAGAGTGCCAGCACCTGACCTGGGACTCACTCTGATTGGCTTGGCTTAGGTGGAAGGCTACACCCTGAGCCAATCTCTGAGGTCTGGGGTGGAACTTTGATTGGATAGGCTCCGGTCACCTGCCCACAATTTGGAATTGTAGGGGTAAGGGGACGATCATTTCTACTTGAATCCTAGGAACAGAGTTATGTATTAGTTTGCTAGCTCTGCTATGACAAACTACCACAGAAGGGGTGTCTTAAGTAACAGGAAGTTATTTCCCCACCATCTGGAGACAGGAAGTCTAAGATCAAGATCTTGGTAGGGTTAGAGGCCTCTCTCTTTGGCTAGCGAATGGTTGTCTTCTCACTGTGTCTTCATGTGACCTTTTTTCTGTGCATAAATCTCTCTTATCTTCCTCTTTTTGTAAGGACATAAGTTCTACTGGAAGAAGTTAGGGTCTCAAACTTCTAACCATGTCCTTATATCTAAAGTGACTCTTTTGTAGACAGCATATAATTAGATGATTGTTTTTTTTTTTTAATCCATTCTGCCAATCTATGTATTTTGATTGGAGAGTTTAATCCATTTACATTTAAATTAATTATGATAGGAAAGGACTTACTATTGCCATTTTGTCTTGTAGCTTTTTTGTCTCTCATTTTCTCTTACTGTCTTATCTTGTGTTTAGTAGATTTTTAGTGACACTTTTGATTTCCTTTTCATTTTTTTGGTGTGTCTATTCTACAGATATTCTTTTTGTGTATTATGAAATTATATAAAACATTCTCATGTTATAACAATCTATTTTAGGACTACTGCCAATTTAATTTCAATTGCATAAAAACTCTACACATTTACTGTTCTGTACTGCCCTGGTGTTATTGATGTCACAATCACATCTTTATATATTGTCACACATTAACAGAGATTTATAATAATTTTATGCTTTTGCCTTTAAATCTTATAGAAGAATAAAAGTGGAGTTTGAACCAAAATCAAAATAATACTGGCTTTTTTATTTGTCCACGTGTTTACCTTTACCAGAAGCCTATATTTTCGTATGAGCTTTCAGTTAGCATTTGAAGTCCTTTGATTTAAACTTGAAGGACTCTAATACTTCTCATAGGGCAGGTCTAGTAGTAATGAATTACCTTAGCTTTTGACTTATCTGGGATGTCTAAATTTCTCTCTTCTTTTTGAAGGAGAGTTTTGCCAGATATAGAGCTTTCAGGTGACACAGCTGTTTTTCTTTCAGCTCTTTAAATATATCTTTCCACTGCCTTCTGGCCTGTAAGATTCTGTTGAGAAATACGGATGATGTTTTTGAGAAGTCCTTGTATTGATATATGACCATTTGCTTTTCTCTTGCTGCTTTTCTCTTTGCTTTTCTCTTGTTGCTTTTAAGATTCCACCTTTATCTTTGGCATTCAACTGTTTGATTATACGTTATCTCTGAGTGACTCTTTTTTGGGTTCCTCTTCTTTGAGGTTTGTTGAGCTTTCTTTTATTTGTATATCCATGTATTTCCTCAAATTTGGGAAGTTTTTGGCCACTCTTTCTTCAAATACACTCTTGCTCTTCTCCTCCTGGGACTTCTCTTCTTTATTACTCCTTCTCATCATGTAATCTGTATATTCATCTCTTTGATAGAGTCCCATGAATCCTTTCGGTTCTCTTCATTTTTATTCACTATTTTTCCTTTTTGTTCCCCAGACTCAATAATTTTAAGTTAACTTTCTTCAAGTTTATTGATTCTTCTGCCTAGTCAGGTCTGCTCTTAAACTCTAGTAAAATTTTCAACTCCAGAATTTGTTTTTCTTAATAACTCTTATTTTGCTGATATTCTCCTTTTGTTTGCATATCATTTTCCTGATTTCCTTTAGTTCTTTGTTCATGTTTTCCTTTAGCTCTTTGTGCAAATATGAGAGAGTTGCTTTAAAGTCTTTGTCAAGTAAATCTAATGCTTTTATTTTTTCAGAGATGGCTTCTGTAGATTTTGTTTTCCTTTAATTGAATCATGTTTTCCTGTTTCTCTGTATGCTTTGTGATTTTTTTTTAATTGGACATTTGAAAAAATAGTTACCTTTTCCAGTTTTAACAGACTGACTGTGCAGGGGAAAACCTTCACTAATTAACCCAGCATACATACTTAAGGTCCTAAATCTTTTCATGCTGGGTATCTTTCCTGGGCTGGTATGTGTGTGCTTTTTCCAAATTCCCCCATATCCACAGCTGCTTTTAAATGTTTTGATTTCTGTTAGAGTCTCACCCCTGTTTCTTCCTCGTGCCTTGGCTGTTCTATTTAATTCCTCAGTCAGAAATCTCTTACCAAGGGCATTGAGGGTTGGTAGTCTTCTTGTAGTTTTCATAAGCTATGCCTGATACTTCCCACCATTTCCCTTAGTTTGAGATCTCAGCTTCTTTTGAGCTCAAAGTTGGATGACTTAGAAATGAATCTCTCAGGTGGTGTGCAAACAGGCTAGACTTTTAAAATTTCACTCTGCTCTGCTCTCTCTGGCTTGTGGGAAGTAGATGAGGACCAAGCCACTGCCTCTCCCAAATTGTGGTGGGTGGGAAAAGGGCAAATAAGATTCCATGAAATTTCCTACCATTTTGAATGTAACTTTTTCTTGATTGAGCATTTGGTTGTTACTGATTTCCAGAGCACCTATAAAGTTATTTTAGTCAGTTTCTAGTTGTTTAATTATTTAATGTTTCCATGGGGCAATTCCTGGAATTTCTTAGTCTGCCATCTTGCTGACATTACCATTCTCCCTCTTTTAAAAATATAATGGGAACTTGGACCACATGTACCATCTGAGAATTGACCTGTATTCTTGCCAAAGTGAGCTCTCAGTTGGGCTGGAAACTGGAATGGATTAGTGGGACATTACAACAGTTCATTTGTAGGACATTGTAATTCCTCCTGTGAACTAATATTTGTTCTCATAGGAGCCTCTGATAATTGGAATGGTAGAGGCAACCAGTTTCAAGCCTACCTTTGTCAGGAAGGAGATCTTCTTCAAACTACATCTTTTGGAAGACTGCGTATCAGGCACTGTATTTTCCCAATTAACATTTACCTCAAACTTCCTGCCAAAGATGGAAAGATTAGAAAAAGTTGACTGCCATTGTAATTGTCCCCTTGACCTTTTTCTGAACACAGGAAGTAGGACCATCGGTTTAGATTTATGTCAATTTACAAACCAGAGTAGATTATTGCCTACTAAGTACATGGCTGAGAAATTAACTTTTAATTGAAGTGACCCAGAAAGGGAAGCTGTTTCAGCAGTGATCTTATGACCCAAGAAATTAGCTTTTAATCACCAATTTCCTTCCATGTCAATTCACTAGAGGCAGTTAAGTTTAGGGATTTTTTTTTAACCCACCTCTGATGCTTTTATTTACCTCTGAGAAAGGACAGACACTAATTTGCTTTTGTGACAGGGAACTGAGAATGCTGTAAGTCTGCTGAAGAATGTCAGAAAAGGAAGGAACATTCTGTGTTGTTAACTGATGGAACACCTAAGCAATTAAGCTCTTGACCTTGAAGTTCCCTTATTACAGATTAGCTTCTACTGTTCAGACTTATAAATAAGTGTAGACATATAGGCTCATTAGAAATAATATTCACTGATTACCATTTTGTATGTCTTATACTTCTGCTTTTGCATGGTTGGTCTCCTCTTCCTTTATATTCATGGATTCTATAAAAACTGACATCTTGAGAGTCCTTTGGACTGCAAGAAGATCTAACCAGTCCATCCTAAAGGAGATCAGTCCTGGGTGTTCATTGGAAAGACTGATGTTGAAGCTGAAACTCCAACACTTTGGCCACCTCATGCAAAGAGTTGAGTCATTGGACAAGACTGTAATGCTGGGAAGGATTGGGGGCAGGAGGAGAAGGGGATGACAGAGGATGAGATGGCTGGATGGCATCACCAACTTGATGGACATGAGTTTGGATGGGCTCCAGGAGTTGGTGATGGACAGGGAGGCCTGGTGTGCTGCGATTCATGGGGTCTCAAAGAGTCCGACAGGACTGAGCGACTGAACTGAACTGAACTGATAGAGTAGCCAATTTGAAAACTGATGTTAACTTAAAATGTTTTGTCTCTGAGTTTTCTTTCCATTTTGTTTTCCTCTAGGATACTCAGTAGGAATGTGTCATCATGATATAATTGTAGAACTATTTTCTTGTATGATTTAAAGAAATCCTGCTCACTATTTTATAGTTACTACCCATGTTGTGGGCTTACCTCGTGGCTCAGCTGGTAAAGAATGCACCTGCAAGGCAGGAGGCCTGGGTTTGATCCCTGGGTTGGGAAGATCCCCTGGAGAAAGGGAAGTCTGCCCACTCCAGTATTCTGGCCTGGAGAATCCCATGGACTACACAATCCACCGGTTGCAAAGTGTTGGGCACGACTTTCACTTTCACTTTCGCCCATGTTATACAGCCATTATCTAATGACTGCTCATGTTTAAGGAAAGAAAGAGGCAGGTTTATTGCCTTTGAAACAGTCTAAACTGTACGGGATTATTTAAGTTATAGTCATGTTCTTATACTAATCCCCTGTGTGACCTAAAGACAGTAAAGGGACACACAAATTGGAACAAAGGGGACAGCCTGATAAATAAAACCATTAATGTATTAAAAAATATTTATTTATTTGGCTGCACTGAGTATTAGGTGCAGCATGTGGGGTCTTCAATCTTTGTTGAGGCATGCAAGATCTTTTTAGTTGTGGCATTCGAAATCTTAGTTGCGGCATGTGGGCTCTTGTTCCCTGACCAGGAACAGAACCCAGGCTCCCTGCACTAAAAGCATGGAGTCCTAGACACTGGATCATTAGAGAAGTCACAAAACAATTGATGTTTAAACGCACTCTTCAAACAAACGCCCTTTCTGAAGGAGGTGCTATGTATAAATATATATGGTGGTAATCTTGCTTTAACGATCTTTTAATTGAAATGGCATTTTTTTTCTACTTGCTAACATTTATTTTCTTAAAAAAGGAGTAGATGGAATAAGGGATAAAAGAAGTACAATGAATACTTTATTTTTAATGAACTTCTAAAATAGAAATTTCTAAATGCTATGTATTAGTCATAGTGAAACATTATAAATCAGAGTTTTCTTTGTGTTTGCAATGCAAGAGACCCAGATTCGATCCCTGGGTTGAGACGATCCCCTGGAGAAGGGAATGGCAACCCACTCCAGTATTCTTGCCTGGAGAATCCCATGAACAGGGGAGCCTGACAGGCTATAGTCCATGGGGTCACAAAGAGTTGGACACGACTGAGCGACTAAAGAGAGAGAGAGAGAGGGATAAAAATAAACACCCTTTTGCATCATCACAGCAATAACAACCCAGGATTATAATCAGAAATCTCTTTGTTTGAAAGGAGCCCTGAATACATGCAGATGTTGGCAGATAGAAAGTGTTGGGAGTGTCAGTTTTAGGACAAACCATATTAACCCCACCCACCTCCTGAAAACTGGTTTTATTTTGATATCCCAAAGAGCAAGCCCTTTTCACTGGTGAGAGCAGTCCACATCGCAATAGCTAAGCATGCAGGGAACACATCAAAGTGAAAAAATAAACGTTGATTTCCTTGAAAATCAGTAAGACTGTCTTTTCCATTTTGCAAAGGGAAGTCAGTGACCTTTAACAGGGAGTGTCTCCACCCTGGATTGTTAACTCCTTCATTATTTCGATCATATTCTAATCTTTCAGGTCTGAGAAAAGCAACATAGGAAAAAAAGGAATTGTGATTCAGAAGTTGGCTAGTGTCTTGAAACCTGGGGACTTCAGAAGACCCACCAGAGGACTGACCACGATAACCAGGCATACACGCATTGGGATAATAAAATACGCACTCCTCCCACCACCCCTCCCCAGGCTGTATCCTGGGGTTGAGGGATGAGGAAAATGTATAATACTAGTAATCCAAACGTATTTGCTGCCCTCCAAAGAAGTTTCCACAACAAGATTTCCTAGCCCTGTTAACTGACCTAAGTATGTCAGTTAAAGGAACTTTATCATTAATTAATAACATAATTTTCTATCAATGCTCAGATCCATCTATCCTAAGATTTTTTTCCCCCTTTTTGTTTTGAAGATCAATGTTTTGTTCCTCATATTCAGAGAAGCAGTGTAAGAAAAGCAATGTTGTTTAACAAGTCCTAAGCCAGTTATTTTAAAACAAGAAGGTTATGTGCAGGAAAACCCCCAGTGGGAACTTTACTTGGATGTTGCATGGTCTTTCATCTCTCTCCTCACTGCTCTATAGGAGGAGAGGTTGCTTGCAGCTCCTGCTGACCCAGCTATGTTCTCAGTCACAGCAATATTTTGATACCTGTGGTATCCTGGCCTCCAGAGGTTGTGTGTTTGGCAGTGGGGAGAGTGAAAGAGCAGGCAGCAGACCAAGGAGCTTTGCTTGAGATGAGGGGTTGCAATCTAGGAGTAAAGTCTGAAAAGTCTAGAAGTCCTAGTCCTGGATTTCTGACCTCATGTCTCTTTAACCTAGTGAGCCTCCAGCACTACTGGTATGGAGCCTACTTTCTGAAGAAAATTCAGACCACAGTGAACCAAGATATACAGCTCAGTGAGAGAGAATGATGAAGTTAATCATCTTAAAAAAAAAAATGAGTTCAACTCTTTGTGATTCCATGGACTGTAGCCCTCTAGGCTCCTCTGTCCATGGGGCTTCTCCAGGCGAGAATACTGGAGTGGGTTGCCATGCCCTCCTCCAGGGGATCTTCCCAACCCAGGGATCGACCCCTGGTTTCTGCATAGCTGGCAGATTCTTTACCATCTGAGCCACCAGGGAAGCCCTATAAAAAATTTATTGTTAATTAATTAATTAGACGGTACCAGGTCTTAGTTGCAGCATGCAAACTCTTAGTTGTGGCCTGTGGGACCTAGTTCCCCGACCAGGGATCAAACCCAAGCTCCCTGGTTTGGGAGTGTGGAGCCTTAGCCACTGGATCACCAGGGAAATCCTGTTAATCATCCAAAGGTATTTAAATAGTAGTAAATAATCAAATGTATTTAAACGAGACTCAATCAATCAAGGCTTTGAAAAGATTGTCAAGTACCTACCTACTCTAAATGAATAGACTCTGTCATTTCTGTATCCACTTGTAAAACTCAAGCCCATCAGAAGAAGATGTTACCAAAACATAAAATCTAATCTTTCATGAACTGGAACAAAATAATACTAGAAGACCATTTTCACAGTAAATTCAGTAATGTCTTCAGTTCTTGTTTATTTCACTTGGAGTGAGCATTCTCAATGCTGCAGCCCAAGTCAGTTAATAGGTGCCAAATGGAGACAGAAATCCTGCCCAAGAGAAGAGGGGAGACTTCTTAATTATTTCCAGTGACCAGGAAGAGTTATGGAAGTTAAGGCCTAGAAGGTGACATGGCCACCTCACCTTAAAATGAGTGACATTGTGGAAATAGAGAGAGGGGGTTGCTCTTTGGTTTCCTTTGTGTAAGATAAATCATATTCCTAGAATAGTCAAAGCAATGATATGTACCGCTTCAGTAATTTCTAAAAATCACAGCTTTAGTTAGCTGTATCCTTTTTATTGAGATTTGCTGCTGCTAAGTCGTTTCATTCGTGTCCGACTCTGTGTGACCCCATAGACGGCAGCCTACCAGGCTCCTCCATCCCTGGGATTCTTCAGGCGAGAGTACTGGAGTGAGTTGCCATTTCCTTCTCCAATGCATGGAAAGCCGATTTACAATTTTATATTAGTTTCAGGTGTACTACCTAGTGATTCAAAATTTAACATAGATTATATGTCATTTAAAGTTATTGTAAAATATTGGTTATACTCTTTGTTCTGTATATCACTGTAACTTTTTAATTTAATATATAGTAATTTGAACCTCCTAATCTTAATGTATAATGTAGTATTCCATTGTATATATGTACCACATTTACTTTATCCCTTCATCTGTTGACGGACATTTAGATTGCTTCCATATCTTAGCTATTGTAAATAATGATGCTATCAACATTGGGGTGCATGTATCTTTTTGAATTAGTGTGTTCTGGATTTTTCAGGTATGCACCCAGGGGTGAAATTGCTGGATCATATGATAGTTCTTTTTTCAGTTTTCTTTTTTGGAAGCCTCCATACGATTTTCCATAGTCAGTTCAGTTCAGTTCAGTCACTCAGTAGTGTACAGCTCTTTGTGACCCCATGGACTGCAGCACTCCAGGCCTCCCTGTTCATCACCGACTCCCAGAGCTTACTCACACTCATGTTCATCGAGTTGGTGATTCCATCCAACCATCTCATCCTTTGTCGTCCCCTTCTCCTCCCACTTTCCATCTTTCCCAGCATCAGGGTCTTTTCCAGTGAGTCAGATCTTCCCATCAGGTGGCCAAAGTATTGGAGTTTCAGCTTCAACATCAGTCCTTCCAGTGACTATTCAGGACTGATTTCCTTTAGGATAGACTGGTTGGATCTCCTTGCAATCCAAGGGACTCTCCAGAGTCTTCTCCAACATCACAGTTCATCAGTTCTTCAGAGCTCATCTTTCTTTATAGTCCAACTCTTACATCCATACATGACTACTGGAAAAACCATAGCCTTGACTAGATGGACCTTTGTTTTCAAAGTAATGTCTGTGCTTTTTAATATGCTGTCTAGGTTGGTCATAGCTTTTCTTCCAAGGAGCAAGCGTCTTTTAATTTCATGGCTGCAGTCACCATCTGCAGTGATTCTGGAGCCCAAGAAAATAAAGTCTCTCATTGGTTCCTTTGTTTCCCCATCCATTTGCCATGAAGTGATGGTACCCGATGCCATGACCTTAGTTTTCTGAATGTTGAATTTTAAGCCAAGTTTTTCACTCTCCTCTTTCATTTTCATCAAGAGGCTCTTTAGTTCTTCTTCACTTTCTGCCATAAGGGTGGTGTCATCTGTGTATCTGAGGTCATTGATATTTCTCCTGGCAATCTTGATTCCAGCTTGTGCTTCATCCATCCCAACGTTTCTTATGATGTACTCTGCTGCTGCTACTGCTGCTGCTGCTAAGTCACTTCAGTCGTGTCCAACTCTGTGTGACCCCATAGACGGCAGCCCACCAGGCTCCCCCATCCCTGGGATTCTCCAGGCAAGAACACTGGAGTGGGTCGCCATTTCCTTCTCCAATGCATGAAAGAGAAAAGTGAAAGTAAAGTCGCGCAGTCTGTCTGACTGTTAGCGACCCCATGTACTGCAGCCCACCAGGGTACTCCATCCATTGGATTTTCCAGGCAAGAGTACTGGGGTGGGGTGCCATTGCCTTCCCCGAGGAAGTGGGGTAGCTAAGGGTAAAATTAAGTCTGAGTAACTCAGATTTCGAAGAAGGTGATGGCACCCCACTCCAGTACTCTTGCCTGGAGGATCCCATGGATGGAGGAGCCTGGTGGGCTGCAGTCCATGGGGTCGCTAAGAGTTGGANGTGCCATTGCCTTCCCCGGATGTACTCTGCATATAACTTAAACAAGCAGCCTTGATGTACTCCTTTCCCAATTTGGAACCAGTCTGTTGTTCCATGTCCAGTTCTAACAGTTGCTTCTTGACCTGCATACAGATTTCTCAGGAGGCAGGTCAAGTGGTCTGGTATTCCCATATCTATGAATTTTCCACAGTATGTTGTGATCCACACAGTCAAAAGCAGAAGTAGATGTTGTTTTACAGTGTTTTTCTTTTTGCATTTCTTTTTCTTGGGGATGCTCTTGATCACTGCCTCCTGTACAGTATCATGAGCCTCCATCCATAGTTTTGAGGCACTCTGTCTATCAGATCTAATCCCTTAAATCTATTTGTCACTTCCACTGTATAATCATAAGGGATTTGATTTAGTTCATCCCTGAATGGTCTAGTGGTTTTCCCTACTTTCTTCAATTTAAATCGGCTGCACCAATTCATACCCACCAACAATGTACAAGGGTCCCCTTTCCCCACATCCTCACCAACATGTGTTATTTGCAGACTTTTTGATGACACACATTCTAACAGGTGTGAGGTGATATCTCATTGTGGCTTTGATTTGCATTTTTCTAATAATTAGCGATATTGAGCATCTTTTCATGTGATGGCATCTGTGTGTCTTCTTAGGAATAATGTTTATTCAGGTCTCCTTGTATGTTTTTTAATTGGGCTGTTTGTCTTTTTGGTATTGAGTTGTATGAACTGTTTACATATTTTGGATGTTAGCACCTTATGGGTTGTATCATTGGCAAATATTTTCTCCCACTCAGTAGGTTGTCTTACATTTTGTCAACCATTTCTTTGCTGTGTAAATGTTTTTAAGTTTAATTAGGTCTCATTTGTTTATTTTTTACTTTTGTTTCCCTTACCTGAGAAGACAGATGTAAAAAATTATTGCTGTAATTTATACCAAGGATTGTTCTGTCTATGTTTTCTTCTAGGTGTCTTATAGTTTCTGGTGTCACACGAACGTCTTTAATCCAACTTGAGTTTACTTTTGTATATGATGAGAGAAACTGGTCTAACTTTATTCTTTTAAGTGTAGCTGTTCAGTTTTCCTGACCCCATTTTTTGAAGAGATTGCGTTTTCTCCATTGTATATTCCTACCCCATTTATCATAGATTAATTGACCATAAATGCTTGGGCTTATTTCCTGGGCCTCTATTCTGTTTCACTGATCTATGTGTCTGCTTTGTTGCCTTTACCATACTATTTTGATAATTTTGGTTTTGTAGTATAGTCTGAAGTCAGGGCACATAATTCCTTTGGCTCCATCCTTCTTAAGATTGCTTTGGCTATTCAGGAACTCTTGTGCTTACTAAAATTCTAAAATTTTAGAATCATTAGTTCCATTTCAGTGAAAAATTTCATTGTTATTTTGATAAGGATTATATTAAATCTGTAAATTTCATTGACTAATATGGTCATGTTATACATTAATTGTTCCAGCCCATGAAAAGGCTATATCTTTCTGTTTGTATCATCTTCAATTTCTTTCATCAGTGTATTGTAGTTTTCTGAGTACAAGTCTTTTACCTCCTTAGTTAGAGTTATTCTAATTTATTTTGTTCTTTCTAATGTGAAGGTAAATGGAATTATTTCCTTAATTTCCCTTTCTGACACTTCACTGGTCATGTATAGAAATGCAAAAAATTTTTGTATATTATTTTGTATCCTGAAACTTTACTGAATTTGTTGATGAATGGTATTAGCTTTTTGTGCAGTGCTTAGGATTTTCTGAGTATAATTTCATATCGTCTGCAAGTAGTGACACTTACTCCTTCCTTCCCAATTTGGATTTCTTTTTTTTTTTTTTTTCTTTTTCTTTTCCGATTGCCATGGCAGTTAGGTATCTTTTGGACATATTCAAATTTTAATTTTACAATCCTGGAAATTCATCCACATAAGAAACTATTTCCTAAGAGGAGTCAGAAGCCCTCTAGATAGTTACACAGCATAAAATAGTAAGAAGAATGCATGCAAAGCTATTTGTTAAGCATGTATTGTTTAGGTTCAGGCAAGTTTGTTGATGGCAAGATTTTATTTACCAAGTCAGTTTAAGCTTCTTTCACTGACAATGAACAATGCTTAATTGTTTAGCTTTATTCTTAGAATTTCTAATATCAGTTTTTTGAATGGTCTTTGGTATACAGCACGTTATATACCAGGCTCAGTTGTTCATTTGTTCATTCATTCATTGTTTTCCATGGATTCATCAAACATGCCTTTGGATAGAACAAAGACCATTCTATCCCTACTGTTGAGGAGCCCATAATCTAGAAAGTTTTTTGATGAATTACTTACTATAATACATGTATAAATAACACTAAAAGGATCTGAAATGCACATTTAAGGACAGAAGAATTAACACAGAAAATCAAGAAGGAAATAAAAGTGTAGATAAATCCTAAAATGTGTGCAAGTAGTTGAGCAGATTTCTGAAGAAAAAAAAAAAATCCCCACATTCTTATTTTGAATTCTCCAAAGCAACTGTAGTATGTTTGGTGGATATTCAACTTATGCTTGTTGAATGAATTCCATACGATAAAATGTTAAAAGGCAACAGACCATAAACTTTTGTCCCGTAGGCCTGTTGTTGAGACATTGAATTCAGAATATCTTGACAGAAGATTAAGCATTACATGAGTCTTCTGTTTCCATCCTCCATCTATTTTCAGTTATTTTCATTACATTACCCACATCTCTCAAGAGTTCAGTTCTTTCTACTTTTGTTTCATTGTTCTAGACAGGTTTTTACACATTAGAAATGCTCAGCAGAATGTTTTTCTAATTCACTGTTTTTCAAGTATAATTAATTTTTTGCATTTCCCACAGGTTCAGTCTTTAATCTTTTACATTATATGAGTAGAAAAATACAACAACAATAGGTTTTCAAATGAGGTTTTGGATCTCAAGATTTGAAGCCAACTTGATGGAGCCCAGAAGGACAAACAAAATCTCTCTTTCCCCCTCTGTTCCCCTCCCTCCTTCTCTCATAAATGCCAGTAATGCAGTTAAGGAATACTTGTAGGTAGCCCTCAAATTTAAACCAAAACTCAAAGAGTGAGCAAGCTAGGGAATCTATGAAAAAGTAAGCAGAGGAAACCAAGCTCTACCATTCTTGGTAGATTTGTTAAATCTGTATGTTTCCTCCAGTCTTTGGCTCAAATTTCTTTTTATTATTTCTCAAAGAGGATTTTTTAAAATTATTTTATGAGATTGCTTATTTCCTCAACACTATTCTGTTTGTGACTTGGCAAAAAGATCATCTCTAGTTCTTTAGAGGCAGTTGCTAAAACTCATTTTAGAAAGCCACTTAATGGACTCATCCTAGGAGAAGAAACAACTCTTTTTAGAGTACTCAGAATGGCCTTAGGGGTTTTATTTATTATGGTTCTACAGAGTACCTCTCAATCCAAAGGCTTAAAGTTAGCTCTCTACACAAAAGAAAATCCCTTAAGTAGAGTATTTTCTTTTGTTAATGTTAAGTGAAGAAAACAGAAGGTGGTCAGTCTTTTTGCTGTGGGATAAATTATAAGGTAGAAAAAAAGTATGTAAATAAATCAGCTAACTTAGTAGTCACATAGGAACTGGGTCAACACTGTCAACACAGTCTTAAAGAGGCATGTTCTGAACTTTGAACTTGAAGGTTTGCTAGAATGCTTTCATTTCTAAGAAGGTTTTTTTTTTTTTTTTTTGCATGACCATTTATATCTTTCTGCCATTTTTCCTCCTTGCCTTAATGCATGTGAAGCTCATCTGGTCTGCCATACTTTATAGCTACTGACTTAAATGATTGCTTCTTCATTCTCTAAGAAATTTCTGAAAACTCTGTTCCCTCATTTTTCCATTCACTCCCCATCCATGATAGTCTTATTTCTTTCACTCTTCCACCAGCACATTAATTTCTGGAGGAAAAAGCAACCAAAACCAGAAAGATTTTTTTGTCTTAATTTCCCTTTGAGATAGATCTTAATGGCTAAATAGCTTTCAGTTTCAAACAAGGGCCTACCTCCTGATGTCAAGTCAAAAATAAAATGACTTTGAGTCAGTTTTTTCTTTGCAACAGCACAGAACATTTATCCTTATGACTCAACTTCTGCCCATGGGCCCTCAACCACTCTTCATACCTGACCCTTCCTCTGAACTCAAGACCCCCGTTTCCATTTTCCCAAGGCAAATATCAACTTTCTTGTCTTTTGAGTCCCTTAAACTTAACAAGTTATAACTCGTCTTTTGAAGGCAAAAGGAGAAGAGGGTAGCAGAGGATAAGATGGTTAGAAAGCATCACCGACTCAGTGGACATGAGTTTGAAGGACAGGGAAGCCTGGCATACTGCAGTCCAAGGGGTTGCAAACAACAAAAACAAACTAGTTTTTTTTTTACTCTCTTTCCCCTTCTTTCCTCAAAAACTGTGTCTCCTCCTGTATAACTGCCCCAGAAAATGAAATTGGGTTGCCTCAGTGTCTTATTTCACACCATCATCCTCCATATTCAACCATCCTCAAATCCTTTGTCAGATCTTCTTCCTAAATACCTGCTTGATGTTTTTGGGCATTAATCACCTGTTATTAGGCCATTGAAATGGTCTCTTACTTTCTTCTCCAGATCTCGCCCAAATAAGTAATAGCTTATTTTTTAATGGAAAAATGATATTGCATCCCAATGTAGAGTAGCACTATTTACAGTAGCTTAGACATGGCACCAACCTAAATGTCCACAGACAGATGACTAGATACAGAAGATGTGGTATATATATGCACAATGGAATATTACTCAGCCATAGAAAAGAATGAAATAATGTCATGTGCAGCAACATGGATGGATGTGGATATTATCATACCAAGAGAAGTAAGTCAGATGGAGAAAGTCAAATATCATATAATATCACTTAAATGTGGAATCTAAACAAAAATGATCAAATGAACTTATTGTAAAACATAAACAGACTTCTATACACAGAAAACAAACTTATGGATACCAGCGGGGAAAGTCCTGTGCTGTGTGCTTAGTCACGCAGCTGTGTCCAACTCTTTGCAACCCCTCGGACTACAGCTCACCAGGATCCTTTGTCCATGGGGATTCTCCAGGCAAGAATACTGGAGTGGGTTGCCATGCCCTTCTCCAGGGGATCTTCCTGACCCAGGGATTGAACTTGGGTCTCCTACACTGCAGACAGGTTCTTTACTGTCTGAGCCACCACGGAAGCCCAAAGAGGAAATTAGAGGGGATAAATTGAGAATTTGGGTTTAACAGATCTATACTATTATATATAAAATAGCTAAGCAACAAAGATATACTGTATAGCACAGGGAACTATATTCAGTATCTTTTAATAACTTATAATGGAAAAAATCTGAAAAAGAATATACATGTGTACATATACTATATAACTGAATCACTTTGCTGTATCCTTGGAATATTATAAATCAAACAATACTTCAATTTTTAAAAAGAAAAATATGATATTACTACCTAAAAATATTATTGTGGCTTTCAGTCACTCAAATTGGATCTAATTAAAATTAAAAGCTTCTGCACAACAGAGGAAACTATAAGGTGAAAAGACAGCCTTCTGAATGGGAGAAAACAATACCAAATGAAGCAACTGACAAACAACTAATCTCAAAAATATACAAGCAACTTATGCAGCTCAACTCCAGAAAAATAAATGACCCAATCAAAAAATGGGCCAAAGAACTAAACAGACATTTCTCCAAAGGAGACATATGGATGGCTAACAAACATGAAAAGATGCTCAACATCACTCATTATCAGAGAAATGCAAATCAAGACTACAATGAGGTACCATTTCACACTAGTCAGAATGGCTGCGATCCAAAAGTCTGCAAGCAATAAATGCTGGAGAGGGTGTGGAGAAAAGGGAACCCTCTTACACTGTTGGTGGGAATGCAAACTAGTACAGCCACTATGGAGAACAGTGTGGAGATTCCTTAAGAAATTGCAAATAGAACTGCCTTATGACCCAGCAATCCCATTGCTGGGCATACACACCGAGGAAACCAGAATAGAAAGAGACACATGTACCCCAATGTTCATCGCAGCACTGTTTATAATAGCCAGGACATGGAAACAACCTAGATGTCCATCAGCAGATGAATGGATAAGAAAGCTGTGGGACATATACACAATGGAGTATTACTCAGCCATTAAAAAGAATACATTTGAATCAGTTCTAATAAGATGGATGAAACTGGAACTGATTATACAGAGTGAAGTAAGCCAGAAAGAAAAACACCAATACAGTATATTAACACATATATATGGAATTTAGAAAGATGGTAATGATGACCCTGTATGTGAAACAGCAAAAGAGACACAGATGTATAGAACAGACTTTTGGACTCTGAGGGAGAGGGAGAGGGTGGGATGATTTGGGAGAATGGCATTGAAACATGTATACTATCATGTAAGAAATGAAGCGCCAGCCTATGTTCAATACAGGATACAGGATGCTTGGGGCTGGTGCACGGGGATGATCCAGAGAGAGGATATGGGGTGGGAGGTGGGAGAGGGATTCAGGATTGGGAGCTCGTATACACCCGTGGCGGATTCATGTCAATGTATGGCAAAACCAACATGGTATTGTAAAGTAAAATAAAGTAGAAAAAAAAAATCCTAAGAAAAAGTCAAAACTTTAATTTGTCATACAAGAACTTACCAACTCTGACTCCAATTTCCTTGGGCAGCTTTATTTTCTAAAAGGTCTCCATCTGTATCAAGTGTAACATGTCAGGATATCTTTTGACCCCTTGACTCTTCCTTCACTTGGAATGACTTCACTTTTCTCAGTCTGATAAGAGAGTACTGGTCTAATAAGAAAGCCAGATAGAATGCGTATCTTTCTTTCCAAAGGAATTGGTCCCTACCTCTGTTGTAGAACCATAGAAGATGCTGCAGAGACCCCATCTATCACTATCACCAAAGGAAGCTGAATTTACAACAAGTCCATCTGAGACAGATTCCTGGCTCCACCACTTCTCTAGTGTGTGACTGTGGTTAAGACATTTATCTTATTTTAAAAACAGATTTCATAATAAACCACCTAGTAAGTTAGTGAGGAATAAATAGAAAAATCACTGCAGATGGTGATTGCAGCCATGAAATTAAAAGATGCTTATTCCTTGGAAGGAAAGTTGTGACCGACCTAGATAGCATATTTAAAAGCAGAGATATTACTTTGCCAACAAAGGTCCGTCTAGTCAAGGCTATGGTTTTTATAGTGGTCATGTATGGATGTGAGAGTTGGATGGTGAAGAAAGGTGAGTGTGGAAGAATTGATGCTTTTGAACTGTGGTGTTGGAGAAGACTCTTGAGAGTCCCTTGGACTGCAAGGAGATCCAACCAGTCCATCCTAAAGGAGATCAGTCCTGGGTGTTCATTGGAAGGACTGATGTTGAAGCTGAAACTCCAATACTTTGGCTACCTCATGTGCAGAGTTAACTCATTGGAAAAGACTCTGATGTTGGGAGGGATTGGGAGCGGGAGGAGAAGGGGACGACCGAGGATGAGATGGCTGGATGGCATCACTGACTCTATGGACACGGGTTTGGGAAGACTCCCGGAGTTGATGATGGACAGAGAGGCCTGGCGTGCTGGGATTCATGGGGTCACAAAGTCGGACATGACTGAGCGACTGAACTGAACTGAAATAGAAGAAAAAAAAAAAAAGGCATGTGAAAGGAGTTTGTAGATCACAGCATTTTGTACATATGCCCTTGTTTACTGTCCATGAACAATCTTTCTTAATATGGACTATTCTATTTTTAGGCATGTGGTGGTGGTGTAGTTGCTAAGTCATGTTGGACTCTTGCGACCACATGAACTGTAGCCCACCAGGCTCCTCTGTCCATGGGATTTCCCAAGCAAGAATACTGGAGTGGTTTGTCATTTCCTTCTCCAGAGGATCTTTCGACGCATGGGACTGAACCCATGTCTCTTGTGTCTGCTGTACTGCAGGCAGATTCTTTACTGCTAAGCCATCAGGGAAGCCATGTACAGCTATTTTGTGGAGTGAGTGGCAAGAAAAATATGTTTATGTCTTCTACCATATTTTGCTTCTGTCTCTGTTTTTCCTATACTTGCCTATTGGATTATATGTTCCTGGGGATGGAGACCGTGTCGTCCTCACCATTGCATGCCCCATAGTGCCTAGAACATTTAATAAACTTATTCAATATTTGGTGATTGAATGTGAACCTTATATTAAATCATTAGAATTACTGAATATCAGAACTCCTGCATTTTTCTATACTTCAAGTCAGTAGTTCTCACCCAGTGATGATTTTTGTCCTCAAAAAGACTTTATGTAAAGACTTTTTTATTGTCCAAACTAGGGGTCTGAAAGAGTGCTGTATAGCTTAGTGGATTGAGGCCAGGGATGCTGTTCAATGCATTATGACAAAGAATTTTTCAGTCCAAATGCCAATCGTGATGAAGTTGAGAAATCCTGCTTTAAACCAAAAAGATTATCTACAAGAATAGCTATTTGGGCCAAAATAGGCTGGAGCTACTAATAATGACCAGAAATATGAAATAAATATCAGTTAAATAGGTCCAACATTTCATCAGAAAAACAACTCTGACATCTTGGGGGATTTCTGAAATCTTTGCTTTGAGAATTTTTCCAGGATTTTTTTCTTTCTGGTATGAATTTTTATTATCCTCATAGTTCATCTCAACTTACAGTATAAGTTCAATTTGTAATACTTCACTTGCTCTAAAAATTTGGTTTAGTATTTCCTAAAAAATGGCAAACAGATCCCAGCTCTGCATATATTTTTTAAAAGTAGTGTCAATGTTTTCAATAGCCAGTGTTTAACTTTGAGAAGAAAAAACATGGAGTAAAGTATTCCCGTGAGTATATTTAATTTTTTATTATTCAAATATGATTTTGCAAGAGAAGAACTAAATGTAAAGGGCAGGCTAAGAATGAAGAAATAGGGGGAAATACTCTTTATTTTTGCTTAAAACCTCAAATATCCATTTACTACCTCACCAGTCTAGAGAAGAACTAAATGTAAAGGGCAGGCTAAGAATGAAGAAATAGGGGGAAATACCCTTTATTTTTGCTTAAAACCTCAAATATCCATTTACTACTTCATCAATCTTAGGCGAGTTACAGTAATGGGAAAGAAGTGGCAGTAAGGTTAGTTTGGGAATCTGAGAAGAAACTGTGGCAAGACTCTTAAACTCGAAAAAGACCTTATTCTCTATTCCCCGTTTTCTCTCTCACCTTCCTTCTCCGTGTTAAGGGTGTGACGCACACTTTATGGGGACTACGCAGTCATGGATCCCAGCAGAGTTCCAGCGAAAGCTAGAGCTGTGGCATTTCTGCCGTCCTTCTGCTGAGATATTGCACTGTTGCAGTTTTTGACCCTGGGATCACAGAAAGGAAAGGAATAGGAGTTTGTTTTCTTTTTTGTTTTATTTATTTATTTTAAACTTTATTTTACTTTACAGTACTGTATTGGATTTGGCATACATTGACATGAATCCGCCACGGGTGTACATGAATTTTTCTGTGTCAGGAGGCAAGTTTTCACTTAATCTCTTTCAGCTCGACAACAGGCATGCTTTTCCTAGTTCTGTTTCTTTTNTTTTAAACTTTATTTTACTTTACAGTACTGTATTGGATTTGGCATACATTGACATGAATCCGCCACGGGTGTACATGAATTTTTCTGTGTCAGGAGGCAAGTTTTCACTTAATCTCTTTCAGCTCGACAACAGGCATGCTTTTCCTAGTTCTGTTTCTTTTCTTAAAAAAAATTTTTTTTCTAGATCTGCTGAAGTCCCAGGATAGGGACTTCCCTGGAGGTCCAGAGGTGAAGACCCCATGCTTCCAAGGCAGGGGGTGCAGTTTCCATCCCTGGTTAGGAAAGTAAGATCCCACATGCTGAATGGTTCAGCCAAAAACAACAATGACAACAAAAACCAAAAGCCCATCAACTCCTTCTCAGGGGGTTATATTAATAAATGCATATAAATGTATTTATATGCCTTTAATAAAAGGCCTAGAATTGTAAAGGAAAGCAACTACATTTTAAAAAATGAGGATAATACTAACACTGGTACAAATGCTAATACAAATACTTATCCTTCATGAATGAAGTTACTGGTTTGAGGATCATGTTTAATTACATATAATGCCTTTTTGAAAGTGAATGTGCCATAAGAATGGTATAAAAATGGTTACATAATGAGTTTGGAGAAGGAAATGGCAACCTACACCAGTGTTCTTGCCTGGAAAATCCCATGGACAGAGGAGTTTTATGGGGAACTACAGTCCATGGGGTCGCAAAGAGTCAGACACGACTGAATGACTAACACCTTCACTTTTTCAGTGAGTATAAGGAGACTAAGATCTTTACCACTTTTAGAAGTCTCCTCTGCTTCTAACAGTATGACAGTAAGTGACAGTTTTCCTTCTGAAGGATCCCAGGAGCTGTTGTGTTAAGCCATCATCCCTGAAGGTATAGAAAATTGTTTGTGAGGAAAAGTTGATAGAAAATGTGCTAAACCCGTTTCCTTTTTCTTTCTTTCTTTCTTTCTTTCTTTTTAACTTCAAAAATCAGACTCTAATTACAGATATCTTTTCCAGATTGAACCACCACTAATTTAACCAAAAACATGTGTGTGTAACAAAAGAACTCATAAAAGGAGCATTTGAGGTTTCACATGGATTTCTGCAAAAGACAAACACAGTAAAATCACAGAATTGGCTTATGGACGCTCTGCTCCACTAAAGCTATAAAGGTTTTATTGAATCTTTGGGGTTTATAATATCCATTCATCCTTTAAGAGAAACTAAAGGTCTTAATCCATAGAGGAGCTTTCCACTGCTCACCAGAGAAGCAAACCCTCCCACCTCGAATGGCACCGTTCAGAGCTTTCTGGAACCCAGTGTGATGTGCATTTCTGATTTCCATCCAACCCCTTATCAGATGTGCTAAGGAGAGGTGTCAGCCTTACCACTTAGCTTATAACGTATATTGAGCTCTTAGAACTGGAGTTACTGTATTATATTTCCCATTAAAAAATGTCCCATTTTGCAACTCTTATCCTGGAAAGATGCCTAATAATGCCAAGAATACTAAATAGACATTTACCAAATCCTATAAATTCAACTGACTCTTACTCAAAATAGCAATGTTCATATATGACACCCAGAGATCACTTATTCACCAGGGCTGACAAACGGAGATGCCGTCTAAGACCCCACAGAAAAACTCTTCATGTTTCAGAGTGATATTGAGAAAAATGATTCAATCAATTGAATTTAATAAACACTTCCCTTACCTTGATGGAGCCTAACTACATATCCCTATTACCTTTGTCTCTTCTCACAAACTGTTAAAAGGAATCTCAGAGAAGTCAAACAGACCAATACCCTAGACTATGGATCTTAGAGGGCACCAGCTAGCTAAGACAGATAAGCAATGTTCATTGTAATATACTTCTTGGAAATGATCGTTATTGTCATGATAAATGTCATGACACCTATAATTGAAGGGAATGGAGGGAGAGAGGTAGATCATATCTGGAAAATAGTTACCTAATTCTTTTGTGAATTAGAGAAGCCTAGAATATGTGCATTCCCAGTCCTGAGCACAATAGCTTCTTATGAAACAAATAGAGAAGACATTGACTTCTAGGAGAACAAGACTTTTTTTCTTTTAGATTCAAGGTATTTGGAGGTATTACTTTATTCCTTATCACTGATATTCTCCTATTGTGGTAATAAAAGTAACTGTGAAAGTATGGTCTCCAAAAATCACTGGATTATCTGACTATATGCATGCCAGTTATTTTGTAGGATATTAGTGTCACTTCTGGGCTAACTACTTTTAGCAAGCACTAATTAAAAAGAAATATCTAGATAAGGTGGCTAGATAATTTGGGATCATAAACATTTTCCCAATATCTATGAAAAGAAAAATTTAAAAATATTAAAATCACTAAAATGTACTAGTAGAAATCAAAATAGGAAACATACATAACTTTGTGGTAAAAATCTCAAAAAGTGTTAGTCAAGGAAAGAATTACACGTGGTTCAGGTAGGTTAGAGCATCAGCTGAACCAACAGCCGTAGCAGTACTGAGGAAAGAATGATAACCAGCAAAATCTTTTGAAATTTTATCGCTATAGAAATAACTGGTTTCCCTTAATTAGAGAACTGAATTAGTGGAACAGAAATAAAGCAAAGAGGTACAAAGCAGGAAACTTTTCTTTAAATAAAGGGAGAAATAAATTGTAGATTGAAATGACATGTGGTATGCAAGGAAAAGTTGATAAAGAAGTGTTTATATGGAAAACTCATTCCAAATACAGTTGATCCTTACAGGACACAGGTTTGAATTGTAGATTTTTTTCAATCATAAATACTGAGCATTACTACCCAGTTGGTAGAATCTGTGAATGAAAAGATAGGAGGAACCAGGTACAGGTGTAAGTTATGCTGGAATTTTCCACTGCTTGTGGAGGGTCAGCATTCCTAACCCTTCCCTAAATTGTTTAAGGATCAACTGTAAAAATAAAAAAGCTTCAGTTGCCTCAACGCTTTATGTAACAGGTATCTCCATCTTCTCTCTGACTTCATCTCCAGTTAATTCTTGACAGTACCATCTCTGCACCGTCTATACGTGCTTCCTCACGATCATTGAGTACACCAGGGTAGTCTGATAAGACTTCCTGATATTTCTATCCCTTCTACTTTACGTGTGGAAGGCTCCTCATCAGATATACCCATGCCTGAATTCTTTATCCTCATACGGTCCTTGGTCATGTACAACCTTCCCAATAAGGCTTATCCTGCCCACCATGTTAAAATGGACACATAATGTCCAATTCTTTCTGTACTATTTTCCTGCTTGACTTTCTCCATAGCAATTATTACCTTCAAATGTATTATATGATTTACTTTTCATTTTAGTTCTATGTGGCTTCCCTGCTGGGACTCCCCAGGTGGTGCCGTGGTAAAGAATCTGCCTGCCAATGCGGGAGACACAAGAGATGGGGGTGCAGTCCCTGGCTCAGGAAAATCCCCCGGAGCAGGAACTGGCAGCCCATTCCAGGATTCTTGCCTGGAGAATCCCATGGACAAGGAGTCTGGTGGGCTACAGTCCTTGGGGTCATAAAGAGTTGCACACGATGAAAAGACAAACGCACACACATCATCCCTACTGTGTATGTCTGTGCGCTGAGAACAAGATGTTTTTTAGGTTTTTTTTTTTTAACTACTCTGTTTAATTGCTAAGAAAACCCACCAGCACATTGTAGATGATCAATAAATATCTATGAAATGATGCTTGTGGATTATTACATGCAAAAGAAGGTAGAATGCTGTGTTCAAGGAAAAATGGAAATGAATAGGTAAGGCATTAAGGTACCAGGGCTAAACCCCACTGGGGCAATGCATGCTGGAGCCAGCGTGCACAGTTCACAGAGCCAGCTGTGAGTCTATCTTCCCAGCTCTGTGTTCAGTGACATCATTCAGTAGTTAAAAACCAACCCTGGGAGCATTTAAACTCCCCAAATTAGCAAATGCAATACATGAGGACTTTTTTCCTCCTGGAAAGCTGGTTATCAAACATTTATCTGTATATGACTATATAAGGGAAACAATGAAATCTGAAATCAGAGAATTTAAATTTGAACCCACCTCTGCATGTGTGCCTGCTCAGTTGCTTCAGTTGTGTTCAGCTCTGTGCAACCCCATGGGCTGTAGGCAGCCAGGCTCCTCTGTCCACGGGATTCTCCAGACAAGGATCCTGGGGTGGGTGCCCATGCCTCCTCCAGAGGATCTTCCCGACTCAGGGACTGAACCTGTGCCTCTTAAGTCTCTTGCATTGGCAGTTGGGTTCTTTACCAATACCACCATCTGGGAAATCCCAAATCTAACTCCGTCTAGTCAAGGCTATGGTTTTTCCAGTAGTCATGTATGGATGTGAGAGTTGGACTGTGAAGAAGGCTGAGCACCGGAAGAATCGATGCTTCTGAACTGTGGTTCTGGAGAAGACTCTTGAGAGTCCCTTGGACTGCAAGGAGATCCAACCAGTCCATTCTGAAGATCAGCCAGCCCTGGGATTTCTTTGGAAGGAATGATGCTAAAGCTGAAACTCCAGTACTTTGGCCACCTCATGTGAAGAGTTGACTCATTGGAAAAGACTTTGATGCTGGGAGAGATTTGGGGCAGGAGAAGAAGGGGACGACCAAGGATGAGATGGCTGGATGGCATCACTGACTCGATGGATGTGAGTCTGAGTGAACTCCGGGAGTTGGTGATGGACAGGGAGGCCTGGCATGCTGCGATTCATGGGGTCACAAAGAGTCGGACGTGACTGAGCGACTGAACAGAACTGAACTACTTACCAACTCTAATATGGGAAGATCATTTCAGGTTTCTAAATCTTGATTTCCTTCATTTTAAAGTGAGAGGCAGGCAACCCGTCACAACGTAGCTTGAGATAAAACACAGGAAAAGTGACTGAGCTCCTGAACCTTGTCCACCCAGCTTCTCCCACCACTCACAGCTCCCCAGGCAGAGGAGAAAGTCCTGCTGTCCCCTCCCTTGGACTGGCTGGGTTGGGGAGTAACAATATTCATTTGTGACACCTGGTTGATCCAGCTTCTAGTATTTTATTGACGATTTTACTTTCAGTGTAATATTGTAGCTTATGTTTTTCTTATTTAGTCTTGGTGTCAAAGATTTGCAAGTCTCATTAAGTCAGTTGAGCATTCTCTAATATCTTATTTATTGGAAAAGTGTTTTTATGAGATTCAAATTATTCCATCTTAACTATTTGGCAGAACTTGCTTGCTTTGAGGCCTGGTACTATTTTGACAGGTAGATTTCTTACTATGGATTCAATTTCTTTAAAAGTTATAAGGCTACTCAGGTTCCCTTTTTTTCTTGCTTCAGTTTGTAGGTTATATTTTCCCAAGAATTTGTACGTTTTCATCAGTTAGTCAAATGTATAGGCCAATATATGTTTGTAATATTTTATATTTTTTAAAGCTATACCTTATAGGAGCTATGAACCACTTTTATTTGAACTGTTTATTTGTAACTTCTTTTTTATTTGTGAATCTTATGAGAAATTTGACCATTTTATTTGTCTTTCAGAGACCCCATGTTGGCTTTATTGTCACTACTAAATTTTTATTTACTATTACAAAGATTTCTCCTCTCTTTATTATTTTCTTCCTCCTAAATTTCTTAGACTTATTTTATTTTTTATTTTTTCTAACATTTGCAAGTTGTGAACAGTTAGCTTCTTATGCTGGTCTTTGTTTTTCTTATCTAATCTTAACATTTAGGAATATACATTTTCCTTAAGAGCTTAGCCCCACCCCACAAGTTTTGTTGTGTTGTATATTCATTATTATGGGCTTCCCAGGTGGTCAGTGGTAAAGAATTTGCCTGCTAATGCAGGAGACACAAGAGACTTGGGTTTGATCCCCAGTTTGGGAGAATCACCTGGAGGAGGAAATGGCAGCCCACTCCAGTATTCTTGCCTGGAAAATTCCATGAACAGGGCATCCTGGCAGGCTACAGTCCATGGGTTAGCAGAGTCGGACACAGCTGAGTACGTACATTAGCCCGTGATTTATAGCCAAATACTTAGTCAGTTTTCGTAAAAGTTCCATGTTTGCTTGTGACACATGGTCATTCTATAGATGTTGTTCTTCAGTTTAAGCTTTTTTTTCCTTTTTTTTGATTGTTGTTTTCTTATACTGTTCATTTCTCTTGTATCTGTATTCAGTTTTGTCTATTTATTAATTACTGAAAGTGAAGTGACTCAGTTGTGTCTGACTCTTTGTGACCCCATGGACTGTAGCCCCCCAGGCTCCTCTGTCCTTGGGATTTTTCCAGGCAAGAATACTGGAGTGGCTTGCCATTTCCTTCTCCAGGGTATCTTTCTGACCCAGGGATTGAACCCAGGTCTCCCACATTACAGGCAGACTCTTTATCATCTGAGCCACCAGAAAGCTAGTTACTGAGAAGAATGTTAAATTCTCCCATCTTCCTGGTGTTAGATTTTCCTTGTGAGTCTTTCAATTTTTGTATCGATGTTGAGCTTAAACCAATAACTGCAAACAGTAGTATGTGAATGTTTATATCACATATCCATGGTAAATCTTTATCACTAGTAATGCTTTGTGGCATACAGTCTGTTTTGTCTATTACTCATACAGCCATGCTGGCTTCCTTTTGTTTGGTTTTACCTGGTGTATCTTTACCCTATGCTTTGATTTCGACCTGCCTGAGTCTTAAGGAATTCGCTTTGTCTATTGCAACACATACACCAGGATTTTGTTTCTCTCTTTTCCTTCCTTTTCAATTGATTGATCTTTAAGTTCATTTTTTTTTCTCTTTATTTTCCTGGAGGTTATACATGATTTTTTAAAAATCATTTTTGTGGTTATCCTTAAAATAATAACATGATTAATAGATTCAGCACAGTCTAAAGTTAATCATAATTCAGGACCTTAGAACAGTTTAAAACTAATTATCTCTTAATGCTATCTGTATCCAATGTATCATTTGAATCTTTTTAACTTTCTAGAATCAAATATTACTGTTTGAAACACTTGGTGTTTGTTGACATCTGACCGTGTGTTTATCACTTTCCTTGCTCTTCCCTCCTTAGCGTATCTCCAGTCTCCCTCCTGAGATTATTTCATTTGTTCATGATTTACTTTTTTTTTTTTTTCATTTACTGAAACATGTTGTTACCCATTCTCTTGTTGTTATTTTTTTTTTACTTTTTGCTTGAAAATATCTTTGTGTTCATTCTTGAATGATAGTTGAGATATGAGTGGAATTCTTGATTAATGGTTATCTTTCTCACAACATTTTTGAAGATATTAATCCTCTGTGTTCTATCTCCCATTGTCACTATTGAGAAATTGTTTACCCACTGTGAATAATCTCCCTATTTTCTCTGACTTTTTTTTTTTTCTGCGATTGTCTCTCTTTTTTTTTTTTTTTTTCTGTGAAGAGAAGGGGAATAGCTTGCTGGAGACAAAGTGTCATGGGAAAGTGTTTTTCTTTTACAGTGATTAAAACTGTTTTCCATATGGATAGGAGAGAATCAATGGAGAGGAAAATGGTGAAGAAACAAGACAGAAGGAATACCTGATGGCTGAGGTCCAGAAGACTGCTGAGGACACGAGAGTATTCTGGCTGGATGAGCTTTAAAGAGAACCTAAATCAGCAAGGATGGAGGAATCATCCTGATTAGGTCATCTTCATATGCTGAGTTTCAGGTTTCACTGAGGTGAGTGGTCCCCACCTCCAGGGGTCCAGAAGGTGGTCTACGTGAATGAACCTGGCCTGCCTTAAGCACATCTGCAGGTGTTACAGGAGTGGCCAGATTTAGGGGGAATTGGTGTACTCAGGTGTTACAGCCCCAACAGATTGGATCTTGCGGAATATTGAAGCCAGGGTTGTGGACATTCCAGTTCTTCAAAAGAAGCCAGAAGCTTGGACTTCATGTGAAATATCCTGACTTTATTTTGGTCTACATTTCAAGGAGAAGGAAAAGCCCAGTCTAACAAAGACCCACCTGCAAGCCAGACTTGGCCCATGGACCACTAAATTCTAACCGCTCCCCAGAAAGCAAAAAATGGAGCTCTGAAATTGATAGAGATTTGGAAGCAGACGTCATCTGACCTTGGTTGAGGGAGTATTAATCATTGAGCCGGTAAGGCAAACACATAGTCAGGTGCACATATCAAGGGTCAATAGACTATGAACTGTCTGACTCAGTTGTTGTTCTAAAGATGGATTTTTACAGTTGCTACAAATGAAGTCATCAGCGGAAAAAAAGGAGAAAGCTAGTGTCATCTTTTATCTTCTAAAGGTGATTTCAGTCTCCACCCTGCCCTGACAGGTTCATGCCCAGGAACCCTTGCACACGCTGACACACTGCCTGCTCCAAACATATCTAGGCATCTTCGTCCATCTTCCTGCCCCTCTTTACTTGCCCTCTGTTCCCTGGTACCAAAGCCTGAAGTGTGGGCTAGACAAAAGGGAGTGGCTTAAACTAGAAATAGATAAAAAGAGTTCTATCCAATTTCATCCTCTTCCCCCATGTTACCCCACCCTTAGACCTGAAGAAAAGGATGGCAGTTTCCTATGTTACAAAAGTAAGTCACATTCCCTTAATGTAATCTCCTTGGCCCCATCTCTAACCTGGCAAGCCTGGGGAACATGGAAAGTTTATATATTGAAAAAAGACTTTTAGATTAGCTAATGTTTTGTTTGGAAAACGTATGACTCTGTTTTGAGATAGTACAGTAATGCAGTTCCTTTATGGTGATGGGGGGAAAATGGTGACATTTCCTAAACATAATAGCCTCATGGTTTCTTAGGAGGGAAAGTGTCTAGAGGAAATCTGCAAAAAAAATTGTTTCGTAAACTTAACAGAAACTTGAGATAAAAAAAGTCATTTTTGGCTCTAACTACAGTCATTGCTTAGTACCATGTGTGTATTTTAACAGACTTAAGAATAAAATATTTAATCATCTGCATACTAAATTATATCTGTAACTTTTTACTAGGAAATGTTCAGTTTTAACACATGTCTGGTATTTAACACATGTCTCTTGCTGGGCTGGGCTGTGCTATGCTTAGTTGCTCAGTTGTGTCTGACTCTTTGTGACGCCATGGACTGTAGCCTGCTAGGCTCCTCTGCTTATGGGGATTCTCCAGGCAAGAATACTGGGGTGGGTTGCCATGCCCTCCTCCAGGGCATCTTCCCAACCCAGGGATCGAACCAAGGTCTCCTGCCTTGCATGGATTCTTTACCATCTGAGCCACCAGGGAAGCCCATAAATACTGGAGTGGGTCGCTTATCCCTTCTCCAGGGGATCTTCCCATTCTCTTGTTGTAGGTGATTGTAATTGCTTCTCTGTCATGGTAAGCCTTAAGTAAGACTGAAAACATCTCACCAGGAGCAAAGGTGTAATAATGCCTAGATGGCTCTGCAAGGGATCTACAAAACCTTTCCACAGGTGGGACCATGAGCGTCAGCTCGTTACTATATCCTTGGTGACTAGCCCAATGCCTGGCTTATACTGGAGACTCCTTCATTATTTGTAAAATGAATACATGGTGGGTGTGTCTGAGACATATACATTAGTTTGCATATAACCATTTTGTTATTTTTTAAAGTTTGGCTATGTTTCAATGAGATGATTTTCATAATTAGGTACTTACCTTTAGATAGCATTGATACCTCATTGTGCTACTGGTAACTCAACAAATTTTTGCTGTATCGACATAGCTCTTTTACATAGAACTAATTAGTTCTGACTTTCCCCATTTAGCTGCTGAATTCCTTCAACACAGTGTAGACAGAACAAGAAAGTAATTCCTTGGAAATCCAATGGGAGGTTTTAGTCCCTACTGTAACTTTCCTAAACTCTGTTCTATAGAACATTCATATAACTCAATGTTAACACATGTCTGCCAAGAAAAGCTTGTGGTGGCCAAGTCAGTTTAGGAAATACAGCATTTGGTGCCCATATATCTGGGAGAGTCTCAGTGTATACTAGTTTATTAAGGGCTCGGAAACTCCTTCAATAAAAGAAATCTGTCTAATTTCATTTATTCAAGCACTCCCAATTTTTTTTTTTACTATGGGAGCTGTTTCTAATGCTATTACATGTTCCATACAAACAACTTAGAAAATAAGTCGCTTTTAGGTGCCCCCACTTATATTTATATCCTTGTGCTAACTCTGAATATATTCTAAGTCAAATTGAATAATCATGAAAAAGAAATTTGAGCATCATTTCCTTTCTGCTGCTTGTAAGAGTTCTCTTTATTTCTTGAAAATATACAATAACCTCTAATGTATATGAAAATACACAAGGAGTAGTTAAATGGCCAGTGAAATACTTCAGTTTCTAATGTATATTTTTCTAAGCCAAAAAATACTCTTTGAAAAGTGGGGAAATAGATACAACTGACCATTTCGGTGACTATTTTCATTTTGTTCATGATAAATTCAAAATTCCCAGTGGTATACTCAGCATTGTCTTCATCTAGACCTAATTCTACTCTGAACACAAAATGCACAAGTCTGCTATTGGCAGACAATTGTCTCTTGACATGCTTACATGCCATAGAATATGAGACATTTCTGAGATGAGAGAAAAGTCGATGCTGTCTGTGTCGACATGGTGTGGACTGCACTTTATGAGAAACTGAGACTCTGGCTCTGCTGGGTTCACATACGTGGTTCCACCCTCGGGGAAACAAATATGTGCAGTCAACATATGAACAGAGCTATTGAGAACAGATGGAATTTATTTATTTCTAAATCCAAGAGCACACTCTGTTACTCAAGAGTTTGATGCACCCACATTTTAAAAGCTGAGCAGCTAAATTGGAAAGCAGAAGTGGTTATGACTGAGAAGTCAGTGTCGTTTGTTTTATCTACACTTCTCCTTAGAAGTGCTCTGGAGGGTTAGGAAAATTATCTTAGGTCTCAGGCTTGTTCCTTTTTTTTTTTTTTAATGGAAATGAGAATAACATTGAGCAGGATATTGATGTCTAAACCTGACTGTGTCTTTCTTATGAAGGATTAAAAAAAATACACACCATGATTTGACTGTGTAAGTGCTGGAACTAATCCATGCAGCTTGATTTCCTAGGCTTTGAAAAAAATGAATTCCTAGATTCTAACGTCTGAAGAATGATGACTGAACAGATATAAGAAACGCATCTAGATGAACCAAGGGACAACTAAAATCAGGCATTAGCACACTCATATCTTTTCTTATTCCAGGCTGAAAAAAAAACAGTTAAAGATATATGACTGAACTTGAGTAGATCTACTGGGACTGCCTTACAAAAAAAGCATGAATGGCACTATAGGAGAGAGGTTTTCTTGTACCATTTGTTTATAACAAGCACTTGGATGCTGTTGAACATGAGTACTTTGTGGGAATCCAGAGTTCCTTAGTCAATTATGATTCCAAGCTGGTCATCCAAACCATATGGCAAAGCTTTCCCTGGTCAGTTCAGCAGAAATACTTAACTATAACTATATCTATCTCTGTCTGTAGCCGTCTACATACGGATGTATGCCTGCATGCTCATTCAGTCATGTCTGACTCTTTGCCATCACATGGACTGTAGCCTGCCAGGCTCCTCTGTCCGTGGAGTTCTCCAGACAAGAATACTAGAGTGGGTAACCATTTCCTTCTCCAGGGGATTTTTCTGACCCTGCAAATGAACCTATGTCCCTTGCGTTGCCTGTTTTGGCAGGTGGGATCTTTACCAGCTGAGCCACCAGAGATATACCCACAAATGCATATATACACATATATATGCTACACGTACATACATATATATGGGTATGTATGTATACATGCATACATAGAAAGCATCACTATGAACAAAGCTAGTGAAGGTGATGGAATTCCAGTTGAGCTATTTCAAATCCTAAAAGATGATGCTGTTAAAGCAGTGGCCACAGGATGGGAAAAGTTAGGTTTCACTCCAGTTCCAAAGAAAGGCAATGCCAAACAATGTCCAAGCTATTGCACTCATCTCACACACTAGTAAAGTAATGCTCAAAATTCTCCAAGCCAGGCTTCAATAGGACGTAAACCATAAACTTCCAAATGTTCAAGCTGGATTTAGAAAAGGCAGAGGAACCAGGGATCAAATTGACAACAACCGCTGGATCATCAAAAAAGCAGGAGTTTCAGAAAAACACTTACTTCTGCTTTATTGACTACACCAAAGCCTTTAACTCTGGATCACAACAAACTGGGAAATTCTGAAAGAGATGGGAATACCAGACCAGAATACCAGATTCACCTCCTGAGAAATCTGTATGCAGGTCAAGAGGTGACAGTCAGAACTGAACATGAAAGAACAGATGGGTTCCAAGTTGGGAAAGGAGTACATCAAGACTGTATATTGTCACCCTGCTTATTTAACTTATATGCAGAGTACATCATGTGAAATACCAGGATGGATGAAACACAAGCTAGAATCAAGATTGCTGGGAGAAATATCAATAACCTCAGATATGCAAATGACACTACCCTTATTGCAGAGAGCAAAGAAGAACTGGAGAGTCTCTTGATGAAAGTGAAAGAAGAGAGTGAAAAAGTTGGCTTAAAACTCAACATTCAAAAAAGTAAGATCATGGCATCCAGCCCCATCACTTCATGGCAAATAGATGGGGAAACAGTGAAAACAGTAACAGACTTTATTTTGGGGGGCTCCAAAATCATTGCAGGTGGTAACTGCAGCCATGAAATTAAAAGTTTCTTGCTCCTTGGAAGAAAATTTATGACCAACCTAGACAGCCTATTAAAAAGCAGAGTCATTACTTTGCCGACAAAGGTCTGTCTTGTCAAAGCTATGGCTTTTCCAGTAGTCATATATGGATGTGTGAGTTGAACTATAAAGAAAGCTGAGCACCAAAGAATTGATGCTTTAGAACTGTCGTGTTGGAGAAGACTCTTGAGGGTTCCTTGGACTGCAGGGAGGTCAAACGATTCAGTCCTAAAGGAAATCAGTCCTGGGTGTTCATTGAAAGGACTGATGCTGAAACTGAAACTCCTATACTTTGGCCACCTTATTAGAACTGACTCACTGGAAAAGATCCTGATTTGGGGAAAGAATGAAGGCAGGAGGAGAAGGGAACAGAGGATGAGATGGTTGGATGGCATCACTGACTCAATGAACATGAGTTTGAGCAAGCTCTGGGAGCTGGTGATGGACAGGGAAGCCTGGAGTGCTGCAGTCCATGGGGTTGCAGAGTCAGACACAACTGAGTGACTGAACTGAACTGACTGAACTGATGTATACATATACATGTGTGTACAAAATATGTATGTATAAATGTACATGTATTTTCTCTGGTAGAACATCTTTATTTGTATAATGAAATTGACATGACAGGTCTGGAAAGCTAAGCCTCCCCCAGCTTCATCCTCACTATTCACACCTCATTGCTGCTATCAGCTCTCTCCTTGCAGCCCTTATAACCAGGAGCCTCTGAGGCTTTGAGAGTAACTCTTTAACAGAGCACTTCCTCTAAAGCTAGTAAATTCTTGTTGACAGGGTTACAGAATTCCTCTTCTTAGATTATTTGTCCAAAACAGAGGATTCGCTGCTTCTGGAATGATGTGGTTGCAGAGCAAACTCAGTTGCATAGAAATCTCTCCTTCATTGTTGGCGAAAATGATTCTTGGTGTTTCTCATGCCTTTTGCTTTCTGTGGGATGCAAGAGGAGTATGTTCCTCAAAATCTTTTGCTGTGGGGTTGGGGCTATGAAACCAACCAATGAAATGTACATGGAAATGACTTGTGCTCCTTCCAGGTCTGATGTTCAGAAACATCCCATGAGAACTGTCCAGATTCCAAACCATCCATCCAGAGCTGCCCAAATCTATCACACTTATGTGAGAGAGAAATAGACTTTTTGTGTCATGTTGTTGATTTGGGGGCTAATCTGTTGCGACAACTAGCAATGACTGTCCTGAATAATAAGCTCAGAAAATAATCAAATAGGGGGCTGTCAAGTCCTTCCATCAGATTTGGTCCCATTAAATATTCTCCTGTGGGTTGATCTCATTAGTAATGGGACAAAGTGTTCACAGACCCCTCGAACATTTACCAATAGTCTAGGAATGTGCGATCACATGGAAGCAAGCATTAATAGCCTGAAGAAGAGTGTAAATGGGCCGTAGGTTGTTATATTGTTTACCTTAGTGGAAGTCTTATTCACAGCAAGACTTCTATTTCCACATGAAATAAATTCTTCTTGGTCTTTGGCCTCAGGGATTTTGGAAATGCATATTATAGGTTGATTTCTGGGAACTGTGTCCCAGAGAGATGACACTCCCATACAACTCAGGCAAGACTGCTTACTTTTAAGTGTATTTGTTTGCTGTTGTTAGTCACTCAGTCAAGTCCAACTCTACCATCCCATGGACCATAGCCCGCCAGGCTCCTCTGTCCATGAGATTCTACAGGCAAGAGTACTGGAGTGGGTAGCCATTTCCTTCTCTGGACGATCTTCCCTACCCAGGGATGGAACCCAGGTCTCCTGCACTGCAGACAAATGCTTTACCATCTGAGCCACCAGACTTAGTAGTCACTAATGCATATGCCGACCTGCCTCAAGCTTCCATTTCAGTTACTCTCATGTAGTGTTAATCTATATGTCACATTTCTGTTGAGAGAGGGAGAATGTAATTTGAAAACACCTGCAAGTTATCAAAAATATGGGTAATCTTCCTGCAGACAAATAGACACGCTTGAGCCAAGTGACATTTTTGAAACCAGGAACAAATGGGTATATCTGTCCAGCTAATGAGATGAGGGGGGGGACTGGGCCAAGGGGAGGAAACAATGGCCTTCGGGCTGGAAAGCCAGCTGCCACATTCTTTTCTGACAGTTATGGCTGTGACCTTGACATGTATCAGGAATCATTTAATCTTTGAGAGCTTCAGTCTTTTCATTTGCAGGGTGGAGATAATAATATCTTCCTAGCCTATTTCATGTGCTCCCTTTAAGTTATAAATGAGGTAACATGCATGCAAGTGCTTTATAAAGTGTTGTACCAATGTGTTATTGTAACTAAGGATTCTTAGTTGGAGAGTCATAAACCATAGTTGAAAAAGCACCAATGTGCATGCCATTCTCTTAGTAGACTCGAGAACCCTATGGGGGAAGGGGTGTGTTATAAGAAGCGAGGGCCTCAGGATCTTTCACCCTAAGAATCCTGCTTGCTCATTCCTTAGGATTAAGGTGCTGGGGGACACTCCCCTGTCCCTTAGAACTTTAGTGACTGATTCCTGTTGGTGTTCTAACCTCAGAAATAAAATGCCATGTTTGCCTCTGGATTAATTAGCCCTTTAAGAGGAAGAAAATAGACTTCACTGGAGGGGCTTTCAAAACAGAGAGAGAAAACATCCCAGAAACAGAAATCATGTGACGCAGATCATAAAATTTCTCCTAAGCTGGATTTAATTAGAAGTTGCTGGAATGATTTGGCATGCAAACAGCTGCTGTCAGATCTACGCAACGATTCCCAGCCTAGGAACAGCTGTATGTAGTTTTTCCTCTCTCTTTCCAACGAGACCTAGGCAGAAAACCTGCAATGCCCTGGCAAGGCTTTGGCGTAATTCTCATGAGCTAATCAGATCAACCTAGACAAGACACGAAAAAGATTTGTGTATTTTATTTGCATATTTAAACAATCCTTTATCTTTTTGTTGCTGCTGTTATTGTTGTTGAAGCTGTCTTGGAATGTTTGCACTGTGGGCTCATGAACTATTTTGGAGGGAAATTATTTCGAAGCACCTGGCAAGTTCTCACAGTGTTGCAATGGGTTCTGTTACACTTTGAGCATGTACTGGTTTCAGTTCTAAATTAAAGTCTTAAATTTAAGCTTGAGTCTGTCATACATGGTGAACCAAGTCAGAAAGAGAAAAATAAGTATCATCTATTAACACATATACATGGAATCTAGAAAAATGGTGCTGATGAACCTATTTGCAGGGCAGAAATAGCAGTGCAGATGCAGAGAACAGACTTGGAAGAAGAGGGTAGGATGAATGGAGAGAGTAGCATTGCATATATACACTCTCACGTGTAAAATAGCTAGTAGGAAGCTGCTAGATACCACTGGGAGCTCAGCTCGGTACTCTGTGATGACCTAGAGGGGTGGGATGTGGGGGGCACGTGGGAGAGAGACTCAAGAGGGTGGGGATATTATTGTATACATATAGCCCATTCATTTTGTTGTACAGCAGAAACCAGCACAACATTACTAAGCAACTATATGCCAATCAAAAAAAAATATATATGTGAGCTGCAGGCACTCCTCAGCTCAGATATTGAATCTGCTACTAGTTGTAATGAGCTGGAGGGGTAAAGGGTCTTTGAATTTTGTTTTGAAAAATGAGAAGTCTGGAGAGGCCTGCATTTGCCTTGGCCTCCCACCATACAAATGGGTTCTGGTGGTCATTAGAAGAGGGTATGTTCATGCATGACCTGAGCTTCTACCTAGGGGGACATTAATTCCAAATAGATGCGAAGAGTCAGACTGAACTTAGCAACTGAAGAACCACAACATACTTCCCTGGTGATCAATAGTTTTCCATAGTAATACACAAGGGAGTGCAGGGTGTGTGTGTGTGTGTGTGTGTGTGTGTGAAAGCTCTTCTGAGGAGTTCTCAGGGATTTACATCTGCTATGGGAGTGGTTCTGACTCTGGCAGGACAAACCCTCTCCCCCATAAAGCAGCTCTCAAGCTAGAAAAAAAATCTCAAAACCAGCCATTTTCCAGCACTCTAGGAACTGATAAAAAGCATGCAGCAACATAAGAAGGTTTTATTCATGAAAACTACTGAACCTTGGGGAAGAACGGTGTGGGTCTGTGGCATCATACCCAGGTACTGCTCCTGATGCCCAGTTCTGTCCCTGGTAGTTCATCCAGGGTAGGGAGGACGGCCATAATGCCCACCAGCTTATCTGTCCCTGGAGAAAGGTGTGTTCATGTGACTGTCAGTTACAGCCACAACTCTGCGAGAAGCCAGTGGGCAGGGCCAGCAACTTGATATTTGGGGTGGGCCATATTTAGGTGGACCAGTCAAGGATTCAGCAGGGATTTGCAGGATGTGAGACAGCCTTGGGAGTTTGCTAAGCACTGCTGTATCTCCAGGGGACTGGAAGCTGTGGGCATGCACAGCAGAGATGCAAGTGGTTGCATATCCCTGAAGATGGAGGCTGAACCCAGCTGCAGAGGAGGTGGGAGAGCCAGCCATTGGTGATCTTGCTGAATGTTCTTATATACACTGTTAAAGATGCCACTTTGATTTTGGAAATATCACTCTAGCAGCCATGAAGGACATGCAAAGGGTATGAAACTGATGCTGTATCCCTCAAAGTGAGCTCCTCACTCATCAACGAAAGGACTGCATCAGAATCATCTAAGAAAGTGAAAGTCGCTCAGTTTTGTCCAACTCTTTGTGACCCCATGGACTATACAGTCCATGGAATTCTCCAGGCCGGAATACTGTAGTGGGTAACATTTCCCTTCTCAAAGGGATCTTCTCAACCCAGGGATTGAACCCAGGTCTCCCGCATTGCAGGTGGATTCTTTACCATCTAAGCCACTGGGAAAGCTCAAGAATACTGGAGTGGGTAGCCTATCCTTTCTCCAGGGGATCTTCCTGACCCAGGAATCAAACCAGGGTCTCCTGCATTGCAGGCAGAGTCTTTACCAATTGAGCTATCAGGGGCTATGAACAAGCAGATTCCTGTGTTCCAGTCCAAATTTACTGAATTGGAAGCCTGGGTAGGGTGCAGGAACTGGCATTTTTGCAAATACAGCAGGTGACTGTGATGCACAGTTGTAGTCTAAAGGTCCTTCTCAGGACAGGCCTTGCCCCATATCCTCTGTTTTAGCTCCTATACGCAGTGCCTAGATAGTAGTATTTGATGAGCATTTCCTGAGTTGTTTTGCAGGTGTGAAAACTCCGGACCAAATGGAAGATGTTAACTACTTGATGACCATGAGTATATAGCCCCAGGCCTTCTGGGGCCCGAGGACTAATAATGTAAACCCATATGACATCACCCTGTGCCCTCACCATGAACCAGTCAGAGAATTGTGCAAAAGCTGATCAGGTACCCTGAGACACCCCCACCTCACCTGTCTTTTTACTTCCATTCATACATCTACTTGATAGATATTTTTATAAAACAAAACGTGTCTAAATTTTTTCTGATAACTTTGAATGTTTTACCATGAAATTAAAAGGCGCTTACTCCTTGGAAGAAAGTTTATGACCAATCTAGATAGCATATTCAAAAGCAGAGATATTACTTTGCCGAGTAATGTCCGTCTAGTCAAGGCTATGGTTTTTCCTGTGGTCATGTATGGATGTGAGAGTTGGACTGTGAAGAAGGCTGAGTGCTGAAGAATTGATGCTTTTGAACTGTGGTGTTGGAGAAGACTCTTGAGAGTCCCTTGGACTGCAAGGAGATCCAACCAGTCCATTCTGAAGGAGATCAGCCCTGGGATTTCTTTGGAAGGANGAGTTGGACTGTGAAGAAGGCTGAGCGCCGAAGAATTGATGCTTTTGAACTGTGGTGTTGGAGAAGACTCTTGAGAGTCCCTTGGACTGCAAGGAGATCCAGCCAGTCCATTCTGAAGGAGATCAGCCCCGGGATTTCTTTGGAAGGAATGATGCTAAAGCTGAAACTCCAGTACTTTGGCCACCTCATGTGAAGAGCTGACTCACTGGAAAAGACTCTGATGCTGGGAGGGATTGGGGGCAGGAGGAGAAGGGGACGACCGAGGATGAGATGGCTGGATGGCATGACTGACTCGATGGACATGAGTCTGAGTGAACTTCCAGAGTCTGCTCAAACTCATCTCCATTGAGTTGCTGTGAAAACATAGGCCTCATTATTACTGCATTTTGATACAGAACATTCAATTATCAAATTAAATATAAGAACTCCATTGAAGCATGGAAAATCCAATATCAAGTTATTCTAAAGTTCAGCTACAAAATATCAAAAGTAAATAGAGGAAAACAACAGAACTGGAAAGACTAGTGATCTCTTCAAGAATATTAGAGATACGAAGGGAACATTTAATGCAAGGATGGGCTCGATAAAGGACAGAAATGGTATAGACCTAACAGAAGCAGAAGATATTAAGAAGAGGTGGCAATGAGATGGCTGGATGGCATCACGGACTCGATGGATGTGAGTCTGAGTGAACCCCGGGAGATGGTGATGAACAGGGAGGCCTGGGGTGCTGCGATTCATAGGGTCGCAAAGAGTCGGACACAACTGAGCGACTGAACTGAACTGATACAGGCTGATGGAAAGTCAGTCACTCAAGGAAGGTTTTAAAATCTTCCTTCCCATATTTCAGCGTGCCCAATCAGGCATGGCCACTTAAAGCTCAAGAAAGAGCTATTAAAATGGAGCTCAAGGTATTAACCCACCACACAAAGGAAACTTAGAGGTGGGGGGGGAGTCTATAATTGTTTCGTGGTCTTGAAGTTCAAGAGTGAAGATCCAGAGTGATCTCACATTTCTTGCAAAGCATCCCACAAAACAGATGCATGAAGAGATAACTGATGGGTAAGAGGACTAAGGATGTGGGTTCTAGTGGAATGTGCTGACTTTAAAGCTGGATAAAATGGAAGTCATATCAACATAGCAGAACGGCTCTTCTCCCAGCCCTTTGCTCACTGAGTGTCATGCTAGGCACTTACAGCGCGTCCTCTCCCCTTGAAAATATGAATTCATTGCGTGATCATGGGAGGGATAGAGCACGCGCTGTTTTCTGTTTTCTTGCTTTGCCTGGAACAGAGCTGCAAACTTTCCAAAGACAAGTTTTGATAGAACCAAAGAACTAAGAGCACGTTTTTAAAGATCTTTCCATTAAAACATGCCTGATACTAAGTAATTATTTAGGTAGCTTGGACTAAGTAGGCAGTTACCCAGATTCAGAATTCTCAGCCCAGTCACTAGCATTGCTTTATTTATTTTTTTTTAACCTTTGTTTTCTGAATGTTGAGCTTTTTTTTGTGTGTGTGGTTTTATTTTTTTATTATTTTTTGTGTGTGTGTATTTATTTTTTTACACGAACTCCCAAACATGAACCCCCCTCCCACCTCCCACCCCACATCTTCCCTCCAGATCATCCCCATACACCAGCCCCAAGCATCCTGCATCCTGCATTGAACATAGACTGGGGGTGTTTCTTGCCTACACTATCCTCAGATTAGATATTTTGACAGTCTCACATTTTACTGATTCTTTTGTGTTATATGAAAGGTTGATTTACTTTTTTAAATGTTAAAATATTGTTTTATACAATTAATATCAAAAGGCATCATTCAAAATAAATTAGTGGCATGAACATATATTTTTAAAGGATAAATAATGTATCATATGTATCTAATATGATTTCTAGCTTTTCTTTTTGTTTTCCAAGAGAAGAAAAACAAATGATTTGCTACCATTTTATTGGGGAATGTTCTTTATTTTCATAACAGAGCTCTAAACTGAGCCAGACCTACAATCTGGGAACTGTACCTACAGATGGAGTAAGTGTCCTCTGGAATTGACTACGGAGGTGAAAAAACATAGAAAGAGCCTGGAGTCAACTATCCTTTAGATGCAATTGTTTTCCTGCATGGTCATGCCCAACCTACAGCCACCTTTGGGCTCAAGTATACCTCCATATACAGGTATATAAAAGTATACGCCTTTGAAAGGCTTCCCTGGTGGCTCAGAGGGTAAAAAATCTTCCTGCAATGCAAGAAAGCTGGCTTTGACCCCTAGCTCAGAANTGCCCATACACCAGCCCCAAGCATCCTGCATCCTGCATTGAACATAGACTGGGGGTGTTTCTTGCCTACACTATCCTCAGATTTCTATAAAACTGTCAGAGTGTAAAATGACTAAGAAAACACAATATACTTTCCAACTAAATCTTTTTTAAATGTTAAAATATTGTTTTATACAATTAATATCAAAAGGCATCATTCAAAATAAATTAGTGGCATGAACATATATTTTTAAAGGATAAATAATGTATCATATGTATCTAATATGATTTCTAGCTTTTTTTTTTGTTTGTTTTCCAAGAGAAGAAAAACAAATGATTTGCTACCATTTTATTGGGGAATGTTCTTTATTTTCATAATAGAGATCTAAACTGAGCCAGACCTACAATCTGGGAACTGTACCTACAGATGGAGTAAGTGTCCTCTGGAATTGACTACGGAGGTGAAAAAACATAGGAAGAGCCTGGAGTCAACTATCCTTTAGATGCAATTGTTTTCCTGCATGGTCACGCCCAACTACAGCCACCTTTGGGCTCAAGTATACCTCCATATACAGGTATATAAAAGTATACGCCTTTGAAAGGCTTCCCTGGTGGCTCAGAGGGTAAAAAATCTTCCTGCAATGCAAGAAAGCTGGCTTTGACCCCTGGCTCAGAAGATACCCTGGAGAAGGGAATGGAGACCCACTCCAGTATTCCTGCCTGGAGAATTCCATGGACACGTCGTAAAGAGTCAGACATAACTGAGCAGCTTTCACTTTCACTTTCATATACCTTTCAAAAGGTATACTTTTTAAAAGGTAAAAGTATACCCTGGTGGTACAAACAGTAAAGAATCTGCCTGCACTGTGGGAGACCCGGGTTTGATCCCTGGGTGGGGAAGATCCCGTGGGGAGGGAAACGGCAATCACTCCAGGATTCTTGCCTGGAGAATCCCAAGCACAGAGGAGCCTGGCGGGCTACAGTCCACAAGGACACGACAGAGCCACTAACCTTCACTTTCATATCTTAATATAAAGGCAAAGAGCAAATGCATTGGAAAAGGCCCTAATGCTGGGAATGACTGAAGGCAAAAGGAGAAGAGGGCGGCAGAGAATGAGATGGTCGGATGGCATCGCCGACTCGGTGGACATGAAGCTGAGTAACCTTCAGGAGACTGTGGAGGACAGGGTGTGCTGCAGTCCACGGGGTCGCAAAGAGTTGGATGCAACTTAGGGACTGAACAACATACCTTTACATACATGAGACACACTGTGGGAAGGTTTTCAATTATATTCCAACATGATGTGGCTTTAAAGACTGACAGTGGGCTCATGCGTGTGGTGAAACTCCAAATCCATATTCCAAATCCAGTTCTTGGTTAAAGACAAGAAAGGCTAGTGACCTATAAAATCACTGAAGTCGAGAATCGCGTGGTGGGCCTCAGAACCGTCCGGGTTTCACGCTCTGGTGCCCTTACACCCTGACATTCTCTTGCCATTAGCTGGCAGGATCTATTCACACAAGGATATTATTTCTATGAACAAAGTTCAAAGCCATGGTCTTCTGATACTGCAGAGGTTCTGCTAACACGCAACCCCTAAAGCATCTGATAGGTTCACTGAAGAGCCCAGAGCAAACAAGCAAACTCATTTCTCAGCAACACAATGTCAGCCTCTCACATTTATGGTAGGAATTCTCTGTCAATTAATCTACTACAGGAAATCTAATGATCAAAAATCCCCATTAGATGAAGTACAGAGAACATGTCTCACCCTGAAGTTAAAACATCAAGATATTTTATTCTAATCAATTTTGCTTTATTTGAAATAGCCTGAAATATGTAACATTCCCCTTAAGACTCTTTAGTTGTAATACAGTTGGGAAAATGATTTCTTTCCAAGTGTCTTTACAGGGTCTTTCTGAGTATCTTTCTGTATAAATATCTCAGAGACAAGAGAAATCAATTGTTATTGGCTGGTTATACTTTTCCCCTCCCTGTTGCTGCTGCTGCTGCTGCTGCTAAGTCACTTCAGNAGAGTCCAGCGTCTGGTTGCAGCTTTCAAGACCCCAGCATGATACAGCTTGTTCTCAAGGCTGTCTCTCCTTAGCTCTCTTATGGGCCTGTAATCCACTTCATCCCTTCTGCTAAAGCAAGCTCAGGTGAATTCCAAATCCTGCTCTTCAACCCTGAGCGATGTATTTATCGTCAGTTTCTCTAATGTGCTGAAGTTTCTCTTGTTTTGAGGCCTCTGTACATACTTTCTTACTTGGTTGGGTTGCCTTCTTTGGGTTCCATGTGTCTTGCCTCTTGAAACAAAGTTTAGCTCCTCAGAGACACTGTCTTTGGCTGGTTAACTGGACTTAGGTACGCCTCGATGTTTTCCTCTCAAACACTCTGTGTTTAAATTTAATCATAGTGAATATAAGCCATAAAATATAGACATATCATAAAATATCAGATACTTTCTATCCCATGTGTGAGACAGACCCATATCTACACAACTTGTTCAATCATAACTTCAGCTACTAACTTGCATGTCCTGCCTCTCACTCCTCAATGTGTGTGCACCTCCGTACCTTGGAGACTGCACGGCACAAGTATTTAAAATGTGAATTTCGTTGCTTCTAGGAATCGTCCAGCATCTCAACCAGCCCGTTTTTTTNACCCATATCTACACAACTTGTTCAATCATAACTTCAGCTACTAACTTGCATGTCCTGCCTCTCACTCCTCAATGTGTGTGCACCTCCGTACCTTGGAGACTGCACGGCACAAGTATTTAAAATGTGAATTTCGTTGCTTCTAGGAATCGTCCAGCATCTCAACCAGCCCGTTTTTTTCTTTCATGGCTGTTCATTTGACCGTGACTTAGTGTGGAAACCAAGAGGGCAGCCTCTGTCCAGAGGGGCTGTGGGAGCCCCCCAACCATTGAGGGAACCAGGGGGCACTGTCAGGGGTTTAAGGGGCCCGGGGCAGGCTGGCCAGGCCTGGGGACGGTCCTGTCCATCCCCCAAGCCCAAGCAGGTCTCTGCACATGGAGCAGGCACTCAAGAAGGGAAGTGTGGTGAATGAATGAATCTCACTCTAGCCTTCCACCTGTAACCTGCGGTCCTGGGAGGTTAGCACGCTCCAAGGTCAATTATGTTGTTTGGAGGTGATTCTAAGTCCAGTATAATCAGATTCACAGAAATTATCCTTTTCCTTACACCATTCTCTTACAGTTGAAACATTCATAGTTCTGAAATTTCTCTCATTTAATTTTTGAGATCAGAAATATATTTCATTTTTTATAAATCCTGAGAGGGCAAATGGAATAACCTTTTGGGTACTTAAATTTTAAAATGTACAGAATATTTTCTAATCAAAATTATCTCACAAGCTGTGCTATCCCCAAAATCCAAAATGATTTTAAACAGCTTGAAACCCAGATCGAGGTCTTTACTATAAACCTTATACATAAATGATAAATTTCTCATATTAATGACTACATTCCTCCTGGCACATTTCTTAAATAGTTTAATGTTTTAATTTTGACTAAGATAGATTTGATATAAATGATAAGGACATTTCCCTCTAGCTGCTTATACAGAAAACACAGGATGAATTAAGAAAATTTTTTGTTTTATAGCTAAATCCATGACATTTTATTCATTTTTCAGAGTATACACAGTGATAAAATGCTATAGAGACAGTAAAAATTTCAAAAGAAAAAATATCAAAAAAATTTTTGTTTGAGGGAAGCAATCATTGTTTTGTGTTATTCCATTTATTACTACTTAGTATTTAAATTGGGAGAAGGCAATGGCAACCCACTCCAATGTTCTTGCCTGGAGAATCCCAGGGACAGGGGAGCCTGGTGGGCTGCCATCTATGGGGTTGTACAGAGTCNTTTTTTGTTTGAGGGAAGCAATCATTGTTTTGTGTTATTCCATTTATTACTACTTAGTATTTAAATTGGGAGAAGGCAATGGCAACCCACTCCAATGTTCTTGCCTGGAGAATCCCAGGGACAGGGGAGCCTGGTGGGCTGCCATCTATGGGGTTGTACAGAGTCAGACACAACTGAAGCGACTTAGTGGCAGCAGCAGCAGCAGTACTTAAATTGATGTTTTTATTAGACAATTATATCTGAATTGATATTGGTATTAGATGTTTATATTAGAGATTCATATTATACTTTTTATTATATTATATAGGTGTTCTATAACAACATGTCTGAAGGCATATAATGAAGGAGTCAACTCTTGTATTTGATGTTTAGGTAAATAATATCACATATAAAATAAGTTTGCTTCAAAGTACCTTATAGCCCCTTTGATCAACTTTTTCCTTGAAGGAATTAGAGATTTGATGTATGTTTTAAACTTTCACCTACTAAAACCAAAGGCTCCTCCTTTTTAAAACAATTTGATGCCCTTACTTATCCTGACTGCTCAAATATTGAAAAGAACCAAGAGGAAATCCTCTCCCAATCCAGCATTCTATATTTGGGCAAATATTCCAACATCTTTAGCTTTCTCATGAGCCAATGAACACCATTTTGCGTTGAAGGCTCACATACTGAACATGTTAGCCCCTCACTGACTTTTCCAATCTCCTAAGGAAACAGCCAATGCAAACTTCTATTATGTAAGTCAAATTTAAGACAGGAAAAAAATCATATTTTATAAACACTTATATTTGGTGTTTAGAGTAGCTTCCATTGGCGCACTTGGGAAAATCCATATCTTTTCTCTTGGTCTTTATGGCTTGATGTAAGATCATTTCCAGAGTATTATGCATGAAAAAGATCTCATCGTCTAGACACAGCTCCTGTGCACATGCTTTCTGCATGCCCAGTAAATCATCAACAGACATTTAAGCAATGATGTTTTCTCAGCTATTGCTGGTCATATGGATTAAGAAAGCTCTGTTAAATATCCCTGATTATTTGAACACAGCTCTGTAAACATTCCTCAACTCTGAACTGCCGTTAGACGTTTAAACAACTGAAATTTGTTTGGGCAGAGAAGCTGCGAGCAATGATAGCATGCATAGCTGCTTTACTTTTTTAAGCACAGATTTTAAACACAAAATTAAATCTACTTTAGTTGTGGTCTCAGGCACAATTTAAATGTTGTCTCCATGAAGGAAGATCATCCCTCATTTCAGTGCTCACTCAGTCCCTCAAAGAGATGTGACAGCATAGTAATAAGTAAAGAGTAAATAATGAAAGGGGACGGCTTTCAATGGACTCACTGTTAAATCTATTGTCAAACTTATCATTTAGGAGCTTAAAAATTAGAGCCTCCACTCCTTTCACATACAGATTGAAAAAAATTTTTATTAGTTACATTGAACTCAATTTTCCCCTTCTTAACAGTAGAAGACTAAGGTCCGCCTAGTCAAGGCTATGGTTTTTCCTGTGGTCGTGTATGGATGTGAGAGTTGGACTGTGAAGAAAGCTGAGCACCGAAGAATCAATGCTTTTGAACTGTGGTGTTGGAGAAGACTCTTGAGAGTCCCTTGGACTGCAAGGAGATCCAACCAGTCCATTCTGAAGGAGATCAACCCTGGGATTTCTTTGGAAGGAATGATGCTAAAGCTGAAATTCCAGTACTTTGGCCATCTCATGCGAAGAGTTGACTCATTGGAAAAGACTCTGATGCTGGGAGGGATTGGGGGCAGGAGGAGAAGGGGACGACCGAGGATGAGATGGCTGGATGGCATCACGGACTCAATGGATATGAGTCTGAGTGAACTCCGGGAGATGGTGATGAACCGGGAGGCCTGGCGTGCTGCGATTCATGGGGTCGCAAAGAGTCGGACATGACTGAGTGACTGAACTGAACTGAACAGTAGAAGACACTGTGTATTTGTTTGAATCAGCTTTTTAGAAAACATGCTTGGGTGGGGTGGGTATGTGTACGTGCGAGTGTGTGCTGGAAGGGAGTCTGTGCACTTTCTTCTTTTGAAAGTGAAGGACAATAACTTACTTTTTAAGAAACTGAAGTATAGTTGATTTAAAATGTGCTAATTTCAGGTGTGTGAGCAAAGCGATTCCATTATACATATACATATGCGTGCATTTTATATACTCCCTTTTATTTTGCATTTGTTGCACGTACAATGTAACTATTTTATGGGAGAGTGGCTACCATGATCAGATTATAGAACCTGAATTTAGGTCACAGTTAAACTAGAGCATGTCTCCTCAATGAAAGAAAGAATGTTCTTTTCCAAACTCTTTCTTATCTCCTTCCATCTTTCCACTCTGGGTAAAACCTAGTTCTCCCTCAAACAGGAATCAGGTGATGCTTTCGTTCTTTGTCTTCCAGGGAAGAGGTTTTGGGGGTGACAGTTCCTGTAGGCAGAGACTCAGCCTGGCCTCCACCTCTCCGCTGGTCCATCACAGAGTCGGGGNATGTTCTTTTCCAAACTCTTTCTTATCTCCTTCCATCTTTCCACTCTGGGTAAAACCTAGTTCTCCCTCAAACAGGAATCAGGTGACGCTTTCGTTCTTTGTCTTCCAGGGAAGAGGTTTTGGGGGTGACAGTTCCTGTAGGCAGAGACTCAGCCTGGCCCCCACCTCTCCGCTGGTCCATCACAGAGTCGGGGTGGCATCCGGGTCCCTGTCACCCATCCCACAGAGTCGGGGTGGCATCCAGGTCCCTGTCACCCATCCCACAGAGTCAGAGCAGCATCCGGGTCCCTGTCACCCATCCCACAGAGTCGGGGTGACCGCCAGGTCCCTGTCACCCATCCCACAGTGTTGGGGTGACTGCCGGGTCCCTGTCACCCACCCCACAGAGTCAGAGTGGTGTCTGGGTCCCTGTCACCCATCCCACAGTGTTGGGGTGACTGCCGGGTCCCTGTCACCCACCCCACAGAGTCAGGGTGGTGTCCGGGTCCCTGTCACCCACCCCACAGAGTTGGGGTGACCACCGGGTCCCTGTCACCCATCCCACAGAGTTGGGGTGGTGTCTGGGTCCCTGTCACCCATCCCACAGAGTCGGGGTGGTGTCCGGGTCCCTGTCACCCATCCCACAGAGTCGGGGCAGCGTCTGGGTCCCTGTCACCCCTCCCACAGAGTCAGGGCATCGTCCGGGTCCCTGTCACCCATCCCACAGAGTCGGGGCAGTGTCCAGGTCCCTGTCACCCATCCCACAGAGTCAGGGTGACTGCCGGGTCCCTGTCACCCATCCCACAGAGTCGGGGTGGCATCCGGGTCCCTGTCACCCATTCCACAGAGTCGGGGTGACCGCCGGGTCCCTGTCACCCATCCCACAGAGTCGGGGCGGCGTCTGGGTCCCTGTCACCCATCCCACAGAGTCGGGGTGACTGCCAGGTCCCTGTCACCCACCCCACAGAGTGGGGGTGGCATCCAGGTCCCTGTCACCCATCCCACAGAGTTAGGGTGACCTGTGGGTCCCTGACACCCATCCCACAGAGTTGGGGTGACCACCGGGTCCCTGTCACCCACCCCACAGAGTCGGGGCGGGCTCCGGGTCCCTGTCACCCATCCCACAGAGTTGGGGCGGGCTCCAGGTCCCTGTCACCCATCCCACAGAGTTGGGGCGGGCTCCGGGTCCCTGTCACCCATCCCACAGAGTCAGGGTGGCCTCTGGGTCCCTATCACCCATCCCACAGAGTCGGGGCAGCGTCTGGGCCCCTGTCACCCATCCCACAGAGTCGGGGCGGGCTCCGGGCCCCTGTCATCCATCCCACAGAGTCTGGGCAGCGTCCGGGTGCCTGTCACTCATCCCACAGAGTCGGGGTGGCCTCTGGTCCCTGTCACCAATTCCACAGAGCCGGGGCGGCATCCGGGCCCCTGTCACTCCTTGCACCGCACGCTCTCGTCGGTCTGTAGGCCTCCGAGTCGGTGTTTAGGGCCCCGCGACCCCTCCTCCACTGTGTCTGCTAGACCAGGTCACAAGACCACAGTGCCACTTCAGCTCAGTCCTCCTGTTCTGTCCTGTTTCCTTTCCTTTCTGGGTAGCGGCTGCATCATAATTTACAACTTCACTAAGTTCTCCCTAGCATCCCTTTGTGAAGCCACAGCTGGCTCCCAAACATCCTACCAGTTGTCAGATTGGTGTCTCTAATGTGAGGCCCTGAGCCATTAATCGACTGCTGGCCCTCTCCTGTTGGCATTCCGCCTTCCGAGTCCAGTCCTGGCTTCCTGACTCCCTACTGCCCAGCAGAACGTCTATCCCCACATCCCTGTTTTTTGTCCGTGGTTACTTTCACCAGGCTGGCTTTTTCTCTGACATCTCAACAAAATCTGGGTCCAGGCAAATTTCATGGAGCCTCATGCTCAGAGACGAAAACCAGTCAACAGAAACGCATGGCCACCCATTTTCCACCCGATGCGCAAAGACCCCACCTTTTAAAGGGACACCTGTTTACGAGCATCAGTGACTTTCTCTGCTAGTACAATGGAGTTGGAGGAGGCGGCCTGCAGAATCGATCAGAGTCTCCAGGGATGTGTATCAACGTGTGCTGGGCTCATCACCTCCTCCCTCTCCCTGACGAGAATTTCTTTCAGAAAGAAGCATTTCTAGTCTCTAGGAAAGTAACATAAAATATCAAGCAATGTAATATCAATAAAAGAACAAAAGTATGGCTATGTTACTTGTTATTCAAGCCTAAACCATAACACAGATCTTAGCACATATTAGATGTCCCAAAATATGTATCTCATAGACAAATATTTACTGCATGGATGTCAGCATTGTTGTGGAAAATATCCAAATGTCTTCCTCAAATATCCAAATGTCCTTCCCTACTGGAGGCCTGGACATGCCTGTGGTCCACTGACATTAGGACTCACATAGGACTGACTTCTGCCCTTCCCCAAAACATGCCTCAAACTGACCCATGTCATTGCAGAGCAAACCATTTAAAAGATTATGGATGCCTGCCATTTCTTTCATTTTTCCCATATATGACAAGCAATGCCTAGACCCACGTGCCACGTCAAACTATGTCCAGAATGAAGGCATCTTCAGCAGAATCAGAGCAAAGAACAGATCTTTGTTTTGTAAGCCTTTCAGATTTTGAGGCTATCTATAGCCTCGTGCATGCTAAGTCACTTCAGTCGTGTCCGACTCTGCAATCCCATGGATTGTAGCCAGGGTCCTCTGTCCATGGGATTCTCCAGGCAACAATAGTGGAGTGGGTTGCCATTTCCTTCTCCAGAGGGATCTTCCCAACTTAGCCTCAGCTGTCTGATACTGAGAGAACCAAATATTTTCAGTAGAATTATTCTCTCTTGGTAGTAGCTATGGTTACTGAAAGAAAGGGGCATTCCCTTTTATTCAGGTTTTTGAATATCTTCAGTACAAATACACTGTCCCAGGTAAAACAGAAACGAGATTAAGTAGACAGAAAAAGACAAACTTTTCTTGTTCTTTTCACCTTTATTAAAATATGCTGATGACACCACCCTGATGGCAGAAAGTGAGGAGGAGCTAAAAAGCCTCTTGATGAAAGTGAAGGAGGAGAGCGAAAAAGTTGGCTTAAAGCTCAACATTCAGAAAACGAAGATCATGGCATCTGGTCCCATCACTTCATGGGAAATAGATGGGGAAACAGTGGAAACAGTGTCAGACTTTATTTTTTGGGGCTCCAAACTCACTGCAGATGGTGACTGCAGCCATGAAATTAAAAGATGCTTACTCCTTGGAAGAAAAGTTATGACCAACCTGGATAGTATATTCAAAAGCAGAGACATTACTTTGCCGACTAAGGTCCGCCTAGTCAAGGCTATGGTTTTTCCTGTGGTCATGTATGGATGTGAAAGTTGGACTGTGAAGAAAGCTGAGCTGACACGACTGAGCGACTGAACTGAACTGACCTGAAAATTTGATAAGAGGGCAAATTTGAGAAAGAGTGATTCTAGAAAGGTTTATTTGTAACTTTTAGGTCATATAAATTTCATAAAATGTGTGCAATGAGATTGTACTACGTATAATTAAAATAGTAGTAATGATAAAAAGTATATGACAGGATAAAACAACAGCTAGAAATGTCTTCCAAACATTGGGTGAAGATATTAACTATTTCAGATCAAAACACAAATTATCAAGTTAATATTTTTGTACTTACACTGGTAGCCTAGAAATATTGGTATTATTCCTTCTTAGGAAAACTTTGGAAGAGTATAGGGTTATAAATTTACTTAGTTCAATATTCAGGCAGAAAATGCATCTCTTTCTGTATAATTTCACCTAGGATACCACTTGAGAAATTTATCATGGCTTTATGTAACTTTTGTGAAAATTTTCCTCCTCAGATCTGATCCATAATTTAGCATGTGTAATTAACACATGTAATGATGTGTTAATGATCTCTTACTTATACAGCATGTAGCTTCAGTGAACACAGAGTACTCTATTTACTTAATTTATTCTCTAAACACACGCATCTGGAACTAACTTTGGACTAAAAATAACTCCATGAAAGAGTAGATTTCTGTAAAATATTATTTTTTAAAGGGCAAGAATTAAAAATTAAGACATGGACATATTCTTTTACATGATGAACTGATTTAAGGTTTTTGATTTATAATTCAGAGGACTAGAATAGTATTTCCAAACCCCCATCAGTGTTCAGCAGGCTCCTGATGAAGATTCTCTAGGTAGAACCTTCCATTTTTATTAATATCAGAAGAACTTAATTTGTAATGAAAGGCTGCTCCGCAGTTGCAGCCTCTTCTACATTCGCCTGCCTCTACAATTTGCTTCACTTTCGGCTGTCTCTCACATTAATATTCATTACAAAAGTCCCCATCTAATATTACTTGATTTGACAGAAATGCATTAGCTATGAGAAATGCTTCATAATGTACTCAGACAGTATTAATGCAAGCAGAACCTATGGTAATTATTGCTATTGAAACACATAGATTATTTCTTTTGGTCTTTTATTTTAAAATGGAAATAAAATCTTCAGTCACAAGAGATTAGAAATAGCTGCCTTTTAAGTACACTTTGTATTAATATCATTTCCCCATATTAAAAGGGCCACATACGGAAGTGGTACACATGGTCAACACGGTGGGCCCACATTTATTCAGAGAAAGTAAGAAAATGTAAAGAAAGGATAAACTCCTCATTTGTATGAGAAGAAGGGTGATCTCAGGCAGAGATGTTACTTATCATAATAGTGAACGTGAAAGTCTCTCAGGCACGTCCCACTCTTTGCAGCCCCATGGACTGTAGCCTCCAGGCTCCTCTGTCCATGGAATTCTCCAGGCAGGAGCACTGGAGTGTGACCATCCCCTCCTCCAGGGAACCTTCCAGACCCAGGGGCTCAGACCAGTCCCCCGCACTGCAGGCGGCCCCGCGCTGAGCCGAAGTCCCTTCTGCGGCCCCGCCCCGCCCTCGCTGCCTGCAGCCAGACGCCGCTCCTATCGACAAGGAAAGGCCCGGAAGAGGAGGAGGGATTTCTGGTTTCACTTCAAGGATCACTAAGAAGCATGACACACACGGCCTGATGCACTAATAAGTTGTTTGACTGGCAGTGTTTGACGTGTTCCATTTTGTAAGCACAGCCCACGAACATAGTCACCTCCCCAAAATCCATGTCAGTAAATGGAGTCAGAGCTCACTTCCTATCCAAGATTCAAGCAGTGTAAACTATCCAAGATTCAGATGCATTCAGATGGATATCTGGATCTGATATTCTCAGTGATTCTAACCCCCCGGCTGTGTCACTGACTGTCACTTCACGACGGTCACCTGTTACTTATCATAATAGTGAACGTGAAAGTCTCTCAGGCACGTCCCACTCTTTGCAGCCCCATGGACTGTAGCCTCCAGGCTCCTCTGTCCATGGAATTCTCCAGGCAGGAGCACTGGAGTGTGACCATCCCCTCCTCCAGGGAACCTTCCAGACCCAGGGGCTCAGACCAGTCCCCCACACTGCAGGCGGCCCCGCGCTGAGCCGAAGTCCCTTCTGCGGCCCCGCCCCGCCCTCGCTGCCTGCAGCCAGACGCCGCTCCTATCGACAAGGAAAGGCCCGGAAGAGGAGGAGGGATTTCTGGTTTCACTTCAAGGATCACTAAGAAGCATGACACACACGGCCTGATGCACTAATAAGTTGTTTGACTGGCAGTGTTTGACGTGTTCCATTTTGTAAGCACAGCCCACGAACATAGTCACCTCCCCAAAATCCATGTCAGTAAATGGAGTCAGAGCTCACTTCCTATCCAAGATTCAAGCAGTGTAAACTATCCAAGATTCAGATGCATTCAGATGGATATCTGGATCTGATATTCTCAGTGATTCTAACCCCCCGGCTGTGTCACTGACTGTCACTTCACGACGGTCACCGAAGTCACTAGATATCATTTATTGTTTGGCTGTTTGGCTGTTATTATTCATGTTTACATCTTTATTGATGTTGGATGGTAACTGGCTGACAAAGCCATATTAGTTTCAGGTGCTAGCTGAACAGCTCAGTGACTCAGTTACACATGTACATAAATCTATTCTTTTTCAAGTTCTTTTCCATTTAGATGCTGACAGAATCATGAAAGCACATTTTTAGTTTAATTATCACATGCGATAATCTTTAAACATTGATTTTATCTCTGAGAGTCCCTACATTGATGAGTTGATTTATTGAGGCCTGTTTCAGGCTGGGCAACTTCAAGCTATCAAGACCTCAGCTGTCCCATCACTGAGTGATGCAGCTTATCAAGAAGGGATACAATTCAGATTCCCACTGTCATAAAAACAAGAACCTAGGCAGAAGCGGGTTGAATTGTAGAAACACAGATAATGGACATCAGAATGTATGGACTGTAGAAGACTGCACAGAAGGGATGCAATCAGTGAGACAAAATATAAACGGCTGACATAGAACCAGAGGGCAAGGGCCCAGGAAAAGCAAATTTAGACACTATTGAAACTCCAAAAGTAGATACTACTCCTTACAGAGAACACAACCTTTCAGATTCCTATAAATTGTCTCTTCAAATCTACAGATTGCTGACCATGTATTCTAATTTTGAATGGCTCCACTTGCTACAGCCTACTTTGATAAAATAATAGTTTGAAGGGACCTATCTCACAGGACACTTATGGTAATTATTATCTCAGTGGTTTTAAAAGCTGTTTTTTGCCAAGGGTTTCTTTCTTCTGAGAAAGATGGTGCAGGTCCAGCTGTCAATAGATGGGCACAGTAACTCTTTCCAGAACAAGGAACCCAGAGTTCTGGACTCTTCCCCCGATGCTTCATGGAGTCCAGGAGAGTCCCGGCTTCCCTGGGGAGACTGCAACCCTGGTGCACATAAACTCCTCACTGAAAGGCCCCGGGCTAGCTTATTCTCTCTGCTAGATTGTTTTTGTTTAACTGTAAAGATCAAGAAATCACCTCCCAGAGTAACTGGGTCCACTTGCAGATCTCTACAATTTTAGAGACATCGGTCTCACGGAACGGAAATTCACCTTCCTGCAGCTTCCTTTCCCTGTTTGCTTGGTTAGTACCGTAGTTCCCCCAGTCCCAGGGTTTTGCTGTCTGCACTTTCAGCTACCTACAGTCAACCAGGGTCTGAAAATATGAAATGGAAAATTCCAGAAATAAACACAATCAGTGTTAAACTGCACCTCACCCAGAGTAGCGCAATAAACGGGACCATCCTGCTCTGCCCCTGCCAGAGTGGGAACGCGCTCCAGCTGTCTGCTGTTAGTCACTTAGCAGCTTCTCAGTTATCAGATGGACTGTCACGTATTACACTGCCTGGGTTCAGTCAGGTCACCCTCATTTTCCTTAGTAACAGCCCCAAAACTCAGGAGTAATGATGCTAGAATTTGGATATGACACCAAGAAGCGATACAATGGTTCCTTTAAGAGAAGAGGTGAAAGTTCTTGATTTAATAAGAAAAGAAAGAAATTCTGTCCTGAGAATCCTAAGGTCTAAGATAAGAAAAATTCTTCTGTCTGTGAAACTGGGAGGAAAGAAAAAGAAACTCCTGCTAGTTTTTGCTACTGTGCTTCAAACAGCAGCAGTCACAGCACAGTGCCTGAGGACTGCTTAGTGAGGGGGGAGAGGCACGACTGTCACAAGAAGACATTTTCAGAGACAGAATAGTCACACAACTTTTATTATTACTACTTAGCACTATTATTATAATTGTTCTTCTTTATTATTAGTCATTAATCACTTGACTAATAATTAATTAATTGGGGAAGGCAATGGCACCCCACCCCAGTACTCTTGCCTGGAAAATCCAATGGACGGAGGAGCCTGGTGGGCTGCAGTCCATGGGGTCGCTAACAGTCGGACAGACTGAGCAACTTCACTTTCACTTTTCTCTTTCATGCATTGGAGAAGGAAATGGCAACCCACTCCAGTATTCTTGCCTGGAGAATCCCAGGGACGGGGGAGCCTGGTGGGCTGCCGTCTATGGGGTCACACAGAGTCGGACACGACTGAAGTGACTTAGCAGCAGTTAGCAGCAGCAATCACTTGACGTGCCTAATTTTTAAAATTTTTATTGGAATTTGCTTGCATTACAATATCATGTTAGTTTCTACTGCACGGCAACATGAGTCAGCCATCCATACACATGCACCCCCTCCTTTTGGACTTTCTACCCTTCAGGTCAGCACAGTTTACGCAGTGCATTCTCAGTCGTTACCTATTTCATACATGGTATCTCACTTTTTCATCAGTAGTGTATGTGAGTCAACCCCAGGCTCCCAATTCATCCCACCCCCCTTGGTATCCATTCAAATGTTCTCTAAGTGTGTCTCTATTTTTACTTTGTAAATAAGATCACTTATATACCAGTTTGTTTCAGATTCCACATACAAGTGCTAATATACAAGAATTGTTTTTTTCTTTCTGACTTCACTCTGTATGACAGCCTCTAGGTCCATCCACGTCTTTACAAATGACCTGGTCTCATTCTGGTTTATGGCTGAGTAATATTCCACTACATATATATGTACTGCAACGTCTTTATCTGTTCCTCTGTTTATGGACATTTAGGTGGCTTCCATGTCTTGGCTATTGTAAATAGTGCTCTTATGAACATTGGGGTGCATGTATCTTTTTGAATTATGGTGTTCTCTGGGTATATGCCCAGGAGGGGGATTGCTGAAAACAGAATTATCACATGACCCAGCTTAATTTATAAACTAAATGTTATCATAGATATGAATGTATACAGCAGAAACATCATGTTTACAGGATTTGATACCATCTGTAGTTTCAGGAATCCAATGAGAGTCTGGTATCCCTGTGGATAAGGAGCAAGCATTATCTATCTCTTGGGCCTCTGCACATGAATCTAGTGTTACTATATATAGTTGTTGGATAAATTAATAAACAACCATAAATGTTGTGATAAACTCATAATCTCTCTTCCAAACAGCAGAGTGAAGTGTTTGGATATCATTCTCGCTCTCAATACTTTCTCCTGTCCCGCTTGTTCTGAGTCCTCCCACTGTTTGCTTCTCAGGCCCTTCACCATCCTGTGTGATTTCTTCTGGCTTTAAAAAGCTTCATACACTTGCTTTAAAGCAAGGAGACCAAAACTAAGTGCAACACATTAAGTATGGTTTGACAGGAGCCACTGTTTCTTTAAGTCTGGACTTATTTATTTCTGAGTAGGATTGGAAAAACTCACGGGCTGGGGCCACCCCATGGTTGACATCTATTAACTGCATCACTCAATCCTTTCCACCAGTGTCTACCTCTGGTCTACTGTCTGCTTTTGTAAATAAAGCTTTATTGGAACACAGGCACAACCATTCTTTTATGTATTGGGTTAACGAACTCTTCGGCCAACCCAATATCGCCTATGACTGCTTTCACGACAATGGCAGATTTGGGTAGCCATGACAGGGACCAGATGGCTTGCAAATTCTAAAACGTTTCCATTTGATCCCTTATATAAAAGATGGTGGTTCCTTGCCTAGGACCAATTAAAGTTCACGGTATGAGATCATTATATGTGAAATCTAAATAAACAAAGCGAATGAACACAACAGAAGCAGACTCACTGACATAGAACAAACCAGCGGCTACTAGCGGGCAGAGGGAAGAGGAGAGAAGCGGGTGGCGGGGAGGCTTAAACGACCAGGCACGAAATAGGCTGCCTGCTAAGCTGCTGCCGTCGTGTCTCACTCTTTAAAATGCTATGGACTGCAGCCTGCCAGGCTCCTCTGTCCGTGGGATTCTCCAGGCAAGAATACTGGAGTGGGTTGCCACGCCTTCCTCCAGGGGATCTTTCTGATCCAGAGATCCAACCCGTGTCTCTTGCGGCTCCTGCCTCGCAGGCAGGTTCTTTACTATCCAGTCAGCGGGAAAGCCCAAAATAAAGCTGTAAGGATATCCTATACAACAGAGGGAATATAGCCAATATTTTATCTTAACTGTAAACGGAGTCTAACCTTTAAACTTTTGTGACCCACTATACGGTACACCTATAACATACCATATTCCACAGCAGCTACAGTTCAGTTCTCAAAAAGCTAAAAAAGTGCAATCCAACATAAGCAGTGCCACCAAAGGCCCCAAACCCAGGGAACCAGGGAAGCTACTTGCTCCGAGGCAAAGCTAACTTTCGCCTTAGAGTGCCTTGAAGTCAGCACTTGTTGGCTTCATTTTTACTTTCACACATTTTCAGACCAACAGAGAAGGTGCAGAATTAGTATAGAGAGAGTTCCCTCATCGTCCATCCTTATTCCTCCCAAGGGATAATATGATAACATTTTAGACAACCATAACAAATGCGATAGAGGACAAGATGGCTGGAAGGCATCATTGACTCAGTGGACACGGGTTTGTGCAAACTCTGAGGGATAATGAGGGACCAGGAAGCCTGTGCTGCAGTCCATGGGGTCGCAGAGTTGGCCACATCTGAGCAACTGAACAACAACAACAAATGTATCAAAATNAGGAAATGGCAACCCACTCCAGTGTTCTTGCCTGGAGAACCCCAGGGATGGGGGAGCCTGGTGGGCTGCCGTCTATGGGGTCACACAGAGTCGGACATGACTGAAGTGACTTAGCAGCAGTTAGCAGCAGCAATCACTTGATGTGCCTAATTTTAAAAATTTTTATTGGAATTTGCTTGCATTACAATATCATGTTAGTTTCTAGTGCACGGCAACATGAGTCAGCCATCCATACACATGCACCCCCTCCTTTCGGACTTTCTACCCTTCAGGTCAGCACAGTTTACGCAGTGCATTCTCAGTAGTTACCTATTTCATACGTGGTATCTCACTTTTTCATCAGTAGTGTATGTGAGTCAACCCCAGGCTCCCAATTCATCCCACCCCCCTTGTTCTTGCCTGGAGAACCCCAGGGATGGGGGAGCCTGGTGGGCTGCCGTCTATGGGGTCACACAGAGTCGGACATGACTGAAGTGACTTAGCAGCAGTTAGCAGCAGCAATCACTTGATGTGCCTAATTTTAAAAATTTTTATTGGAATTTGCTTGCATTACAATATCATGTTAGTTTCTAGTGCACGGCAACATGAGTCAGCCATCCATACACATGCACCCCCTCCTTTTGGACTTTCTACCCTTCAGGTCAGCACAGTTTACGCAGTGCATTCTCAGTAGTTACCTATTTCATACGTGGTATCTCACTTTTTCATCAGTAGTGTATGTGAGTCAACCCCAGGCTCCCAATTCATCCCACCCCCCTTGGTATCCATTCAAATGTTCTCTAAGTGTGTCTCTATTTCTACTTTGTAAATAAGATCACTTATATACCAGTTTGTTTCAGATTCCACATACAAGTGCTAATATACAAGAATTGTTTTTTTCTTTCTGACTTCACTCTGTATGACAGCCTCTAGGTCCATCCACGTCTTTACAAATGACCTGGTCTCATTCTGGTTTATGGCTGAGTAATATTCCACTACATATATATGTACCGCAACATCTTTATCTGTTCCTCTGTTTATGGACATTTAGGTGGTTTCCATGTCTTGGTTATTGTAAATAGTGCTCTTATGAACATTGGGGTGCATGTATCTTTTTGAATTATGGTGTTCTCTGGGTATATGCCCAGGAGGGGGATTGCTGAAAACAGAATTATCACATGACCCAGCTTAATTTATAAACTAAATGTTATCATAGATATGAATGTATACGGCAGAAACATCATGTTTACAGGATTTGATACCATCTGTAGTTTCAGGAATCCAATGAGAGTCTGGTATCCCTGTGGATAAGGAGCAAGTATTATCTATCTCTTGGGCTTCTGCACATGAATCTAGTGTTACTATATATAGTTGTTGGATAAATTAATAAACAACCATAAATGTTGTGACAAACTCATAATCTCTCTTCTAAACAGCAGAGTGAAGTGTTTGGATAGTGTTCTCGTTCTCAATACTTTCTCCTGTCCCACTTGTTCTGAGTCCTCCCACAGTTTGCTTCTCAGGCCCTTCACCATCCTGTGTGATTTCTTCTGGCTTTGAAAAGCTTCATATACTTGCTTTAAAGCAAGGAGACCAAAACTAAGTGCAACACATTAAGTATGGTTTGACAGGAGCCACTGTTTCTTTAAGTCTGGACTTATTTATTTCTGAGTAGGATTGGTGGAAAAACTCACGGGCTGGGGCCACCCCATGGTTGACATCTATTAACTGCATCACTCAGTCCTTTCCGCCAGTGTCTACCTCTGGTCTACTGTCTGCTTTTGTAAATAAAGCTTTATTGGAACACAGGGACAACCATTCTTTTATGCCAACCCAATATCGCCTATGACTGCTTTCACGACAATGGCAGATTTGGGTAGCCATGACAGGGACCAGATGGCTTGCAAATTCTAAAACGTTTCCATTTGATCCCTTATATAAAAGATGGTGGTTCCTTGCCTAGGACCAATTAAAGTTCACGGTATGAGATCATTATATGTGAAATCTAAATAAACAAAGCGAATGAACACAACAGAAGCAGACTCACTGACATAGAACAAACCAGCGGCTACTAGCGGGGAGAGGGAAGAGGAGAGAAGCGGGTGGCGGGGAGGCTTAAATGGCCAGGCACGAAATAGGCTGCCTGCTAAGCTGCTGCCGTCGTGTCTCACTCTTTAAAATGCTATGGACTGCAGCCTGCCAGGCTCCTCTGTCCGTGGGATTCTCCAGGCAAGAATACTGGAGTGGGTTGCCACGCCTTCCTCCAGGGGATCTTTCTGATCCAGAGATCCAACCCGTGTCTCTTGCGGCTCCTGCCTCGCAGGCAGGTTCTTTACTATCCAGTCAGCGGGAAAGCCCAAAATAAAGCTGTAAGGATATCCTATACAACGGAGGGAATATAGCCAATATTTTATCTTAACTGTAAACGGAGTCTAACCTTTAAACTTTTGTGACCCACTATACGGTACACCTATAACATACCATATTCCACAGCAGCTACAGTTCAGTTCTCAAAAAGCTAAAAAAGTGCAATCCAACATAAGCAGTGCCACCAAAGGCCCCAAACCCAGGGAACCAGGGAAGCTACTTGCTCCGAGGCAAAGCTAACTTTCGCCTTAGAGTGCCTTGAAGTCAGCACTTGTTGGCTTCATTTTTACTTTCACACATTTTCAGACCAACAGAGAAGGTGCAGAATTAGTATAGAGAGAGTTCCCTCATCGTCCATCCTTATTCCTCCCAAGGGATAATATGATAACATTTTAGACAACCATAACAAATGCGATAGAGGACAAGATGGCTGGAAGGCATCATTGACTCAGTGGACACGGGTTTGTGCAAACTCTGAGGGATAATGAGGGACCAGGAAGCCTGTGCTGCAGTCCATGGGGTCGCAGAGTTGGCCACATCTGAGCAACTGAACAACAACAACAAATGTATCAAAATCAGAAAGCTGACTTTGAATTGTTCCCTTAACCAAACTCCTGGGGGAGGGCATGGCAACCCACTCCAGTATTCACGCCTGGAGAACCCCATGGGCAGTGGAGCCTGGCAGACTGCCGTCCATGGGGCGACAAAGAGTTGGTCATGCCCGAGTGACTGAGCACATTAACTAAACTGGACACCTTATTCAGAGTTTAGATTTTATCAGGTGACCTTTTTCAGTGTACATTTCCTTAACATTTTATCATTCATATATATATATATATTCTGGTAACCACCAATCACGATCAGGAAACAGTATTACATCAGAGACTTCCTCATGTTCCCCCATTGAAGTTACACACTCTCTCCAGCTCTAAATCCTAAAAACTACTACAGAGTCTAATTTGGAGAATGCTACATTCACTGAACAGTAAAGTACGGAGTCTTTTGAGGTTGGTTTTGTTCATTGATGATAATGTCCTTGAGAGTCACCCGAGCTGCAGAGGCATTCATAATTTATTCCTTCTCATGGTGGAGTTGCATTCCATTGTCTCGTGTGCCATAGCTGGCTAATCCATTTGCCCAGTGAAGGACATTGGGTTGTTGTTAATAGATCTTCTATAGAGATTTATGCTTCCCTGGTGGCTCAGACAGTAAAGCATCTGCCTGCAATGAGGGAGACCTGGGTTTGATTCCTGGGTCGGGAAGATCCCCTGGAGAAGGAAATGGCAATCCACGCCAGCACTCTTGCCTGCAAAATCCCATGGACGGAGGAGCCTGATAGGCTACAGTGCATGGGGTCGCAAAGAGTTGGGCATGACTGAGTGACTTCCCTTTCACTTTTCATAGACATTTGTATCCAGTTTTCCTTGTGGGCAGAAGTTCTCAGTTCTGAGAGCTGAATACACAGGAACAGGGCTGCTGGGTCAACTGGCCAGTGTGCATGCACCTGTGTAGGAAACCACCAAGCCCTCTCCCCACTGGCGGAGCCAGTTTGCATTCCGCACAGCAATGAATTCCTATTGCTTTGCACCTTCATTAAGTACGTTGGATTATTTAACAAATTTAACAAATAAATTTTGTTATTTATTTCATCGTAGCCATTCTAGTAAGTGTGCTTTTAATTTGTGTTTCCCTAATAGCTAATAGCTAAGGAAAAAGCTGGCTTAAAACTCAAAAGATCATGGCACCCATTCCCATCACTTCATGGCAAATAGATGGGGAAAAGACAGAAACAGTGACAGACTTTATTTTCTTGGGCTCCAATATCACTGCAGACAGTGAAATTCAAAGGTGCTTGGTCTTTGGAAGAAAAACTGCGACAAACCTAGACCTCGCATTAAAGAGGAGTGACATCACTTTGCTAACAAACGTCCTTATAGTAAATGCTACGGTTTTTCCAGCAGGCACGTAGAGATGTGAGAGCTGGACCACAAAGAAAGCTGAGTGCCAAAGAACTGATGCTCTCAAACTGTGGTGCCGAAGACTCTTGAGAGTCACTTGGACAAGGAGCTCAAGCCAGTCAGTCCTAGAGGAAATAAGCCCTGAGTATTCCCTGGAAACTTATGCTGAAGCTGAAGCTCCAATACTTAGGCCACCTGATGCACAGAGCTGTCTCACTGGAAACAGCATCAGACTGTGATGCTGGGGAAGACTGAAGGCAGGAGGAGAAGAGGTCGCAAAGGATGAGGCGGTTGACGGCACCACCGACTCGACGGGCCTGAGTCTGAACAAACTCCAAGAGACAGTGAAAGACGCGGAAGCCTGGTGTGCTGCAGTCCACGGCGCTGCGAAGGGTTGGACACAACTGAGCATCTGAACATCAAGCAGCCAAGCGTGTCCAACATTTTCTCACGTGCTTATTTACCATCTCTGCAGTCTCCGTTGAAGTATCTGCTCAAGCCTTCTGCCATTGTCTAACTGGGATGTTTGTCTTCTTACTGTTGAGTTTAACCTGTTCTGTGTACATTCTGGATATAGGGTCTTTGTCAGTTGTATGAATTGAAACTATTTTCTCCCAGATGGAGGACTGTCTGCCACAGAACAAAAGTTTTAATTTTGATGAAAGCCAATGTACATATTTTTTGTGTTAATGGATCAGGCATTTGGTATCAGTCTTTATCACTCGGAGTCCAATCACAAGAGAAACTACACAGCACTTTGAACATGAAACATTTACTATTAATTTACTATTAAGCTCTTGCTTAATGACAATTGCCTAGTAAGAGGTAACGAGATCTCTAAAGGACACAGGACCGGCAGATCTAAGGAGCAGCCCCACCCCTGGAGCTGAGTCCCTGGTCTAAGGAAGAGTCTCCCCGGGGCCCCCAGGCCCAAGCTCCAGACCTTGCTGGAGAGGGTGTGACCATGTTTCTGTGAAAGGCTGCAAAGACGATGCAGGGCCTTCCCAGTGGTACTCGCTGGAAATCCACCCTCGAGGCATCAGAGCAAGCTATTCATGGAGAAAACCTAACTGGAGACGCAAAGCTACACAACTGCCATTTTTTTGTGCTGGGAGACGCTGCAGCCGGCGTGGACTGCAGGAGCTGGTTCTGTCCACCCCGCAGGAGACTGGCCGGAAGGCCAGGCCAGATCCCTCCCCCGCCATGTCTCTCTTGCGCCCTCTACTGACGAAGTGGAACATCCCGCAGCTGGTGAAGAGTGTTTCAGGATCCCTCTTCACAGGGTGAGACCTGCAGGGCCTGATGGAAAGAGCTCTGCATCCGCTTGCCTCAGTGTCGGGCAGAGGCCATCAGTGGGACTTGTCCCCTGCCGGGTTCTGAAGGGTCCAGAGAGGAGGGCGTTGGGCAGTTGGAGGCCTGGCTCCTCGCCCTGTGCGCCTGGAGTAGAATGTGTGTTGTCAAAAGGGCTCCATTCCACAAGGTTACCACCTTCCAGGTTCGCAAGAGGGCTCCAGAGAGTGGCTGCCTTTCGGGCGCTGCGTCTGCACCCACTGCAGTTACAGGTTGCCAGCTGCTGTAGCCCGCAGGTTGGCATATATAGAAGGAAAACAAAGAAAGGAAAACACAAACATGCACGAAAGCAAACAGGCCCAAACAAAAGAAACAGTAATCACAGCCATCCCTCAGCTCCTTTGCCGCCTCTCCTCCTCTCCTCCTTCCCTTCGCCACAGTCTTCCGAGGGCCGTCCTCTGCATCTTGTCCAGGGTTTCCGGTTGTACTTAGCAGGAAGATGGGATGCAACGTACCTATTCCTTCTTCTTTGGAACCAGAAACTGTGTAGATCAATTATTTCCTCAGGCTTCTTCCACATGTAGGTGTTCCTGAGCTGGGGTCTTGCTATGAGCAGCTGGCTCAGGGAGATTCCTTCTGAAAACATGGATCCTGATCTATAAGACTCCCTATTTGCTAAAGCTGGACCCAGGCCATAATATGGGATTAAAGAGATATCCGTGTTACCATGAAGGGCAAACTGAACTAAATGGTGGAGCCAACTCAAGGAAAGAACGTGAGCTGTCCTGAACTCCAGCTGGTGGTGCACTCGCCTTTCTGACACAGGAAGGGCTTGGACGCTTCAGCACTGCATTGGCCAAACCATCATTTTGGATCCTGCCAGCTATCAGCTTCCTCCAGGAGATTTCCTTTTAATAGTCTGTCCCATTTTTTTGTTCCATTTGTGAGACTCACAGAGGAGTGAGTACAAGATAATAATGATAATAATTAAAACAGTAAATAGTAACCATAGTAAACTTTCTACCATTTCAAAGTAACTATGAAATGCCTGATAGCTCAGTTGGTGAAGAATCCACTTGCAATGCAGGAGACCCTGGTTTGATTCCCGGGTTGGGAAGATCTCGTAGAGAAGGGATAGGCTACCCACTCCAGTATTCTTGGGCTTCCCCGGTGGCTCAGCTGGTAAAGAATCCGCTTGCAATGTGGGAGGCCTGGGTTCAATCCCTGGGTTGAGAAGATCCCCTGGAGAAGAGAAAGTCTACCCACTCCAGTATTCTGGCCTGGAGAATTCCATGGGCTGTATAGTCCATGGGGCCGCAAAGAGTTGGACATGACTGAGACACTTTCACTTTCGTGATATGCCTGGAATTATGATAGGCATCTTAACTGCATCACTGATCATCTTCACTGTAACTTCCTATTTGGCAGATGAAGAAAGCTAGATGGTCCAGTAGAGCTCTACCTAGAGTCTGCTTCCCAACGCCGCCCACTTTCCCCATCCACCCCTTGCCTTCATTCCCTCTAGCACATGTCTGTACCACCTCTTTTTGTCTGGAGCTCAGGCACACATCACAGCATTTCCGCTTTGGTTTTATTCACTAACCAAGACTGAAGTCTCCTTGATGGCAGTGAATTTTCTTAGGTCCCAAAACACCGACCCAACACAGCGTCCTGTGTTAGGTGCTGAGTGACTGCTGACTCTCATAGCTGCCAATACAGAGGCTGTCCTCTCTGGAAACTGACTTAGCAGAGAGATTAAAAGACTTTATCTAGAGAGTCACAAATCCAGTCAGTGACCGCTGAGTAGAAGGGATACTCGCTGAATAATGAGGCTAATCTGACTGGTGATCAGAGTTTGGCTATGCATGTATATGAGCACCCAACCCGAGATGAGGTTGCGTTAATTTATAGGCACAGATACATTAGTTTACAGCTGCTTGAGGAGAAATGGACCCAAGTGTCATTAAAGTGAGCACTGCCTTTCGAACACACACTTTTCAGAGACACCGGTTGAAGCTGATGCCTGATGTCACACCCAGCCTCCCATCCCAATTGTAAAGTACAGGCTGCCCGTTTCTCTGAAGATGATGACATGTTATCAAAAGATGACAAATATCCTCACACACAGGTAGGGCTAAAAAAATGCATGCAATATTCCTCTGTGGTCTTGCAACAACAAATATCTTGACTGGATTTCCTATCAGCTGAGGAGTAAAAAGCAAAAGGCTTTGAACTCTCACAAAGGCTCAAAAGTAAAGAGATAAACATCAGAGAGTCTGGGCACTGAAGTACTGTTCATGTCTAGTAGAACCACAACACAACGCTTGATCCAGAACATTCCTAACAGCTAGTCACATGGCCTGTAGCAGAATTCCTCCACAGTCAGCAGAACACCAGGAATGCTCTTTGATGGAAAGCCCTTTGTCTGTCCATTCAGTCCTCCATTCATTCATTGGACGGCTGTTTGTTTACACTATGTTTTCTCAATGAGCCAAGACTATACAAGGAAAGTAGCTTTGAACAAGACGAGACTTATTCCCGCTGTTAAGGAGTATCCCTTCCATGGGAGGTGGCAGACAATAGACAAAATGGCGCAAGAAACAAGTTATTGACAAACGTGATAGTAGCAGCAGTAGTAGTGAAGTCGCTCAGCCGTGTCCGCCTCTTTGCGACCCTTAGACTGTAGCCTATCAGGGTCCTCCGTCCATGGGGTTTTCCAGGCAAGAGTGCCGGAGTGGGCTGCCGTTTCCCTCTCCAGGAAACTGTGAGGGAGAGCCCCCAGGACTGAGCCCACTGAGCTCTTCTGCGTTTTTTACCAAGTAGCCCAATCACGCACCTTCATGCCTCACAGAACAAGGCTGTTTTCATTCTTCTACGATTTTATGATTTTAAGTCTTTAATATTTTATGTCTCTCTTCTCGTGGTTAATCGATCACTTCCTCGTCCCCTTCAGGAAGATTACAGTTGTTCATCAGATTTGTTCTAATCTTCCTAGCAGTCAAGGCAAGAAGGGAAACACAGCTCATTATTGCAAAGGAGGAGCCCCACCAGCATAGGAAGCTAATGCTGACTGCGCTTTTCTCCCGCCTGCATGTGCAGAGTCTCCCACCCGGTCCCATCAAGGCAGAGCTCCCAGCCTGGCTCTAGTGCATCTTGTCATGTCTGATTCTTTGTGACCCCGTGGACCACAGCACGCCAGGCTCCTCTGTCCTTCAAAATCTCCCGGAGTTTGCTCAGACTCAACGTCCACTGAGTCCAGGATGCCATCCAACCATCTCATCCTGGGCCACCCCCTTCTACTCTTGCCTTCAATTTTTCCCAGCATCAGGGTCTTTTCCAATGAATCAGCTCTTCACATCAGGTGGCAAAGTACTGATGCTTCAGCATCAGTGTTTCCGATGCACATTCAGGGTAGATTGCCTTTAGGACTGGTTGGTTTGACTTCCTTATTGTCAAGGGAATCCCAAGAGTCTTCTCCAGAACCACAGTTTGAACACATCAGTTCTTGGGCGCTCAGCCTTTCCTATGGTCTGAGTCCTGCATCTCTACATGAGTACTGGAAAAACCATAGCTTTGACTAGATGGACCTGTGTCAGCAAAGTGATGTCTCTGCTTTTTAATACGCTGTCTGGGTTGGTCATAGCTTTCTTCCCAGGTGCGAGCATCTTTTCATTGCGTGGCTGCAGTTCAGATGTATCCTTCCTGTTTTTCCGATTCTCACTCTTCTGTCCGTCCAGCATCAAAGCCTTTTAGAAACAGGAGTGGCAACAAGGAGGCTGCCACGGAAGAGCCGTGTGCCCGCCGGGCCATCTGTTCCTTCGGTTCTGGCTGTTTTCTGAGGCCGGGGTTTTTAGAGCATAAATAAATCCAGTCCGCTTCGGCTCTCTGGAAGGAAAGCAGTGCCATTTATTTGTTTAATCTCTCCAAAGCAGCCCAAAAGCATTACCTGGAGGTAGAACCTGGAATTGGATTTGTGGTCCCAGAGGACTCTTGCCGCTAGCGTGGGTCCAGCCCCATGGTGAACAGACACACTTGCAGTTAGAGACTATTAATAAGTCGATGAAAGCTCCCTGGTTAAAAGCTGAAGAATGCAATTTAATGCTCTCTTTTGCTTTTAATGGACTGAAACCTGTTAAAATCTGCTAAATAATAAGGCAATTTTTTTTTCTTGCAGCTCATAGAGGGACAGTAGCTCACACCCACCCACACACACTTGAGAAATGTATTTCAACAGACTCTACACTTAAAGCAGCTGGAATGGAGCAGAACCTAGAGTCCACAGGGTCCAAGGAGCCCCCAGGAAGGATGCAGATGAAACCGGAGACTTGCCACTCAGAACTTCTGTGCTTGCATTATCAGCTTTTTCTGGGTCTATTAAATCAGCAGAGCAAAAGCTAGGCAGATGTGGTCCGCCAACAGAGGCAGCCTGGGGTGGGGAGGAGCCGTACAACGGCCTGACAGGTGTCCCCCGGCTCGATACCAAGGCAAGGCTCACGGGGATCCCCTGGGGGCCCCAAGCACAGAAAGGCGAGAACGCAGGACGGAGTCTGAACCCTTGCCTCCTTCTTGAGCTTCCCAGATGGGCCATTGCATTTATTTTTGGAATCGTGATGTCAAAGCAACCAGCTGACGCAGTCGTTTGGGTGAGATTTTTGCTTTGGGGACACCTGCCAGGATTCAGCTTCACCATCTAAACCTGGTTCTCCCTTTCCACTGAGGCAAAATGTCCATCTGTCTGTCTCACTCTATGCCACGGGCTGTCCTGGGCTTGCAACAGCTTCCAGACGGCCATGCGGCCGCAGAGCTCCTGGTCAGGATGGGCTGTGACCTCCAAGTCAACGGCATCTCCCTCTTCTGTTCATGGAAGCCTCTTCCTGAAGCCCTGCCCCGGAGGTCTGGGCTGGAGCCACAGCCTCCTCTGAAATCAGGAGGCGATGCGCTCGTCTTTCAGGTGCGTCCCTAAAGTCTTTGACGCCGACGCCTGGCTCTGGTGCTGCGAGCTTCTAAGACTTGGGTCTCGCCCCTTCCTGCTGCTGTCCCCATGATCCAAGTGTTTGTTCTATGGCCCCAGCCTCTGCCTTGATCTCCACAGCCTGTCCTGCCCCTTCGAAGGCTGCTGTCCACATAGCGGAGAGTAGGATGGGCTAGGTTAAAACACCGCTGTGGTAGTGTCCTTTTAAAAGACGGCCCGAGCAAGAACTCCCACCCNGTTCTATGGCCCCAGCCTCTGCCTTGATCTCCACAGCCTGTCCTGCCCCTTCGAAGGCTGCTGTCCACATAGCGGAGAGTAGGATGGGCTAGGTTAAAACACCGCTGTGGTAGTGTCCTTTTAAAAGACGGCCCGAGCAAGAACTCCCACCCCAGACAAGCCGCGGACGCTGAGCCCTGCCGCCTCTGGGCCTCCCCCCTGCAATGGAGTACGTTCAGTGAGGGGTCTCAGGAACGCAGATGCTGGGTCATAAAAGCAACCAGAACTTCAGCCTGGCTGTCTTTCTGAAATGGAGATGCTGTGTACGAGGCACTCAGGACATGCAAAGGCCCCCGGTAGGACCTCCAGCAGACAGCACCCGCAGCCCCCCAGAGACTCCAGCCAAAGGCGGCGTCACTGACAGCCTGACCTGGGGGTGCAGCAGGTCTGGGGGCGGCTCACCACAAGCCGCCGCTTGACGGTAAGAACACAGGACACCTCAAACCTCCACCCAAGCAAGAACTGGCTGCTTAACCTCGGGATCGTGAGAAGTCTTACAATGCGATACTGACACTATGACAGGCAATTTACCCAATACCATGGGAGAGACAGCGAGTCCCCTACATACGAACACATTCCGCCTGAGAGCCCTCACGCAAGTCTGATTTGGTTCTAAGTTCAACAGAGCTGGCTCAGCTGGTAAAGAATCCGCCCTCAATTCGGGAGACCTGGGTTCGATCCCTGGGTTGGGAAGATCCCCTGGAGCAGGGAAAGACTGCCCACTCCAGCATTCTGGCCTGGAGAGCCCCATGCACTATGCAGCCCATGGGGTCACTAAGAGTCGGGCGCGGCCGGGCGACTCTCACTTCAACCTTCCAACAAAGCTCGCCGGTGCCCTGTGCTGTGCTTACTCACTCGGCTGTGCCTGACCCTGCGACCCCGGGGACTGTAGCCCGCCAGGCTCCTCTGTCCACGGGATTCTCCAGGCAAGAATTACTGGAGGGGGTTGCCGTTTCCTCCTCCAGGGGCTCTTGCCAACCCCGGGATCGAGCTCAGGCCTCCTGGACTGCAGGCTGACTCTTCACAGTCTGAGCCACCGGGGAAGCCCAAAGTTAGCCTAGATACCCAACGAACGCAATTGGCCACACAGCACTGTGGTAGGGTCATAGCACAGTCTCATCTTTGGAAGCTCACGACTGTGCTGATGATAAACGACATCAAGTTTTAAGTGTTTTGTTGTTGTTTCTTTTAAACTTCAACAACATTGTTATCACCAAAGTCATGAAGGGTTAACCCTTTAACCCAGCTAACAGAAAAACTGGATTTCCAACAGGAGCTGGGATAGAGGTGTGCACCTAATAAAGACTGTCTCTTAAAAAAAGATTATATAGATATATACACATATACCCACATTCATCTGTGTAAGAATCTTTTTAAAAAAGCAGAATTCACCAGTGTTGGAGAAGAAAAACCACCCAGGGTTAGGGCACATTATAACACTTGCTTTATTTTTCTTTCTGGAATAAGAAGACAGCTGATTAAACTGCAGTTCCTGAGTGTGCGGACGTTTACATTGGGTGGAGTTTTGATGAAGACAAAACAAAGACTTTCTCGGGTTTTTAAGTAAAAGAAAATATTCTGAAAAACCAACATCTAAATTAAATCAATCTGATGACAAAGTTCCCACATACTGAACAAGCTTTCTTTATAATTCTAAATGTGTTCTACCTGAAAAAAAAAATTACTTTGTCTATGAAATCTCATTTGGTTTCTTTCCTTCATTCCTTTTGGTGTTACAAAAGAAATTAATTTCCGCAAGATGCAACTCAAAAAAACTGTCCTACCCTCTCCTGTTAATTGCAAGTTTGATAGACGATGTCACCTTTACCCTTTTGAATACAGAGACTATTACTGGACAGAAATACTCAACGAATTTGCAGTCATGACAAGTAAATTATTCTATACCTACTTCAACCTCAGTTATTAGACTGGTGGTTTTTTAGCACAAAGACATACTCTGGTTAGAATCTTGGATTACTGTGAAGTAAGAAATTAGTTTTCACCTACTGTTTCAACACCCTTTCTAATATCCATTCAACTTTCAGGGTGACAATTATTTTATGATCCTTCCTAGACCACAAAAGTTAATGCATGTTAGAACCTGGAAATAACTAAAAGACAAGTATAACATCACTAACATGCTTTCCCAAATATCTGGCAAATGAGAGATTTATGAAATGTTTCTACTAATGTGTAGGTAAATATGATTTCTGTCTAATTTCTGATACAGTCTTCTGTAAATTCCTTATTATGGGGATGTCAAAAACTTACAAATTTATATGATGACATATTAAAATTTTAAAACCTATATAAATAAAAGCTACACTGTTTCTCCTGTTTAGGAAATTGCCAACTTTATAAGAGCAAGCTATTTATGACTGTGAACTTTAGACTACATTACTTTATTTTTAAATATCATTATATACTGACCTAAAATGTCTTAGTAACACAGGAAAATCCTTGTATTTATGGACCCTGAATCAATTCTTTAAGTGACTGGATTTTCAATTACCAAAATTACTGCACTAAATATCACCTTCAGTTCAGTTCAGTTCAGTTCAGTTCAGTCTCTCAGTCATTTCCAACTCTTTGCGACCCCATGAATGGCAGCACGCCAGGTCTCCCTGTCCATCACCAACTCCCGGAGTTCACTCACACTCACATCCATCGAGTCAGTGATGCCATCTAGCCATCTCATCCTCTGTCATCCCCTTCTCCTCCTGCCTCCAATCCCTCCCAGCATCAGAGTCTTCTCCAATAAGTCAACTCTTCTCATGAGGTGGCCAAAGTATTGGAGTTTCAGCTTTAGCATCATTCCTTCCAAAGAAATCCCAGGGCCACTCTCCTTCAGAATGGACTGGTTGGATCTCCTTGCAGTCCAAGGGACTCTCAAGAGTCTTCTCCAACACCACAGTTCAAAAGCATCAATTCTTCGGCGCTCAGCCTTCTTCACAGTCCAACTCTCACATCCATACATGACCACAGGAAAAACCACAGCCTTGACTAGACGGACCTTAGTCGGCAAAGTAATGTCTCTGCTTTTGAATATGTTATCTAGGTTGGTCATAACTTTTCCTCCAAGAAGTAAGCGTCTTTTAATTTTATGGCTGCAGTCACCACAGTCACCATCTGCAGTGATTTTGGAACCCCCCAAAATAAAGTCTGACTTTATTTGGAACCCCCCAAAATAAAGTCAGACTTTATAAAGTCTGTTTCCACTGTTTCACCATCTATTTCCCATGAAGTGATGGGACCAGATGCCATGATCTTCGTTTTCTGAATGTTGAACTTTAAGCCAACTTTTCCACTCTCCTCTTTCACTTTCATCAAGAGGCTTTTTAGTTCCTCTTCACTTTCTGCCATAAAGGTGGTGTCATCTGCATATCTGAGGTTATTGATAATATCACCTTAGTTGACTGAAATAATTAAAGCACATTTCCAACATGAAAATTTCTAGAAGATAATACATATCCTTGAACTGCAAAGAGTCCCTTGGACTGCAGGAGATCCAACCAGACAATCCTAAAGGAAATCAGTCCTTAATATTCATTGGAAGGACTGATGCTGAAGCTGAAACACCAATACTTTGGCCAACTGATGCGAAGAACTGACTCAAATGACCCTGATGGGTGGAAAGATTGAAGGCAGGAAGAGAAGGTGATGATAGAGGATGAGATGGCTGGATGGCATCACCAACTCGATGGACGTGAGTTTGAGCAAGCTCCAGGAGTTGGTGATGGACAGGGAGGCCTGGCGTGCTGCAGTCCATGGCATCACACAGAGTCGGACATGACTGAGCTACTGAACTGAACTGAACTGAATATTTATCCTACCAGACTCCAGGGTCTTCTACTGAAGGCAGACTTCTGATATCTTTGACAGTTTTGTATATTCATTTAGAAAAATTCATATTTGACTCCCCCAAAACCCTAGACCTTGTTTGTTTTTTCTTTTGTATTAAAGGTCTGAGTTTTGATCCTGCAGAAAATCCTGTGTTGTGTAACTAGCATTACAAAATCAATAAACACAGAACATCCAAGACTGAGATGGTTTCACATGCAACTTCTAAATGAACTAATATAAAGTTTACATAGAGGAATCAAAGATGCTTCTTTTCAATATACATGAAGCTTTTTCTATCTGAGAAAATAATTAAAGTTACATCATGGTTTCATTAAAAAATGGAGAATAACCCAAAGCTTTGCCCCTTAACTTCATCAGGTAAAAATCACAATAATGATGGGATGAGCTTAAATGTGGGCAGACACACATGTCAGAATCTTTTAACAGGTCCAATATCTGATATGCAAAGGCAAATAATTTCAGCAGCACTCTTAGGGGGTGTTAGAAGGTTCTGGAAAATAAGAGGAACTCTCCTGGATGACTTAATAGTCCAGTAGCCACCCAAATCAGAGTAGCTATCTAGGACTATGAGAGGACTAAGGAATTTACTGCCCAAGAGGAGATCGCAGATTGACAAAATCAGAATAAGGTTCAAATCTCAGCTCTGCCTCTTATAGACGTGTTGACCTCAGTCAAGTTATTTCACTCAGAACCCAGTTTCTTTATCTGCAAAGTAAGAGTCAGATTCCTCCATAACCTTCCTGCCAAAGATTCTGGAGAGCCTCCTCTCTACACACAAGGTGAAGTCTTTCTTGGGATGCACAGGCCAGCTTCATCGCTGCTCCTTTCTAGGCAGCACAGAAGCCACGTTGTTGGCCCCAAGAGCCTCTGACCACCTCGCGGCTGTCTGACATAGAACTTCTAAAGCACCGTGCTGCAGCTCAATCCTTCTTTGAAGCGAATCCATGAGAGGACAGGAGCAAATATTGAGCATGCTCTAAAAGCCTTAAGTGAGATAGTTAAGGAGTTCATTTAGGGACTGCATAATTGTTGTGCACTTAGTAATATTTCTGAGCCCTCTACCCCCTTGCTATGAAAAGGTCACTCCAGTTGCTCTGGATTCTTGTGGCCCTGTATTTGCTATTGTCTCCTGATGAGTCATTTCCTACTCTGGATTACATTTGGGGTTTATTTCTTGTTTTCCCGAGCCAGACTGGAGACAGCTTGCAAGGAGCACTCCTGTTCTGAATGTCACTTTCCACCCCTGCAATTATCTTTAATATCGCAGAAGTATTTGAATAGGAATGAGTAGGCGCGAATGAATAGGTGAATCAAAGAACTAATAAGTGCCCTAGAGTTCAAGAGTCAAGAGTCAAACGCTCAAATCTCTGACCAGTTTAGAGAAGGATGGGAGAGACTTTCTTTTCCATATGTTCTACTTCCTGGGCAGCATGAAGGAAATGCATTATTTTTTCATCTGGATTTCCTGAATTCTACCAGAGAGTCGGTAAGGAAACAGAAAGCGGGGCAAAAAGTAAGATAAGGTCCGCATGGGTCAGTATCCTGACGGCTACACATGCTGCCTCTCGACCTTCATGCTGGAGTTTGGCCAGTCACCAAATGTTATAATCTGAGGGTGACTGACTGGAGCAATCACGGAAGTGTAAGGCTGTCTACACACTGAGTCACAACCAAGCAAAGCGAACGGTGGGCGCTGGCTGCACGGCCCAGACTCCACCCGATGCAGTTACACATGCCCCCGCCCTCAAATGCAACCTGCTGCCAGGGACACCAGTTAGTTAGTGCAGAGTCAGTCTAACTCAGCAGAGCTTTTAAAAATGTTCTTAATTCTCATGAGAAACTGAAGTAGCAGGGAAATTTAGGGATGACTCTGAATGCAATTATGATAATTAAAATAGCAGCTTAATTTCATGCTGTCTCTGGGAAATGTTCAACTCAACGGTTGTGCATTCAAATTCTGAGCTACACTGGCTAATATCTTTGATTTGCATTATAAAGCACAAGTAATAGAGTTCAGTTAGTAACATGTATTGACTCTAGGCATGGAAATGGTTACTGGACATTTGGGGAGCGTGTTAGTTTTGACTGTTAAAAGAATTCCTAGGATGATACTGCTGAAATTAAAAGGAGTGCATCGCTGTTTATCGACAGTTTTATTTTTAATTACCTATGTTTGCAGATATTTGGCTGCACCACGTCTTAGTTTCCTGACCAGGGGTAAAACCCAAGCCTCCGGCCCTGGGGGCACAATCATAAGTCACTGGACCACCAGGGAAAGCCCTGTTTATTGACAGTTTCCATGTAAAGCTCTCAGTGGCTGAATAAAGACACATGGGATAAAGGTGTATGGTCCACCAAGCAGGTAACGTTTTGGTGGGATTGACAAGTTTGAAGGCCCACCGTTTCCACAGGTGCTGGGACAGGGCTGACACAGAAGCCTGGCCCTTCTGCCCTGCCCAGGCTTGTGCCTGCCCAGGCACGTACCCACTCCAGTACTCTCGCCTGGAGAATCCCAGGGACGGGTGAGCCTGGTGGGCTGCAGTTTGTGGGGCCGCATAGAGTTGGACACGACTGAGGCGACTCAGCGGCAGCAGCAGCAGCAACAGCAGCGTGCACGTGTCATCGGCATGTAACACGGGCGACCTCTGTGCATGGTGACACATGGGGCGGAGTGAAGTACAAGGGAGCTTTCCAAGCACTAGAATGTGTAGGCCTTCGATGGGATTCTCAAGTGATTTTGTTGGGCTAGAGTTCAGGAGAGGTGAGAAGGACTTCAAGAAACGGCAGGCAAGGGACAGATCATAAAATTTCCTGACGCGTGACTTCCCTGGCGGTCCAGCGGTTAAGAATACACCTTGCAATGTGGAGGACGAAGGTTTGCTTCCTGGTCCCGGAATTAAGACTCCACATGCTGCAAAGCAACTAAGCCTTCAACTAGAGAGTGATGCGCCAAGCTAACACACACACAGTCAAAAAAAAAAAAGATCTGATGCTGTGTTTAAGAGTTTGGAATTCATGGGACATAAATGCAAGTATAATTTTTAATTTAAATGTCTGTTTCAGTCTGTGTTTTGCTAAGAATTCTATAGAAGCTTTATGCCACTTGCCTGGAATAAATCTGCGTGAACATGTTTTGCTTCACATTTGTTTCACGTCCCTTACTAGTAGATGTCCAGCCCTCCACTTGCCCACTTTGGAGACAAAGTCCTCTAACGATCCACGTGACTTTTACATGGGCTCATTTCGTGTTCTGTCATGTTTGATCACTGTTGAACTTTGGTGTTATAGTTAAGAGTCTACGTTAAGAATCATCTTGCAGTTGAAATATTTTATCATTATATAAGCTCGGTGTGATGTGAGGTGTACTTAGTCACTGCGTCATGCCCTGCTCTTAGGTGACCCCACAGACTATAGCCCGCTAAGCTCCTCTGTCTGTGGAATCCAGGCAAGAATACTGGAGCGGGTAGCCATTTCCTCCTTCAGGGGATCTTCCTGACCCAGAGACAGAACCCACTCCTGCATCTCCTGCATTGGCAGGTGGATTCTTCACCACTGCACCACCTGGAAAGTCCTTATGGAAGCGTATGTCCACTCAGCTCCTAAGAAAAACATTAAAATGGGGGGAAAATCCCTCCATTAATTTTAAAACACACCCAAGTGCACATGTAGACACAGATGCTTCCGGAAGTCTGGCAGCCGTAGATAAAGCCACTGGGAGTTTCAATTTAGTTCGTAAAATTCATCCAGATGTCTGGTATTTCACAGATACTGTTAAAAGATAGGTGTTCAGGTTTCTATTTATTTAATAGATTTGTTATTTCTCCTAAAGAAAGACAGTCACATGGAGTGTGGAAAGATACACACACTCACACACAAGAAGTCAGACACCCTGTTTCTTTGAAACATAACATAAATTATGTCTATCTTGTCAACCGAGTCATAATCCCCCTCCTATCAGGCACTCATACCCCAGCCCCTGACCACAGACAGATGGCAGGTCCTTTGGAGATTCAGGTACACACAGCTCCACTCACTCATTATGTCTGGGAAGACAACATGTCCCTGTCCAGACGAGGAATTTTTGGTGAAATTCTCTGATTCCAGGAGTGGGTTTCCGTAATGCATTTGGGTCAACACTTTTATCAGCAAAATACCCTTCATCGTGATTTCCTTAGGCACAAAAAGGAAAGACTAGAATATTATCTGTGATTTCCACGCCACCTTCAATGTAAAATCTGCCATCACTGATTCACACACAAAGGTCCCAGGACCACAGTGTTCAAATAAGCATCACGAGAGGGTGTGTGTGTGTTTCCTTTCTGAATTCTCCTTCTCTGTTTTAATCTTACTGGAAATCTGCTCCCAGTACGCTCTGCTGGTACTTATCATGCATCTTGATCAGGGAACATTCGATAAAGCCTCTTTCTTTGACCAACTGAAGCATATCATGAGCCAGGGCTAAGAAAAGGAAAAACACTTAAGGAATCAGTGTTCTCATGATGCTACTCCAACTCCTCGCCAAGACGCTTGCAAAGGGCTCCTTTACTGTAGCAGTGATGGTCCAGGGAGTCTTTGTTTGGGAGAATGAGCCAGAAAAGAAAGACCCCAGGCACCATGTCCACTCTGTCAAGAGGGGCCTGTGTACACCACTCCATTAGACCTAAGTGCTGATAGAAATGCGTCCACTTACAAATGACTGCATATTGCCGCTGAAAGTCAACAGAGCTATGGCTTCACAAGCCACAGAAGCTTGTGTCTCTCTTCTTAAAGAAAATGTGCAATGCTAACAATGAGGGCCTGGTGCACTGGGGTATTTCAGGAACATGTATTAAAGACAGAATCTTGCATATTGGCAAATATGTGCATAACACATTTATATAATAAAATACCATCTAATGTATTCCATACTGTACTGTATTTACAAAGGTGTAACAGAGTTTCTCAAATACATGGCTTTCTGATGTCAAGCCCAGCCTGTATTCTGTTATAACTTTCAACATTTGGGACCTCTGTTTGAAGCCTTTGTCAAGAAAGGCAAACTCTTCCCGTCATCCTTAGGAAAACGAAACAAAGCTAAGTCCCACCCATCCTCGCTGAAAACTGTCTCTTTTCCAAATGACACGGACTGGCTTTTCCTTGCAGACTACTCAGCTACCACTTTTATTTCCAGGTCACCATTTTCATGATTTGAGTGAGTGAGTGAAGTTGCTCAGTCGTGTGTCCAACTCTTTGTGACCCCATGGACTGTAGCCTACCAGGCTCCTCCGTCCATGGGATTCTCCAGGCAAGAGTACTGGAGTGGGTGGCCATCACCTTCTCCTGATTTAGATTCAACCTAAATGGAAAGGCAAAAACAGCGTGTGCCTAACTCTGCCACGAGGCCTGATGTAACCAGCAGGCTTGAGAGGGTCATGCTCAGAGGAGATACTCCACACTATGTGACCTAATAAAATTGACTGACATTCTCATAGAGGCTTTGTTCCCTAATGTATTTATTTACGGTCATTGGCTAGCATTTTACATCAAACATCTTTATCATTAGAAAAGTATTCAACACTCTAAGTGTAAGGAATTTGAATTCCAATAAATACATGGAATCAATTACTAGTTCAGAGTAAATAAACACTCCTTTGCATTTGCAGACATTTTCAATAATAGATTCAAAAGTATTTCACCCTTGGGACCTTTGAGTCAGGTGAGTACAACATCCTGGATGTAATTTTGGATTTCCCAAAAGAAGGAGGTGGGTAGGGGGGAACTGATACAAAGAAGATTTAATTGTAAGAGTGAAAAGGGTAAATTTAACTTGTAACAAAGTAGCTTTACCTAATGAAAATATTTGCAATTTTCTGAGACTTGAGAAAATTATGTGATAGAACCAGGCAGAAAGGTTCTCAGATTGTACTAAGTAGACATGCTACATGCTATATGCTGGGCTCAGTGGCTTCAGTCACATGCGATCCTACAACCCCATGGGCTGTAGCCCACCAGGCTCCTCGGTCCGTGGGGTTCTCCAGGCAAGAATACTGGAGTGGGCTGCCATGACCTCCTCCAGGGGATCCTCCCAACCCAGGGACTGAACTCATGTCTCCTGCATCTCTGCATTGGCAGGCGGGCTCTGCCACTTGGAAAGCCAAGATGGCTAACATAAATCTAAAATCCCAACCAACTAATCAACTCCTGATTGATAGTCACTAAAGGGACAGTAGAAATGTCAGATCTTCTTTACTGGTATAACTGAAGAACCTCAAAAGAAAAAAAAAAAAAAACAGGAAGCAAACTTTAGGGGTGAAACTTTACCATTATGAAAACCTGCAACTCTGAAATTCTCTGAGCAATATCTTATAATTCCTTGGATGAATAAGAATTATCATTCTTTCATGGAATCAGGTACTCACTAATAAGAAAGTCCAAAGATTTGCTTTAATTCAAGAACAAAAGAGAAAAACTGATTGTTTCAAGTTTTCAAGCTATCTGTTATATAAAAGTGCTCTGCAAAGAAAAAAGGATAAGTAAAAGGATTATGCAAGTATGTCTTCTAAATGAGCATGTCATCTGGCAACAGAAATAGGCAAGATAAAGAAATTATATTTGAGTAAGAATAGGATAGGGGAGCCAGGGAGGTATGGATTCTTATGGAACTTCATAGGCAGGAGGAAGAAGAGAAAAGCGACCCAGTTTTCAGGGAGAAATTTAGAAGCACAGTATAAGAAACAAAGGCGCAGGGGAATCAGTCTCTAGGGAAGAATATTGCAGCGAAATAACAGAAAAAACGTTTGAAAAGGTAGGTTGCGGTCAAACCGCGGGGGACCATGAGGTCCAGGATAAAGGCTCCTTGAAGGTTTCCGATGGGTGAGTGCTCGGACTTACGCGGGCTCCTGTAAATGGGCGGGGGGCGAAGGATGCGGTTGTCAGGGCCCCGGATGGAGGTAGCTGGATGTGCATGGAGACTATATGCAGAGTGCATCATGAGAAACGCTGGGCTGGAAGAAACACAAGCCGGAATCAAGATTGCCGGGAGAAATATCAATAGCCTCAGATATGCTGATGACACCACCCTTATGGCAGAAAGTGAGGAGGAGCTAAAAAGCCTCTTGATGAAAGTGGAAGAGGAGAGTGAAACAGTTGGCTTAAGGCTCAGCATTCAGAAAACGAAGATCATGGCATCCGGTCCCATCACTTCATGGGAAATAGAGGGGGAAACAGTGGAAACAGTGTCAGACTTTGTTTTTTGGGGCTCCAAAATCACTGCAGATGGTGACTGCAGCCATGAAATTAAAAGACGCTTACTCCTTGGAAGAAAAGTTAT
>SJYX01009576.1:385841-517105 GCA_006410675.1 Oreotragus oreotragus | reverse complement strand
GGAATGATGCTAAAGCTGAAAGTCCAGTACTTTGGCCACCTCATGCGAAGAGTTGACTCATTGGAAAAGACTCTGATGCTTGGAGGGATTGGGGGCAGGAGGAGAAGGGGACGACAGAGGATGAGATGGCTGGATGGCATCACTGACTCGACGGACGTGAGTATGAGTAAACTCCGGGAGTTGGTGATGGACAGGGAGGCCTGGCGTGCTGCCATTCATGGGGTCGCAAAGAGTCAGACACAACTGAGCGACTGAACTGAATGGAACTGAAGGCAACTGTAGGGGCTTCCCTGGTGGCTGAGATGGTAAAGAAGCCGCCTGCCAAAGCAGGAGACCCAGGTTCGATCCCTGGGTTGGGAAGAGTCCATGGAGAGGGGACTGGCCACCCACTCCAGTATTCTTGCCTGGAGAGAATCCCATGGACAGAGGAGCCTGGTGGGCTACAGTCCGTGGGGAGAGTCGGGCACGACTGAGTGATTAACACTTTGACTTGAAGGCAAGAGCAAGGATTAAATCAGAGGTCCATGAGGCCAGGCCATGGGGAGAAATCATGCTTGAAAGGGTGAAAGATGCTTCCTTGGAATGTGAGGGGAGTGCGTTCCGGCCACCGAGGAGACACACAGACTGAGGCAGGAGGCAGAGGCTATGGCAGCTGGAAGGTTTCAGATCCACAGGCTGCAGGGCTTGGAAAGACAGCAGGAGAGAAAGTTGGAGGTGATGGTCAGTGAGGCTTTTTTTTTTTTTTGAACCTGCAAAACAGAGGTGCTGCCCACCCACCCAAGTGAGTGATTCATAAGCCACAGAGGTCAGGTCAGGTCTTAGGAGGACAAAGCTGAGATGTGGCCGCTGAGACCCGAGCACGGGGCAGTGGGAGCCACGGTGGGAAGTGATGCTTTATTGCTCACTATTAGCTGCCCCCATTCCCAGAGGAGAATATCCCTCCCCGCCCTTTACAACCAGGCTTGACCATGCGACTCACCAGTGAACGCGAGAGAAGAGTTACGTGTCGCTCCCATTAAGAAACTGCAAAAGTCTCCTGATTCACACCCTTCTCTTACCCTCTTCGAGAGCTGATGATGTCCACGTAGTGAGCACTTCATCAGCCTGGCCCCAGAGATAAATTAACATGCGAAAGACAGCAGGGCCGCTGCATGGGGTGTGAGAGATCATTAGTGGCCGTGAAAGCGGTGGCTTGTTACGGCAGTATCACCTAGCCTAACTAACGGATAGATCATGGGAATGAATAAAAGTGTCCAGAAAGGGCAAGTAAAGAAAGACCCAAGGGTGACTTCCGACCAACGAGACTCAGTCCAGCGATTGTGAACTGCCATTTCACAGAAAGAGCCAACGGACTTACATTTCCCAAGTTCCTTTAAGCGTAATTTCTTAATATCATGATTACTTTTTCTGTATTAAGAATTTGCATGAACATAAGGGAAAGGACAAAGTAGGAGTCTGGGATTAGCAGATACACACTACTGTATATAAAACAGATAAACAGCAAGGTCCTACTGTATAGTACAGGGAACTATACTCAATATCTTATAATTATCCATAAAGGAAAAAATCTGAAAGAATGTATGTATGCACACGTATACATATAAATACACACACCTGTACACTTGAAACTAGCACAACATCGTAAAATCAACTACACTTCAATTTTAAAATAAATAATTAAAACTCCTAAGACAGTTACTAGATCAGTTATTCTGGTCACCTTTGGAAATGTTTGCTCCTTGAAATGTTCTGTAATGAACAGTAATCACCCTCCCATACCAACAATTCTGAGTGTTCCAAATATTTTTTAAAATCTTATTTCTGCCTGTAAATTTTTCTGTGTTAAATCCACCAATCTAGCACTCCCCATTAGATTGAAAGAACTAAAATCAAGCACTGCTGTCAAGGAGCGTGCTCTTGCTTAGCAGCAGGGGAAGAAGGCTTTCTGGGCGCAGCTGGAGGCTGATCACTGAATGGCATCTGCTGCTCACTGCTGCAGCCTGCAGACGGAAGGGACGGAACACCGGGAAGTCCAGGGACTGAGAGTTTAGCCAGTGGATCATGTCATATATTTGTTAGCCTAAGACAGCAATTAAAAGCCATAGTACATGATAGATGAATTTCAAAGGAATTATTTGTCAAAAAAAATTTTCAATAAGTAGATTTGGAATGAGAATTTTTTTTCATGAGTATTCCATTTCTTGTATTTTAGAGAATCCAGAGCAATTTTTAAAGTCAAGTTCACACCGCTTCTCGCTTTTTTTAACTATTGTTGCCCAACCTTCCCTTATCTATCAAATCAGTGTATACGCAAGCATTTTTAAAAGGCAATGGTTTACATATATATAAATTTGGCAAAGTTGTGTGACTTAGGCATGCATAAAATGTCTAGAAAGGTTAAATCACTTTCACTAATTTTGCCAAATTTATATATATATATATAAACCAATTGCCTTTAAAAATGCAGCGGTGAGCTGTAGACACCATTCAGTGATCAGTCTCCAGCTCCTCACAACTTTGTACGTTAAGCAAGTTACAATTTGTTACTATTAAAACACAGGGTCCCTGATTTTAGACTCTTCTCTCTCCTTCTGCTTCCAAGAAGGAGATTAAATAAATAATAACACTTATTTAATTATTCCAAAAACTAGCTCAGAGACTCACTGTGTTTTTAGAGTTGCGTGCCTTTCTAATCAGTATGAGGACACGAACAGCAATAAAAAGGACCGAGCTTTAAGAAAACTCCAGTTTGCCAGCAGAGGTGCCTTGGATTCGTGTTGCATAACATGGGACGAGCGTCTATAACATTCCAAGGACTTTCTGGGCTACTTTTCGCAGGTAGTTTTGCAGAGATCCCAGGGAAGGATAGAGTTTGGCCTAAGACATCCGGTGAGTGTGCTGTGACTGTCAGTGTCTCAGCCTGTACGATCTGCCTCTTTGCAAGCAGAGGCCCCCGTGGGGCAGAAAGGCAGAGACCTTCCTGACGTCCAAGTCCTGCTTCCTTTGGCTTTAAGATACTTGTCCTAACTTTGCAACTTTATTCTCCCTCTGGCTTCTAACATCTCCTCCAGCTCCAGCCAGAAAGGGCCCTTCACCACGTCAGCAGACTCCAGCCACTAGCCTGGTGTCCCCACTGGGAACCTGCCCATTTGAGGTCGGCTCTTCCCACTACCCGATCCCAGCTAGTTCCCACTCGTCCTCTTAGAAGGCAGAGCCCTGACGGCTGTGACCCCTTCCATTCTAGTCCCTAAGGTGAGGGACGGAGCTGTGCACTCACAACGCATTTAAATAATAGAAATGAACTCACAAGGGAGCCTTTCTTAAGCCAAACAAGCAGCCCTACTCAGCATGTACATTTATATATAGGTATGTATATATATATACATGTGTGTATACATATGTGTATGTATATATAGTAAATGGTGCTCATTCTCAGTATAGAGGGATGTTTTCTGCATTTTAAAGAGATGTCAAAGTAACCCAAATAGCCATTATTGATTTTAAAAAAAATGTCTAGTAACCCAAATAGCCATTATTGATAAAAAAAAAAATGTCTAGTAACCCAAATAGCCATTATTGATAAAAAAAAATGTCTAGGAATAGAAAAGTTTGAGAACAAGCAAAAATTTACATCAAACTCTGGACATCAAACTCATCTTTTTATATCAAATCTTTTACATCAAATTTACATCTTTATTATTCCTACCTACCATCATTTTGCAAATGAAATATAGATCTTTGTGGCGAGCATGGCTTTAGGGAACCCCAGTTTGTGCCCCAATATCTGGGAGAAAAATGACACTCACTTGCTTCATGATTTCTCCTACAGTCCCTAAAATAAGGCAGTGAATTTTCAATTAACAGAGAAAAGGGTAATGTTTTCCATACAAGGCCTTATATCTGAACTAATGCAATGGTATGATTCAGCTCCTACTCAAACCTTCAAAGAAATGAACGTGATAATTTTTTTTCTTTTTATATGTTGGGACACAAAATTGGATGAATCAGAGAATTAAAAGGGTGAGAGAAAAACGCAGCCAACAGTTTACTCAGCACCCACACCCTGTCAGACCAGTGCCAGGGTACAAAGGCAACAAGAGATCCCAGCTTCAGAGGAGACACAGGGTCCTCACAGAGGAGGCAGAATGCATCCACAGGGATGCTCATGTGAAGTATATGAAATGCATTCTGGGGACTTGGGGGAATACCATCACCCCTTACAGACTCACACAGGAGCAAGCATCTCTCCAGACCCTCTGAGGATGATGTGTACATCTCACAGGGGTACCTCGTGTAATAAAGTTGTTTTAATCTGTTGTGTTCATTCACTGTTGGTTCTATATTTTCATCAGCCAAGGCCAGCAGATCTCTTCGAGGTAAGACATTACCACTGATGACAACATCAATGCTTCCTGCTATCTGTGGGGCCTGGGAAGCCACTGATACATAGCAACTCTTGTGTTCTTAGAAAGTGATTTATTCAAGGCGCACCTGTGGATCACACTGCTTTCCTTTTATGTAAGTTCTGAGGACCAGTGGTCTTATATTTTAAAATGCCAGCTTACAGAACCCGCCGCCCCACCCCTGCCCCCGCCCCAGCTTCCCTTGTTATGAATAAACTGTTTGAGGAGCTATGTCAAGGTCGCGGTTCATTTGGCACAGTCTGCTGTGTACTCACAGGGAAATCAAATCTGCCACGCCACCCTGGGCGAAGATGCTGCATACAAGATGCAGATGAGACACGCGGCAAGGGCCCTTCTCAAAAAGGGCTGTGGCTTCAGATGCCCTTCTGACTCTTGTGCTCCTCAAAAGCAGCCCTTGGACTGTTTCCAGGACAAGACCTGCAGTATTACTAGCGATCATCCGTCTCTCAAGGGTATCGGAAAAACGCGGGCGTGGGGGGGCGGGCACTACCATTACACAGAGAGATGGGTCAGATGTGAACCAAGGCGGCAGGAACATCAGTAGCAGACCAGGGAAAGAGCCCCGCACGACAAGGCGAGGAGGACAACAAGACAACAAAGAGCGTGGCGTAACCTGTTTTGTCAGAGCTGGAATTGATGGCATTGGTGGTGACGGAGGTGAAGGCAGTCTTGGCGCTGTCCTTGGCAGTGACAGATTTCTGCTTAGCTTTCATGGCTTCCAGCGCTTTGAGCTTCTTGGCATGTTTCGTGCCTTTGTAGTGGGCTGCAGCCTGGCTCTACAAAGGAGAACAAAATGAACCGTGCAATCAGGCTCATTTCTAAACTGGCATTCTCTGTATTACTGCAAATACAGACTCCCTTTCAATAATAGGTACCATTCAAGCCAGTCCTGGCTGTGGCCAAGCAGTGGCGTTCTGTTGAGAATGATGCTACGAAGCAATGGGAAGCAAGTTCTAAAACCTCTAGATGGAAGGGAGAAATATTCTATTGCCTCTCTTCAGAGAAATGGAGCTGCACACTAACATATCAACAATGCTTTCTTTGTGGAGTAGGGGAAAGAAATGAGAATCTACAACTGTACTGAATTTCTTCTGTCACCAAAGACGCTGGGCTCCCAAGATTGACAAGGGCCCTGGAAAAGAGCAGCTCTCACCTTCTGGGCTCAGGAAATGTGCTTTCTCCTTCTACAGTGGGTCTTACTGACACAGGACCCAATAGGTGTCTACCAGGAAAAATTCACCAATAACAACACAAGTAGGCACCCCAGAGGCCAAGACTCAAGTGTGAGAGTTCAAAAGCAAATGCCCTGTGAAGTCCAGATGGGGCCATGGAAGCCGGGCAGCTTTACCCTTCTTTCCTTTCCCTTGCTTCTCACAGAGGGCAGTCTGAGAAGTCCAAGGCAGGGGCATTCTTGCAACACGTGGGTCTTTTGTGCCCTGGTCCATTGCCAGGAAGATCCACTGTGTTTCGACTACGTCACGAGGCCAATGCAATTCTTCTGTTTGTGCTTTCTGAGATTCTTATCAATAGAAATCTGCATTTGCCCACATTTATATCTTCCTAACATTATTTTTTGGCACCAGAGAGACATTAGTTGAGTGAGAACATCATCTTAAAAAATGCGTTTATTAACAGTAATTTATCGGTGGAGGGCTGCCTGTCATGGCTTCAGGTGAGGTGGAAGCAGGCAGGGAGATTTTGGATTGGAAGGTTTTCCAGTTCAAACGCTTTAAAATTGCCACCTCACAAGGAAGAAATCACAGTGGAGGACTAAGTATGCAGACATCACTTCCCGTGACTTAGTCAATCTCAACATTCCATTTTGCCAGAAAGTAAGAGTCACACTGTCCTCTGTCACAGCAACTCTGGTAGGGAGGGTGTTGCAGTAGAATGTCTTTTTATAGAGAAATATATGATCCACACCTTCATTTGCATCATTCTGGTAAGTATCCTCAAAGGCCTAGGTACCCTTATTGAAAGAACACTGGACAAGGAAACTGTACATTAGAAACAGTTTGAACAGAGAGGACACTCACGCATCAGTTCCCAACAACACAGAACATCAAAGACACAGTGTGAGGCAAAGTCTGGAGTTAAGACTTTTTATCGTTCCTTGAGGAACACGGATTGGATTAGTTTGAGCCTACATGCTGCTGCTGCTAAGTCGCTTCAGTCGTGTCCGACTCTGTGTGACCCCATAGACGGCAGCCCACCAGGCTCCCCCATCCCTGGGATTCTCCAGGCAAGAATACTGGAGTGGGTTGCCATTTCCTTCTCCAATGCATGAAAGAGAAAAGTGAAAGTGAAGTCGCTCAGTCTGTCCGACTGTTAGCGACCCCATGGACTGCAGCCCGCCAGGCTCCTCCGTCCATTGGATTTCCAGGCCAGAGTACTGGGGTGGGGTGCCACTGCCTTCCCCGTTGAGCCCACATGGAGAACACTATTTTGAAGGATGGAGTGACGTCCCTTTTTTCTCCTGCCTGACTTATTTTTAATAAATCAATCTTTTGAGAGCATGATGCTATATTCAATTAAATCCACGATATGTAGGCAGTCATCTTCTCCAGACAGCTCAGGATGCACTTTCCCTTAGAGCAAAGTTCATCTCCTTCTCCTGGTGCAGAAGCGAACGCTGCATATACAACACAAATGAAAATACAGGCGAGATGAGCAGTGCTATCCCCGCATGTACTTTCAAAGTGTACATTTAATGTATTTTTTAAGGTACCTGGCAAACCTATACTCTCAGTGGTATTTCCAATCAGATAAGACTTTAATACACCGTAGGACCAGGTGATTGTCATTCTTTTGAATACTAAGAAAGTCACTCCAAAGGAACACTGCCAGTTAAGACTGCACTTATATAAAAAACCAAATACTCTCTGCACAGATACAGCTGAGCCCATGGTTTCAACAAGTGAAGTAGCGCAGGGCATGGTGGGGAAAGGGGAGTGGTCAAATTACCGACCATCGGTGGGCCCCAGTCAAGACCCAACATGTTAGGAAGCAAAACAAAGCAAGACAGAAGGCATACGCACTCGTTAACTGAATTACAGGCCCGAAGCTCTCTGATGATAATTACCTTAATCTTTCAAAATCTGCTATTAAATAAGCAACTGAGCCTTCCACAGGTTAAAAAAATAAAGGTTGAGTGGTATGAAGGTCCAAAATGCTATGGAGAGACCATGGCGTGTAGAATTCGGGAAATGGTGATGCGGGGAGGAGGCTGACTGTGACGCTGCAGGGTATGTGTGTGGAGGGTGTGGGTGTGGGGCTATGAGCTGGAAATCCAGTGTAGACAGATGACCCTCTGGATATTTCAAGTGTTCTTTGTCATTGATCCTATGTTTGAAGAATTTATTGGACTGCTCTTGCATTAATTGCATGGGTATTAATTTTTATATCCATGAGAAGGTAGTGGCACCCCACTCCAGTACTCGTGCCTGGAGAATCCCATGGATGGAGGAGCCTGGTGGGCTGCAGTCCATAGGGTCGCTAGGAGTCAGACACGACTGAGCGACTTCACTTTCCCTTTTCACTTTCATGCATTGGAGAAGGAAATGGCGACCCACTCCAGTGTTCTTGCCTGGAGAGTCCCAGAGACGGGGGAGCCTGGTGGGCTGCCGCCTATGGAGCCGCACAGAGTCGGACACGGCTGAGGTGTAGCAGCAGCAGGAGCTGCTTCACTGCCCGGACTGTTTAGATGTTCTTTCACACCGTGGCTCATCACAGGACACCGACTGTAGTCTCCCGGGCTATACAGCAGGACTGCTGTTAAGCCATCCCATATACAACAGTCTGCATCTGCTCACCTGGCCCTCTCACACCATTCCTCCCCCGTCCCCACCCTCACCCGCCTTCCGACCCCCAGTCTGTTCTCTACGACTGTGGTTCTGTTCCTGTTTCACAATTAGGATCCTTTCAGTCATAGTTAGACTCCACACGCAAGGCACGCCACACGGTGTCTGTCTTTCTCTTTCTGACTTACGTCGCTTAGTACGATCATCTGTGTTGCTGCTTACTCACTCAGTTGTGCCCAGCTCTTTGCCACCCCATGGACTGTAGCACCCCAGGCTCCTCTGTCCATGGGCTTCTCCAGGCAAGAATACGCAGAGGGTTGCCACTTCTTTCTCCAGGGGAGCTCCCTGACCCGGGGATTGAACCCGCATCTCCTGCATTGTAAGTGGCTTCTTTGTCACTGAGCCACAGGGGAAGCCCGTGATAACATCTGGCTCAATCCCGGCTTATGCAAGCCCCCACCCTTGGCTCATCTTGATACGGGTGTGTTGCATAAAGGTGTGTTCTTGAGTAAGGAAAGAAGGTCCATCCAGCTCTCCGTACCCCATTAGCTCACTTCACTGAACTGGATAGATTTTTCAGCCACATCTAATCTTTCTGTGATTATAGACAAAACTTCAACATAGGAAGGAATCCTTCTGGGAGAATTTTTTTTTAAAGCAGTAGTAGGACGCAGATGTCTCTCTGGGTCTCATCTGCTTTTCCTTTGGGCAGAAAGGTGCCGAGCATGTGTAGTACGCTTTTTTCCCTCCAAGGTTGTCGCCTATTATTTATTAGCTAGTGTCTGAGTACAGTCATCTCCAGAAACCTGGGAACCATCCAACACAAGCGAACAATTATTTTTCATAGGAACGATTTCAACATTAAGTAAGTCTACGACTTCATCACAGATGTCAGAACTCTGCATTTTGAAACTCAAAGAGAAGTAAGGGATTAGAGTACCCAGAGAAGGGAACAGTAAGAGAAGAATTGGCTTCAACAATTTGGTTTCATATTTGCCAACAAATTTGGCTTCAAAAAGTTGCTTTTAGATCATAAGTGGAATATTCAGGTATTGCGCAATAAAAACCTCTACTACGACCTTGAACTAGCACACGACACCATGAAATCTGACAAGTGTCATCCCAGAGGCAAGTGCTGACATTAAAGATTTGTACACACATTCCTGCAGAAAAGCATGCCGCCACTTTAAATGTCATTCCCACATCCGTCATCAGCAGCCAGTCAGAATTCTCAGTCTTCGAGCTTCGTCTTTAGCATTTCAAGAAGTCTTCCAGTTTAAATGCAACTGACGTTCCAGAGTAGATAAAAATAATCGCTTAATGGCTAACATTCGAAAGAGGCGCTGCAACATTTTGAAAGAAATGCACACACACACACATCTGTTTTACAAGTTTTGTTATCAATCACGGTTCTTCTGTGAAACGCACTGCAAATTTACCAGATGAGTATATCCCCAAGGCCTTGTACGGTTTTGCTCTACCTGGCTTTTGCATAAAGTGTCTTAACATGATTTTTTTTTAAAAAAGGGAAGTTTACTATAAACACATATCTGATTATGTAACCAATTAATTTTCACAAACCCATGATTTCAAAAAGAACAAGATGGACTTTGCTAGTTTCTGACATCATTTAATTGTGTCACATTAAATTTTTACTAAGAGAAAACGAACATTATCCTATTAAAATGCAACATCAGAAGAATAAGGAGTGGTTATCAAAGAAGTCACCATCCTCTTTGGGGAGAGAAGAGATTCACTGTTTGAAGACAGGGATTTTTTAATGTATTTGTTTGTTTATTTTTGGCTGTGCTGGGCCTGCACTGCTACAGAGGCCTTTCCTCTGGCTGTGGCGAGGGAGGGCTGCCCTCTCAGCTGCCCGAGCTTTGCCTTGTGGTAGCCTCTCCTGCTGGAGAGCATGGGCTGCTTGGTACATGGGTTCCACAAGCTGTGGCCCCAGGACTGAGACGCTCTGTGGCATGGTGGGGGATCTCCCTGGATCAAGGGTCAAACCTGTGTCTCCTGACTGGCAGGCAGATTCTGTACCACCGACTCACCAGGGAAGCCCTCTTTTTTCTTTTTCAAAGAAAATTATCTGATTTTAAAACTTTAGACTGTTACATAGATCAAAAATCATGAAATGANCTTTCTGCCATAAGGGTGGTGTCATCTGCATATCTGAGGTTATTGATATTTCTCCCAGCAATCTTGATTCCAGCTTGTGTGTCTTCCAGTCCAGTGTTTCTCATGATGTACTCTGCATATAAGTTAAATAAGCAGGGTGGCAACATACAGCCTTGACGTACTCCTTTTCCTATTTGGAACCAGTCTGTTGTTCCATGTCCAGTTCTAACTGTTGCCTCCTGACCTGCATACAGATTTCTCAAGAGGCAGGTCAGGTGGTCTGGTATTCCCATCTCTCTCAGAATTTTCCACAGTTTATTGTGATCCACACAGTTGACATACACTCACTCTAATCTAATATCCAGGGCAAGTGCACAGGATCAGCCATATGGCTTAAGATCAATATGCATTCTCACTGGTCAGTGGCTTGTAAATATTTTAGAGATCACTTTTATATATACCAATAGAAGGTTTTTAAGGTTTATAATGATTCTCTTTAATTTGTTTATTATCAGCTCTCAGTTTCACTTCAGTTCAGTTCAGTCGCTCAGTCATGTTTGATTCATATAAAGCATTAGTTCTCAAAGTGTGGTCCCAAGACCGGTAGCAGCAGCAGCAGCAGCAGCTGGGAGCTTGATAGAAATACAGAGAATTGCACCCAATACTTACATGTACACTTATGGCTGATTCATGTCAATGTGTGGCAAAAACCACTACAATATTGTAATTAGCCTCCAATTAAAATAAATTTTAAAAAAAGAAAAAGAAAATAATCTATAATGGAATATAATCTGGAAAAACAACGACAATGAACCTCTGTGCTGTGCAGTTTAACCAGCACAATATCGTAAATAAACTATATTCCAATTTTTAAAAAAGCAATAAGATGATATTCTGTGAGTTTAAAAAAAAAAGGAATACGAATTCTCAACTTCCATGTCAAACTCATTGAATCAGAAGCTACAGATGTGACGCTCAGCAGCCAATACTTTAAAAGCTGTCTGCGCTTTCCTGAAGGACACTGCAGTTTGGAACCACTCATGTCAAATATTAGTGCATTTTCTCCAGAGACAGTTCCATCCTGTATAAGTAGCTAACATCTAGATTTTTACAGATTAACTTATAGTAATTTGAAGACTGAATCTTTACATATGTCTAACTGTTAGTAATGCGTGTTACTCAAAAAAATGATCAGAAGTGTCTTTACTTAAAAACAAGCCAAGCCATAATGGCCACCATTAAAAAAATGTACAAATAGTAAATGCTGGAGAAAGAGGAAACCTCCTACATTGTTGGTGGTAATGTAAATTGGTACAACCACTATGGAGAACAGTGTGTACATCCCTTAAAAACTAAAAATAAAACTATCATATGACCCAGCAATCCCACTCCTGGGCATCTACTCCAAGAAAAGCATCATTCAAAAAGATAACATGGACCCCAATGCTGACTGCACCACTGCTTACCATAGCCAGGCTTTGAAAACAACCTAAATGTCCACTGACAGATGAACGCATAAAGAAAGAAGAGGCAGTGTAGACAGAATGTTGCTCAGCCATGAAAAGAACTAAGTGATGAGATTTGCAACAGCAGAGATGGACCTGGAGACTGTCATACTGAGCGAGGGGAATGTGACGTGAAGCAAGAAAGACAAACATATGCAGCACTTATATCTGGAAGCTGAAAAAAGGGGACACAAATGAACTTATTTGCAAAAAAGTTATAGTCACACATACAGAAAACAAACTTCTGTTTTGTTCAGTTCAGTTCAGTCACTCAGTCGTGTCCAACTCTTTGTGACCCATGAACTGCAGCACGCCAGGCCTCCCTGTCCATCACCAACTCCCGGAGTCAACTCAAACCCATGTCCATCGAGTCAGTGATACCATCCAGCCATCTCATCTTCTGTCGTCCCCTTCTCCTCCTGCCCCCAATCCCTCCCAGCATCAGGGTCTTTTCCAATGAGTCAGCTCTCTGCATCAAGTGGCCAAAGTATTGGAGTTTCAGCTACAACATCAGTCCCTCCAATGAACACCCAGGATTGATCTCCCTTAGGATGGACTGGTTAGATCTCCTTGCAGTCCAAGGGACTCTAAAGATTATTCTCCAACACCACAGTTCAAAAGCATCGATTTTTCTGCACTCAACTTCTAGTTATTAGGGGATAATTGGGGAGGGATAAATTGGAGGGCTGGGGCTAACATATACACGCTGCTGCTGCTGCTGCTGCTGAGTCGCTTCAGTCGTGTCTGACTGTGTGTGACCCCATAGACAGCAGCCCACCAGGCTCCCCCGTCCCTGGGACTCTCCAGGCAAGAACACGGGAGTGGGCTGCCATTGCCTTCTCCAGTGCATGAAAGTGGAAAATGAAAGTGAAGTCGCTCAGTCGTGCCTGAGTCTTCGCGACCCCATGGACTGCAGCCCACCAGACTCCTCCGTCCATGGGATTTTCCAGGCAAGAGCACTGGAGTCGGGTGCCATCGCCTTCTCCAATACACACTACTATATATAAAATAAATGACCACAACCTGCTGTATAGCACAGGGAACTCGAATCAATACTCTATAATGACCTACAGGGGGAAAAATCTAAAAGAAGAGTGGGTATATGTATATATTTAACTGATTCACTTTGCTGTACACCTGAAACCAACACAACTTTCTAAATCAACTATACTCCAATAATTTTTTTTTTTGAAAATAAGCCATAAAACAAGTTAAAAATAACTCATAACATACATAATTGGGGAACTTCTATCCAAAAGGGATGAATGCAAAACAGCAGATCAGCCCTGGAAATCACATAACTCTCAAACTCCACACGAATGCTCTACGAATCCTTGTGGTTCTCTCTGTATATTTAACCTTTTCTCTCCAAGCTAATCCATGTTGCAGCATGCACTCTGACCCCAATATTTGTGCCAGCGTTGGATGTTTTGGTATGATCCATTTTGTGGAGGTGGGAGGAATCACCAGCTTAATAAAAATAATAAATAAAAAACAAAAGCAAAGCCCTGTGTCATAACTCTTAAAATTCCACTATAAGAAGTATCTAATTCACTATTATATTTAAGCATTAACTGATTCAGTGTTAGCCATGAGTAACATTTTTTTCTTTATCTGTGTAAGGCTCTTTTAACTGAAGGAAACTCCTAGCCAGTAGGCAAATAAAGGCCACTCTAGTAAGCCTAAAGAGTGGCTTACTTACTTCACAGTTACTCCACTCAAATACGCAAATATTTAACAAAGTATTTGAAGGAGAAATTTGAAGATAGAATAGCTCATTGTTATACATTTTCCTTTCTGATGTGAAGACATGTACTTTTCAAATTCTCTTACTCAATTGGGAAAATTTAATGTGAGACAGATATTTTTATTCCTTAATTACATATCCCATAAAGAGTATTTATTTTAATTTGTGATTGTGCAGTTAACAGAAAGGTAGATGACTACAGTATGAATAAAAATGAAAATTCACTTGCTTGAGTCTCAAAGTGAAAAACATGATTCAATTAAGAACGTTCTTTCTGAGCTCAAGTGATTGATGCCTTACTTTAAATGCGTTCCTGTCTTCTGTACTCTTCAATATAGAAATGAATAGTAACTGCCACAGAAACAGAAACATAGAAAAAGAAGATAATACCACTCGGGTAAAGTCATTTTTATACACTACCACTTGTCACTGAAAAAAAAAAATCCTAAATAAACATGGAGAAAGAGAGACATATAAAAATTTCTCAGATACATTAGGTACATCTCACTTTTACGTGGATTTCCCAGGTGGTACTAGTGGTAAGGAACTGCCAGTGCAGGAGATGTAAGAGATTCAGGTTCAGTTCCTGGGTCGGGAAGATCCCCTGGAGGAGGACATGGCAGCCCGCTGCAGTATTCCCGCCTGGAGAATCCCATGGACAGAGGGGCCTGGCGGGCTCCAGTCCCTGGACTCACAGAGAGCTGGACACGGCTGAGTGACTGGGCATGCAGAACTTTCATTTTACCTTCTCACTGCGTGGCCGTGAAGAAATAGTCCATCTAGAAACTTGATGATTTTTAAACAGTAAGTACTTAATGTTTTCAAGTATCTAATGTGGATGATAAGATGGCACTTATTTGAGCAAAAGAATCTAATTTGAGAGATTTTTCCTGGCTTCTGTCATGAAATCACTGTTTTTATTTATTGGGAATACAGACAGCTGCCTCCCTGACCTCTAATGGCAGGGGTGCAGAGGTGGGGTCTTGATTAAGGGAAACTGGCTGATGGTGGGTTTTGGAAGCTGGTCCTCATGATCTGATAACTGACCAGGGTTCCTGGCCTCCCCCAATCACTAGAAATTGATAAGAGGCCAGAGAAGAAACTGAGGCAGGGCTTTACTAATGCATGCGTACTCAGTCGTGTCCGACTCTACCACCCCGTGGACCCTAGTCCTCCAGGCTCCCCTGTCCATGGGATTCTCCAGGCAAGAATGCTGCAGTGGGTTGCCATGTCCTACTCCAGGGGATCTTCCCAACCCAGGGACCAGATCTGCATCTTGTGTCTCCTTCATTGGCAGACAAGAGTCGTGTCCGACTCCCTGTGACCCCATGGACTGCAGCACGCCAGGCTCCTCTGTCCTTCACTGTTTCCCGGAGTTTGCTCAAACTCATGTCCATCAAGTCAGTGACGCCACCCAGCCATCTCACCCTCTGCCGTCCCCTTCTCCTCCTGCCTTCAGTCCTTCCCAGCATCAGGGTCTTTCCCAGCAGGCCAGCTCTTCCCATCAGGTGCCACAGGATCAGGTGCCACAGGACTGGAGCTTCGGCCTCAGCACCACTCCTTCCCATGCAGGTTAAATGTGTGTTTCTTCTGATAGAGAGTAAACTCCTCAATGGAGAAAGACCTCATCATTTTATCCCTTGGACCTAGCAGAGATCTCTAAATAGGTGTCTATTAAACACATGTTGAATTAATTCCACATTTTGATTTTAAAATGGAAATATGCATATGGTGTCTCAATGGATTCTGTATGTGAACAGGGTTCAACTTAATTCTCTGCCATTCTTTGGCACTCTGCCTTATCTGCTGAACACACTTCAGGGAATTTTTATAGCACTTAATGCTGGAAAAGCATCTGGCACAAACACAAACTATTATTTTTTCTCTGAGAGAAGCTTGCCATCAACTGCAAATTGTGCTATTTATGGATCTCTCTTTGCATGAGATGCAACAAGGAATAATATGGAGATTGTTTCACTTTTAAAAAATTTTGATCAGCAAGTTTTTTTTTATAAACCTAGGAAGTGCAATGAATATTTCTGGTAGTGATTTTGCATTATAAGGTTTTTTCTAAAAGTCCAAATTCTCTTAAATACACATAGAGATATATTTAGTATTTGGAAAATGCTAATTCTCTATCAGCACTATTATTAATGTTTCCAAATGAAATATTTTATGCTTTAAAACAATATAGATAGATTAACTACGATATCATTAATCCATTTTCCTCCTTACAAATCCACATAATAATCTATACCCCTGTATTTGCTGAAAAGGAGTACCTTCCATTAGGGGAAAATAGTTAAATTCCCTACTTTTCCATAAATCAAGGAAAGCCTTCCCTTTATAGTTTTATTGCATTTCTCATCTCAGTTGGTGAATCTGAGAATTGTTCTGATTGCTCCTTTAATGAATCTGTTTCAAAGATCCCTTCTGAAACATATAATTGTTAATGAGATCTGTCGAGTCCACAAAATAATGGGATATAGTTGAGCAGATGTTTTGTCAGTGTTAAGTACCATGGCATTTTTCTGAAGGACTTGGTGCAGTGGGAAAAGATGATATTCAGGCCATAAATAACCTCAAGAACCTTGACTCTGAGAAGCAGAGCACAGCCGTATTCCAGCCTTTTCACTGCGCACTAATTCATGAAAGACTCACTGGATGGTGGACAAACGCTACTGCAGTTATGGGGGGAGAATGGAGAATGAGGAAGACTGATAAATTCAGCTGCATTTATAAATCGCTATAAAAAACCATGAAAGTGGAAGTGTTAGTCGCTCAGTCATATTAGACTCTTTGTGGCCCCGTGGACTATAGCCAGCCAGGCTCCTCTGTCCATGGAATTTCCCAGGCAAGAACACTGGAGTGGGTAGCCATTTCCTTCTCCAGGGGACTGATAAATTCAGCTGCATTTATAAATCGCTATAAAAAACCATGAAAGTGGAAGTGTTAGTCGCTCAGTCATATTAGACTCTTTGTGGCCCCGTGGACTATAGCCAGCCAGGCTCCTCTGTCCATGGAATTTCCCAGGCAAGAACACTGGAGTGGGTAGCCATTTCCTTCTCCAGGGGACCTTCCCGACCCAGGGATCGAACCCACATCTCGTGTCTCCTGCATTGGCAGGGGGAGTCTTATCCCTAACACCCCAAAATACCACAGGAAACTCAAGAGATTGGGAAAATACAAAACATATTTGCACGTCCTGTTGCAAAGATGTTAAGCTCTATGTTCCATAAAGAGTCTCTAGAAAATCACGAGGAAAGAAAAAGTCCAGTTCAGTTCAGTCGCTCAGTCATGTCCGGCTCTCCACGACCCCCTGAACTGCAGCACACAAGGCCTCCCTGTCCATCACCAACTCCCAGACTCCACCCAACCCCATGTCCATTGAGTNCATAAAGAGTCTCTAGAAAATCACGAGGAAAGAAAAAGTCCAGTTCAGTTCAGTCGCTCAGTCATGTCCGGCTCTCCACGACCCCCTGAACTGCAGCACACAAGGCCTCCCTGTCCATCACCAACTCCCAGACTCCACCCAACCCCATGTCCATTGAGTTGGTGATGCCATCCAACCATCTCATCCTCTGTCCTCCCCTTCTCCTCCTGCCCTCAATCTTTCCCAGCATCAGGGTCTTTTCAAATGAGTCAGCTTTTCACATCAGGTGGCCTAAGTATTGAAGTTTCAGCTTCAACATCAGTCCTTCCAAAGAACACCCAGGGCTGATCTCCTTTAGGATGGACTGGTTGGATCTCCTTGCAGTCCAAGGGGCTCTCAAGAGTTTTCTCCAACACCACAGCTCAAAAGAAAAAGTAACAACCATTAGAAAAACTGGCAAAGTGCTCGCCCAATCCAATGAAATAAATTATAGCAAAGCACCTATGGCTTCCTGGGATAGAAAAGGGACTCAATAATGAGAACAAATGCTAATTTTCTTGTCAAAAGAAAGGAAAACCAGTGTTCATTTGTACAAGTCAATTTGGTGCCTCAGAGTTAGAACTCTGGCAATGGATGCAAACTGCGGAAAGACTGTATTTTCGTGGAGATTGTTTGGTTCTCGGATGCAAGGAAAAGAACATGCTTTTAAATAAAGAGAAGCTTGGCCAACCTGACCTGACCTCGGGATATCCTTTTGACCAAAGAGGTCTGCAGGAAGACATTTCACTGGCAAAACCTAGGGAAATGCACCCAGCGTCTCAAATAATACTTTCTTCCTGAACTTAGAAAATATCTGGTAGGCAGAAAAAAGCATTCACTGTTGTTTTCAATTTTCATTCACCAAAGTTAGAGGGAAAAAATGGCTTTAGCCTTGGATTAACTTTCAGAAAAGATTGAGCAATGACTCCAGAAGACTGATTTATCTGGACACATATAAATGCCTGATTTCTTGTTATGCCAAAATTTCTTCTCCTTACATAAACACAATTATGTCTAAGTTTCCTGATTGCCTGTGGTAGAGACAAGCTGTGATAGCAAGAAAGAGCACTAATCCCAAGAGTCTAGTGTTTAAAGAAAATGCCCACAACAGGAGCTGACAGCACTGTGTCGCTGCCCCTCATGTTCCCGCAGTGATTCACGGCGCGCTCTCGCCAGGGTGCTTTTTCCCAGGGCAGTGCTTGGAAGAAGAGTTCACTTGCCGTAACTACATAAAGTCACTGGTCCTTTACCCCATGAGGGGTAAAGTAGGGCACGCATGCAGTGTTTCTCTGGGCCATGAGGTGTGCTATACAGGTTACATACAAACATTCTCACTGATATTTTACAAGGACCTACAAGGCAATTACAGTTATCAACAGCATCTTATGGATGAGGAGACTGAGATCCTGGATGTTAGAGCAGCTCAACCCTATAGGAAGGGCTCGCATTCTAGAAACCGCCCTTGTAACTCCTCTCAATCCCGGGGAAAGTGGACGATGGGAAGCATTCCTATTATGTGACTTCACCATGGCTCATCTTGCATAGAATGTGAGACTAAACACATATTAAGCTCATTAATAAAAGTCGTTGATATCTGTCATCATTAATTCATAGCATTTCACTCATGGGTCGTTGCAGGTCAATGCTTTAGATACTCTTATTAGTATCATTTTATCTGAGGGTCCACTAGTTCAGTTCTTTCAATACCAGATCCAATAAATCAATGCTGATGTGCTAAATAAAGTATTAGATGATATCCCCAAATATGAAGCCTTCGGGGCATCAGGAAGTATCTTTAGCCATGTGTCAGCTCTGGCACAGAGAGACCTATAGGTGTGCTTCAGGATTATGTTCTCTACTCTCTGTTCAAATGGAAGGCTGCTCAAAGGTCTTAACAAACAGAGACACAGAAACATGTTTGCATTTTTATGAGCTCACTTTGGCAGGAACAAAGAGAGTGCATGGGAGGAGGAGAGCAAGAATGGGTAAGGAGCAGAGAGTTCTCTTCCGAAGGTTCATGAAGAGGTGCCCACATCTAACAGCTGGATGACAACAGTGAGAGTAGGGAAGAGTGCACATGTGTGATTAGTATGTAAGTTATAACTGTCAAGCATTCATGGTGAATTTTGATGAGAGGTCACAAAGATGCTTCAGTGGTTTCTGCTTGTAAATGCATGATTAGAGGTTCCATCTCCTAGAGTTGCTGATATTCCAAGTGGCCCAGATGTCTAAGGGAAGAGTGTGAGCTGGGTTGGGAAATGTGGGGTTTAAGAAGTCTTTAAAACAACTAAATAAAATGTGCGCTCTGCAGTTAGCTATATGGTGTAGAGATTAGAGATGAAGTCTGGGCTGTAGCTAAATTGGGGAGTTATCAGCAACAGATGGTAACTGAAGCCGTTGGGAAATGCTATTTGAAAGGCAAATAAAAGATTTTTTCCTGTTTAACCACTGAAACACAATTCTTAATCAGTTGCAACATTTGAATGAATGAACTAAGACTCCAAATAACAGATTTTCAGATTCTCCATTGAGCTGGAGTATACTTCATCACTCAGCTTTTTTAAAAAAGTGTTTTTCTTAAAGTGCTTGAAATCTTCAAGTTTCAGCCATAGAGTGAATCATTCTCTTTTTATCGTCACATTAAAGTGAGTTAACTAGAAAGAAAGTGAAAGGAAGAGAGTAAAGGAGCAAAGTAGGCGATTAAATTCCATGAAAGAATCATGCTCTTGTTCAGGTGCTAAGTCATGTCCAGCTCTCTCAGAATCAGAAGAACAGGAATCAAAGTAAAGCAAAAAGTGTATGAGACCCTGTAAGTTAACGATCACTCAAGAATGTAGGTTTGCTTGGCCACAAACCAAGCAGGCTTGCTCAGGAAAAAATCCAAAAAGCAAACCACGCAACCGAAGAATGAGACACGCCCCCAAACAGTGAAACAGGCGGCCTGAGGCCCACCTCCTGCCTGGTGAGCGGCAACACAGCGATCCCTAGGACGCGCTCCTCTGCCTGCGCTGTAAACGAAAATATAATAAAAGGTGGCTCTACACTGAAACCTGCGATGATTTGCCACCCTTTAGTACACGCGGGCCATCCCCCTTTTGACTATTTCTATTGCTCCATGACAACACCAGTCTGACCACGTGGGCACAAGAAAACTTCCCCACCTGTGTGGAGAAGGAACTGGTGATGCAAGCTTGAGATCCCCTCAAGAATGAGAAAGAAGATGGTCTTCTCCACACCCCCACCTTTCCTTTCATTATAAAACTGTGGCCCACAAAGTTCTCCATGTGGCTCTCTCCTGATCGCTTGCTGGTAAGGCTCACAGAGGCCTGTTCTAACAAGTTACTCCTTATCCATCACTTGCCTCTCACTGAATTCTTTCTGTGTGGAGACACATGGGTCCAGAGCTCCTCAGAGCCCCCTGAAGTGCGTTTCTGTGGCTTCAGGAGGATACACTTCTCTCTGTTACACAAGATATCATGCCCTCCGTGTCTGGTCTCTAGAAACCAGATTCATATGGATAAAGGTTGTATCAGCAGAGCAGTAAAATGAGGATTAATAAAGTCTAACCGCGGCCAGTTACCGTGAAACAGCCTCCCAACCTGGCAGCGCCTGGCCCTTCTCTGTGAGTGAAAATTACGGTGGATGAAATTAGCCATTTACAGGAACCTTATTAAAGGGCAGGTCAAAAGCAAGAAGGCAGGATGGAAGTCCTAATCAAAGGCTGACTAAACGCAGAAGAAGACTGTGCTTAATGAATATTATTAACATGTCTGAAGTGAAACTATCTTAGTTGAAATAGGTTTCATTCTGGCTTCTAGAAAATGAGAAGTTAAAGACATTTCATATAGATTTCTTTCTCTCCCCCTGCTAAGTACATGGAACAAAAAACTAATCTTAATTTCAAATATTGTCTCTATTATGGTCAAAAGAGCCAAGATATGTTCTCTAATCATTTTCTATATTAAAATGTATTAAAATTTTATAAATGTGTTCTTTAAAATTCTCAATAATTACACATTTTTTGCACTCTAGTTTCTACATGTAATGAAACAAACAAAATACTGCGACACAGTGAGATTACTGAAACCATTTTTTTCAACATTTACTAATGTTAGTTTGAAAATTTTAAACAGACTTCTGATTTCTATGGTTTGGGGCAGAAGGACAAAACAAAAACTACATTTGACAGGTGTTTTCCCATAATACTTGTGATTAGCACTAAAAAAGTAGAGAAGGGAGCCTTCTCTAAATAAGGGTAACCGAAATTTTCACTTGGCAAAGCTTGAGAAATTCCTGCTGCTGCTGCTAAGTCACTTCAGAGACGGCAGCCCACCAGGCTCCCCCATCCCTGGGATTCTCCAGGCAAGAATACTGGAGTGGGTTGCCATTTCCTTCTCCAATGCATGAAAGAGAAAAGTGAAAGTGAAGTAGCTCAGTCTGTCCAACTGTCAGCGACCCTACAGGGTCTTTAATCAGCATGTAGGATCTACTTCCCTGACCAGGGATTGAACCCAGGCCCCCTGTATCAGGAGTACAGAGTCTTAGCCAGTGAACCACCAAGGAAGGTTCCTGCCCCACCCCCCATCCTAATTTTTAAGGAACAGATAATTTGTTGCTTTTCACCAGTAACTTGAAGCTATGTATTTGCCCTATTCTTAGCACCTGTGCTCTGGAGGCTAAGAGAATTTCCCAAGAGGTTCAAGATCAATCCATAGCACAGAAACTGGAAGAGAGCTACTGTTCCCCAAACCACTTGAAGATGGAATAGAAATACTCTGCCAAATGTTGCCTGTAGGTCATACTTTCTGTGAGAAATAAAACTTTGTTGGTGAAATCTCATTTTCCTTTTAGACTCAAATTGCTTGTATAAAATATGGAAGAAGAGGAGGATGTAAAAATCAATGTTGTGTGTAATGGCTCTTGAATTAGAAAATTTAAATTCTCCATGGTATATTTCACCCTGTCCAAAGGATTCATTCCAGGAGTTCAATCTTAGCTTTGCTATTCCTGCACTTAAGCAAGATGAGGGCATCGATATTGTTTTCTTGAGTTGCCAGGAACCCTAAGCACTTTATAAAGTGGCATTAGTTAGTTTCATGCATGGACTCATGCTGGGATTGGAATTGGCTGCAGTTGTAGAATGTCACCCAGACAGACAGGTCCAGGTATAAAGTGCCAAGAATTTCATTGAAACTGGGCAGCATTTCAGGCAGGTAGAAACTGATTTGTCAGATCTCATTGTGCTGAAGAGGTTCAGATTAATTCATGAAATGCATGCACAATTTTGTCCCATGAAAGAAAAAGAAAATATTAGACTATTTATAATTATGTGGTTGTGATATGTCTCATGACCTGGAGGACCATTGTGTCTAGATACATTAACCTAATTACACAGGATGTAATAATAACAATACACTCGTGTGTGTGGAGGCATACTGAAACACAAAATACCTATTATTTTGACGAATACCTACTATATTGAAGATTCCTATGTGCCAGGCATTGTGCAGTGCAATGTTTCTTTACGTTGTCTCTACTCCTTGAAACAAATTTAGGGGAGAGAGATCCCAGGTTACCAATGAAAAAAAGAAAGGAAGTGGCTTGCCCAAGGTCACTATAGTTAGAAAGTGTCAGAGCTGGTTATAGATTTGTTATTTGTGAAAGGGCCTGTGGATGATGAGTTTGTGTTTAATTTAGGGCTCCTTTACAAAGCTTCTATAGCCTGGAATGGGTCCAGGGTGGGATCTCCTGACTGTTCAGCTCATCACCCTACATAACGGATTCCAGAAGGTGGGAGTTGCTAAATTTATATCTGTGGTTCCCTGAACCTATTGGAAGCATTGACTCTGGGGGCAGGGGGCAGGGTCTTGGGGTGGTGCATCGAGCTTTTTTTCATGATTATCTATGCCTACAAAACCACATATGTGTGTGTCAAATAGCTGCACAGACCATCAAAACTTGGCAATCCTTTCTTTTAGCTCGGGTGATAGTAGCTTCATTTGGAGCCACTTGCCAGCTCTTCTAAACTCTAACCTGAGATTAGGTGTAACTGACTAAATGATACAGGGTCATGAATCATTGAATGGATGTGGTTGACTTACTTTCAAAGCATGGAAGACTAATAATGATCACTCTGAAACAAGTATGATGGGACTTCCCTGGTGGTTGGGCTTTCGTCATAGCTCAGTTGGTAAATCATCTGCCTGCAATGCAGGAGTTCAGTTCAGTTCAGTTCAGTTGCTCAGTCTGACTCTTTGCGACCCCGTGAATAACAGCACGCCAGGCCTCCCTGTCCATCACCAACTCCCGGAGTTCACTCAGACTCGCAACCATCGAGTCAGTGATGCCATCCAGCCATCTCGTCCTCTGTTGTCCCCTTCTCCTCCTGCCCTCAATCCCTCCCAGCATCAGGGTCTTTTCCAATGAGTCAACCCTTCGCATGAGGTGGCCAAAGTATCAGAGTTTCAGCTTCAGCATCAGTCCTTCCAAAGAACACCCAGGACTAATCTCCTTTAGAATGGACTGGTTGGATCTCCTTGGAGTCCAAGGGACTCTCAAGAATCTTCTCCAACACCACAGTGCAAAAACATCAATTCTTCAGCGCTCAGCTTTCTTCACAGTCCAACTCTCACATCCATACATGACCACTGGAAAAACCATAGCCTTGACTAGACCTGGGTTCAATTCCTGGGTCAGGAAGATCCCCTGGAGAAGGAAATAGCAACCCACTCCAGTATTCTTGCCTGGAGAATCCCATGGACAGAGGAGCCTGGCAGGCACAGTCCATGGGATCGCAAGAGTTGGACGTGACTTAATGACTAAAACACACACAACATAGCCTCAGTGGTTAAGACTCGGCACTGCTACTGCGGGCGGTCCAGAACTAAGATGCCACGTGCTTCACAGTGCAGCCAAAAAACCCCACAAACAAACAGGTGTGATAATGAAAAGGGATTACCTCTGGGCAACAATGGATGCCTAGAGTGACAGTGAAGATCTCAGCTGCAATCCCCTGACCCGCCACCTTGCTTGTCCCAGAGCCCACCCGTGTCTCTAGAGAGGCAGGCATCCCTGTCTTTTGGACCTGGAAACGACAGCCTCAAGGCTTCCTCTGACCTTGGGCAGATCGTATTAGTTGAGCACGTGTTGTGTGCCAGCAGTTTTACCTGTACTATCATCTCTCTCTCTTAAACTTACTATTATGGAACATTTCAGGCAGAGGTGGATAGAATGGTAGAATATACCTCCAGGTGCAACCATCCCACAACTTCCAACAGTTACCAACTCATGGCAAACTTCTCTGCATACACCTTACCTCCAGACGATTTTGAAGCAAACCCCAGCCATCATATCATGATCTGTGAGCATTTCAGAATGTGTGTCTAAAAGATGAGGGCTCTTTTATCGTAATTCTTTAAATGTCAACAACCCTGTTAGTCAGGTACCTCCATATCCTTATTTTATAGGTGAAGACAGTGAGGCACAAGGAGGTTAAATTATATGCCCAAGGTCATCCAAGGCAGAGTCAGGATTCAGATCCAAGTTGCCTAACTCCAAGACCTGTCCTATTAAACACCATGTCCTGTTAGGGTGGCCATTGAGACCCCTCTGCTGTAGCTAATCCTCCACTACAGAACTGGATTCTGGAAGTGGAAAAATACACCCCTAGGGACAACACTACTGATTTCTATGAATTCAATCACCCAGTCATTGTTACAGGCAGGGTCTATTTAGGTACACGGGGACAGAATGGCTGTGAAAGTCTTAAAAATTGTCATCTGCCGGTATGAAAGGATCGACCTGAAATATTCACGGATTCTCTTTGGGCAGCAAAGCTGATAAAGCAGTCAAAAACCTTGATTGTGCTAGTGTTTGAAAGGGTGGAAAAGCCCATAATGAAAAGGACTTCACAGAAAATATGATTATCATGGTGCTCTGGCTGCCAAGGGGAAGTAAAAGGTTTCTTTTAAAATGACTTTTAAAAGAAGGTTTCTTTTTAAATGACTTTTTCTTTTAAAATGAATTTTCCTTTGGTTTTTCTCTCTTGGCGGAAGGAATCAGTCTTCCCACTGAGTCTTTTCAGTTTGTTTCTAGCATAGCTAATTGTGTTTATTTGTCTCCAGAATCACATGCCTGCCTCCTCTCCCTTGCCTTTTCTTAAGGCCTCCCGCCTGCTGTGTACTACGGTTGCTGCCAAAAACGTTCCTCTCACCTGGGAGCAGTTGGCTGACAACGCAGAGTAGATGTTGGGAGGCCAGCTGTCTCTCCAGGGGCCTGACTTGGCCTCTGGCGTCCAAACCCACCTCAGGGGAGAGGCAGAGATTATATAAGCTTGCGGGGAAAGGAACCCTGTCATTTGCCTTGTGTGTGCGCATTTGGTCCATCAGTGTTAAGAACAGAGCAGAAAACATGTGGATACTATTGACTGACTGACCTAAGAGCTTTGCTAGCTCAAGTTCAAGAAATTGATTCTCCATTTTTCCCCCTATCAAAATGAGCATCACATTGATTTTTCTGTTTAATACTTTTCTTTGGCTTTGGGAATCACTGACTTTTTTTTTTTACATCTTTTTTAAACTTTTATTTATTTTTGGTTGCACTGGGTCTTCGTTGCTGTGCAGGCTTTTCTCCAGTTGTGGCGAGTGGGGGCTACTCTTCACTGCAGCGTGCGGGCTTCTCACCGTGGGGGCTCTGGTTGCAGAGCACAGGCTTTAGGCGCGCTGCCTTCAGTAGGTGAGCACATGAACTCAGTGCTGATATGAGCAGGCCTTAGTTGCTCCACGGCACGTGGAATCTTCCCAGACCAGGGATCGAACCCGTGTCCCTACATTGACGGGCGGATTCTTATCCACTGTACCACCAGGGAAGTCCAGGAGTCGCTCCCTTTTAAGTGATTCTCAAATCTGTTTCTTTTCTTTCCCTGCTCCCTGTGAAGTCTAATAGCAGAAGCCACATAACCACAGGAAAACCACCCAGTCCTTCTCCATCCTCTCACCTAGGAAGCTTTGAGTGGTGGTCCTTGTCAGGGCGTAGGTGAAGATGTGTCTAGAAATTCTGCCTTTGACTGTTTCTAGGAACACCAGTGAGGACCTCTGCCAGTGTCTTTTTCAGGGAACATCTATTTTCCTTAAAACTGTTGTGAAAACATCAAAATTGGTTGTTTTTTTTTTTTTCTTTTTTTATGACTGCTGTGACTCTACTCTTTGAAAAACTAAATTAAGGAAAACAGTAGACTGGGAATTGCTAGCTCTTCGTCATACAATCAGCTCAGGGATGGCAAATACATGGTTTGTGCCCTGGCCCCTCCTGAGCCCGGGGTTGGTGGCAGACTTGTACATGGATCACAGAAGCTTCCCTGGAGCTCACTGGTGAGGTGCAGGGAGGGGTGCCTCTCAGCGCAGGACCCCAGGAAGCCAGTTACCAAGGGTTGACACCTATTTGCCCTTTCCTAAGTAAGTGATCTTTAAAGTCTATCCCAGACTAAAATGGATCACATCAGGTCCTTAACAGCTAGGGACCAGCTCTCCTCTTTCCTCAAGAATCAGATCAAAGGGAGGGAATGTGTTACCACTCAAGAACACTAAACCCTTTCTGGACAGCAGATGACAGGGAAATGTTTCAACCCTGATGGTTCACAGAGGAATTGGAGGTGCTGACTCTCCCTTTCCAACCCACAGTGGGCTTGTGCATTCGGTTTGTACTTTGTTTGGTGAGTCAGTGAGACTAATTAAAGTCATCCTTTTTATGGAGAACCAGAATTTTTAATGCCCACTAGGGAATATAAAGGAAATGAGAGCCCACACCCTGTCATTTAGGAGTTCCTAATCCAATAGAGCAGTTGTATTAATATTAAGCTGAATTGAGATTTCGTGTAGTTTAATGAGATGCAAGAAGGAGAAACTTAGTGCCTGTTTATAATTAACTCACTCAGCTGACTAACATCCTTTTGAAGACATTTGGAGGGTGTGAAGATAATGCCTATGAAGCAACGGGACTTCTTTGACAGAAGATATGATAAGTATTTATGATCATATTATAAATAATGGACTGGCCTACTGCTGCAGACCCGGCTACCTCCAGGAAGATTAACAGAGGAGGCCAAGCTGCTCTATGGGTGGTTAGGATCAGGCTGATGTGCACAGGTGTGATTTTCTCTTGTTTCAATCCACAGCACATTCTTTTACATGAAAAAGTCAAGAAAAGTCTTTTTTGCAAGAAAGAGCTCATTCTAGAGTGCGCTGATTTACCAGCAAGGACCAGCAGAGGTACTTCTCCATTTTAGAAGTCTTGGCTGGCTACTAAGAGCAAAAGAAGGGAAAGGGTGCAACCTTATAGACCAAAGAAAGCATTACACTGGCCAAGCATTTTAAAGGTATTTCTTAAAAAAAAGTCAGGTTAGATTTAGAATACTTCTCCTCTTAAGTGTGTACTTTTTATCTGGCAATACTTACCTAAATCATACTTAAGCTGAAATCTCTTCTAGCTTACTATTTTGGGCTTCCTAGGTGGCACAGTGGTAAAGAATCTGCCTGCCAATGCAGGAGGCACAAGAGACACAGGTTCAGTCTCTGGGTTAGGAAGATCCACTGGAGAAGGAATTGGCAACCCAGTACAGTATTCTTGCCTGGAAAATTCCACAAACTGAGGAGCCTGGCATGCTATAGCCCATGGGGTCACAGAGTCGGACACAAGTGAGCACACACACACTATTATTTTTTGCTTTCTCCATCTTTGGTTGGCGGGTGGTTTAGTCACTAAGTCGCGTCCGACTCTTTGAGATACCGTGAACTGTAGCCCACCGGTCTCCTCCTCTGTCCTGGGGATTTCCCAGGCAAGAATACTGGAGCGGGTTGCCAGCTCCTTCTCCAGAAGATCTGCCCAACCCAGGAACTGAACCCATGTGTCTTCTGCATTGCAGGTGTTCTCCTGCATTACAAGTGGATTCTTTACTAGCCACCAGGGAAGCCTCTTCCATCTTTTAGGATGTCATATAAAAGTAAGCCAGAAAACAAACATTATTTGGGGTTGTTATTCAGGAATGTCCGAACTAGCTGAATTCTCTAGAGTGGGAGAAGTGGCCTGTAAGGCTGAAACAGCGAGCTGGGGAATAATTGCAACTTTTCAGTAGATACTAGGATCCTTTGTGGAAGGGAGCGCTGGGGCAGTGGAACTCTAAGTACTGCGCTGACCTTGAGTTTTCTCACAACAATAAGTGCTTGTCTCTTGCCAAGACCATATGATCTGCAGAACTTGCTCAAATAGCTTCTGGCTGGTACTGTGACTTTTGTTTTCTACTGGCACCCTGGGACTTGAGAACACACTCCTCGGAGTTTAAAATCATCTCATTTGAATGCTGACCGGATGGTGGGCTTATATAATTGGTTTTTAGATACTGGATAAACTTAAAACTTGAAAGTGACACTTTCTAGACCCATTATTTATCTTGTCTTAGGCTTGTAATAACATTCATTTTTTTTTCAGCTTTAATTCAGAAATATCAAGCCATTGGCCTTTAGCATCTAGTGCCAGAAGGATTGTGGTTTATTTTTAAGTATGTGATTCATTTAATTTGAGGAGAGGATTTGGGCCTTCTGCTTTCCAGCCTACTTTGCCTCCAAGATCAATACAGCCTCCACGAGGGAAGAGTTGTCTATTTCTTAATGGCGTTTAGAATGGAAGTGCCTTGTTGGTATTAATGACAGTGTACCTACTTCCGGGCTTCCCTGGTGGCTCAGACGGTAAAGCGTCTGCCTGCAATGCAGGAGACCCGGGTTCGATCCCTGGATTGGGAAGATCCCCTGGAGAAGGAAATGGCAATCCACTCCAGCACTCTTGCCTGGAAAATCCCATGGACAGAGGAGCCTGATAGGCTACGGTCCAGGGGGTCGCAAAGAGTCGGACACGACTGAGCGACTTCACTTCACTTCACCTACTTCCCTGTAGCTTTGATTAATCAAGTCTTCAGTTAAACTAATACTTACTGACATATTCCATTTTGAAGGGAAAACATCAAAACATAGGTAAATTAGGTCCTGTTAGACCTTTCATTTAAGAACAACCTCCCAGTAAAGCCCTAGGTTCACTGTAGACATGGTCCAATCTTCTTGACCATCGGTACTTCCGTTACTCCAGCTGCATCGGGACCACTGGCATCCAGAAGAGGAAGGACCTGGACAGTTCTGATATCAGAATTATTGCTTCCACATTTAGGAATGAATGCATTTTAGAAAGCTCAGACGGTAAAGCGTCTGCCTACATTGCAGGAGACCCGGGTCCAATCCCTGGGTCAGGAAGATCCCCTGGAGAAGGCAATGGCAATCCACCCCAACACTCTTGCCTGGAAAATCCCATGGATGGAGGATCCTGGTAGGCTACGGCCCATGGGGTCGCAAAGAGTCAGACACGACTTCACTTTTTCACTTTCAGTAAATGAAGCTGAGTTAGAAGTCATTTCCTGAATAGTGCAGACATTCAGACATGGCCTCTCGAGTGAGCCTGCCTGATTCTGGGTTCTGGCTCTGCTGCCTCCTGACTGGGTGACCTTGGGCAAGACTCTTAACCTCTTTTGTCATCTGTACAGTAGGTAGAAAGAACAGATCCCATTTCACAGAGTGGTAAGGAGTGATTGTGAGTTATAATGTGCAGAGAGCTTAGAATGGTACCCAGCACAGAATAAATGCTCCACACATGAGTCACTGTTCACTCACTAAGTCTTGTCCAACTCTTTGGGACTTGATGGACTGCGGCACACCGGGCTTCCCTGTCCTTCACTATCTCCCCGAGTTTGCTCAAACTAATATCCATGGAATCAGTGATGCTATCCAACCATCTCATCCTCTGTCGCTCCATTCTCCTCCTACCCTCAATAATAATTATTGGCAACTAGATAACGGGGAGTGAGATGAGGAAAAAATATATCTCTGGTTTCTGATTGAGCACCTGGTGAAGCTATTTACTGAACAGGAACAAGGAACGTGGGACAGAAATGGGTTTAGTGAAGAGGCTAACCCTGTTGTTGGTCGTGTTCATTGTGTTGGTTGTGTTCATTTTGAGGTATATTTGTTATAGCTGAGCGGAGACACCATATGGACATTGAATGTGCCTCATTCCAGTTAATGACTAAGTTTTCTGTGTACTAGGGTTCCCTCCTTATTTCTTATGGATTTCTTATGAGCTGTCAAGAACAAAATAAATTCCAGGTGCTTCAGAAGCAGCAGTCACGGACAACAGACTTGTGGGCATGGCAGGGGAAGGAGGAGACGGTGGGACGAATTGAGAGAGTAGTGCTGGAACATACATTACCGTGCATAAAACAGATAGCCAGTGAGTGGGAAGTTGCTCTGTATCACAGGGAGCTCAACCTGGCGCTCTGACAACCTAGAGGGATGGGATGGAGGGTGGGTAGGAGGGAGGTTCCAGAGGGAGGGGACCTATGTATACTGATGGCTGATCCGCGTTGTTGAACAGCAGAAACACTGTAGAGCGATTATCCTCTAATTAAAAATAAATTTTAAAAATAACAGCACATAAAATTTTAAAATTAAAAAAAAAAATTTTTTTAAGCACAGCACTCAGCAAATGCTTTCAAAAGGCCCTAAGGGGGAGCTGGAGCCAGGCTATATAGGAGTTCTTGCTGAAAACATAACGTGATTGAACATCAAAGGTTACTGTTCGTCACAGAAAATAGACATCTTGAGTTAATGATTTTAGTGCTTTTCCATCTTTGGGAAGAGACAAGACCCTTTGCACTCCTTGAAATTATTCCTTAGACGTGCATCTTAAACTTTGTAGGGATAGAAACCTGTTCTCTCCACCCCGAATTCCCCTCAGGATGCACCGTTGGGGGCAGCTGCAGTGGCTGTTGGCTTGATGGTGGGCAGCATTCTTTGTTTACTGGAATGGCAGGCAACAATTTTTTATTTGCACCTCCATAATAAGATGAGATTTGAGCGAAGCCTGGAAAGGGTTTTCTGTCTCTCAGCTGTGATACAATGGATGTTTAAATCATCCAGGGCCCACAGGTGGTGTGTGGCAAGATCCAGGCAATGATCACCTGGTGTGTGTCTGTAAAATTCACGAGGGGTGGGCAGCTGATGCAGAAACTGTGGACATGTGCATTTCAACTCAGTTGGAAAAACAGGCACTCAGGTAGCAGTCTGCACAGATTATAATCAGATGTCATCTGAGACTTGAGGTTATGTCACAGTAAAGAGAACTGGTTGTTCTTGGCCCTTTCTACAAACTCCATAACCTGCAGACAACAGTCAGGAGTTTGACTTTTCATAGTTACACCTAAGTTTGCATGCTGTTGTTTAGCCTGTTTCTGAGCTTTAAACTCCATAAGACTTGGATTTTCAGAGCTTCAGCTGACATTTCTGTCAATCCAAATCGAAGCAGGTCAGCCTGAGAGTACGTGTTCTGTTTTTCTCCGTTTGGTAGGTCATATGGCATAGAATAGTGAGCTGTTTCTAGAAATCCTGTGAGCTGGACATGTTATATTACTAATTTATGAGGCTGGTATACACAGGTATCAACTTGCCATCATGTAAGTCACTACTTTGAACTTCTGAAAAAATGGAAAGAGGCTTGCAGCATTGGATTCTTGAACTATTTTTTCACATCTCCTGTTTTAACCTTTTCCATGCCTAATCAAGAAGTACAATGAGCATGAATCTCTACTTTGGAATCAGAAAGAAGTCTGTTACCATGCCCTCATCTCCATTGCACTGAACTTGGAGGGATGAGGGGATGATGAATGTCTGCAGGTGGACCGGCACCTCGGCCCCCACAATCCTGGCCCTGGCTGAAGATTCTGAAGCCATGCCAGCAGCCACTGAAAACACACCGGCTGTTTGTGACTCTCTCCCCAGCCTAAAGTTGCAGGATCATTGCTAAGGTCACAGGGGCCAGGTAAAGGAAAGAGGAGCAGACATCTTGTATGAACTGCTGCCTACACTGATGGCAGTGAGCATCTGTTGACTGAAAAGGCACAGCACCGAGCTCAGAAACTGACGCCTGCTAAACCCCACCCTGTATTTTGGTAACAATCTTATCTGCCTTCAGTTTGCTTTAAGTTCTAAACAAAATAAATTTTTTTTTTTTTTGGCCACACTATGTGGATCTCAGTTCTCCAACCAGGTATTGAACTCGGGTCATGGCAATGAAAGCCTGGAATCCTAACTACTGCCACCAGGGAACTCCCTGAACAAAATTCTTAAAAATTTTTGGCATAAATGTAATATCTTGGGTGCTTTGGAGAGGACGACGATTTCTCCCCTTGGTCTTTATGCAGAAGCAGCTGTCTACAGAGGGCTTCCCAGATGGTTCAGTGGTAAAGAATCTGCCTGCAGTGCAGGTTCGATCCTTGGGTCAGGAAGATCCCCTGGAGAAGGAACGGCAACCCACTCCAGTATTCTTGCCTGGAGGAGTCCATAGACAGAGGAGCCTGGTGGGCTACGTTCCGTGGGGTCACAAAGAGTCAGATGTGACTGAATGACTGAGTGCGCTGGAGCACGCATGCACAGCTGCCTACAGGCATCTGCCCCCAGGTGGTTATCAAGCTGAGAGGGCCCAGCTTCTCCCAACGCAGCACGTAGATGGTAGAGACAGGCTTCTCTTTGCCCTGGTGGGGAAAGGCACGGGAACACAGCAGACTCTTGTCATTAGCCACATGTCATCCCACGCTGAGAGCAGTTGTTGTTCAGCCACTAAGTCATGTCCAGCTCTTTTGCTACCCCATGCACTGTGGCCCACCAGGCTCCTCTGTCCCTAGCATTTCCCAGGCAAGGATACTGGAGTGAATTGCTATTTCCTTCTCCAGGGGATCCTCCCGACCCAGGTCGAACCTGCATATCCTGCATCAGCAGGTGGATTCTTTACCACTTAGCCCCCTGGGAAGTGCTGAGAGCAGTACTTAGTACCAAAAGAAGGAAAACAAGCTCGGTGGACTCCATGTTCATTCACTGGGGGTTCACTCCAGGCAGATCTGTGTGCCAGGCTCTAAGTGCGGGAAATGGGCTTAAGGTCATGTGAGACAGTGCTTGTTCATAAGGCCTGCTAGGGACATAGGAGAAGTACCCAAACCACCCCCTGGACAAGTAGGTGATGGCATCATTTTGTGACAAACTGCAGGTGGCAGGAGAAGGGGTTTTGCTTTGACTTGGTGGATCGGAAGGGCATGGAAGGAATCGGCCTCTGAGAAGTGACTTTAGGGATGAGTGAGGTGTTCAGAGGTAGAGATAGGCAGGAGGCCCTTCCAGGTAAAGGGAACAGTTTGGCCCCAGAAGTTGTTGTTCGGTCGCTCAGTCATGTCCAGCTCTGTGCGACCCCATGGACTGCAGCATGCAGTCCTGTCCTTCACTATCTCCCATCAAAGTGATGTCCGTCGAGTCAGTGATGCCGTCCAACCATCTCATCCTCTGTTACCCCCTTCTCCTCCTGCCTTCCATCTTTCCCAGCATCAGGGTCTTTTCCACTGAGTCAGTTCCTTGCATCAGGTGGCCAAAGTATTGGAGCTTCAGCATCAGTCCTTCCAGTAAATATGCAGGGTTGATTTCCTTTAGGATTGACTGAAGAGAAATCCCCTTCTAGGCACACAGTCAAGAAGACCACACTGCAGCCTTGTTTGTCACAGCAAATAAAGGAAATAACCTGTATGTCTGTTCATAGGAGGAGGGACAAATACATTGGAAAATATTCAGCAGAGAAAATGAATCAGAGAATCACATAGCAAATAACATGGGAAAAACACAAAACATTAAATTAAGAAAGAAGGCTGCAGAACATTAGGTGCAAAGTTTATACAAAGATTAAAAAATCCCAAAATATATGTATATCATTTATGGATTTTTAATTTCATATTTTTAAAATGAATAATTACAGGTAGTTATATGCTTTTATAATCTCATAATATTTTCATGTGAAAACATTAGTGGGAATGAAAAATACCAAATTTAGTGTATAGTGGCTGCTGATGGGGAGGGAGGAAAGGAGGAAAGGAATGAGTGATTACAGGAGGCTAGATGTCAGTTATGTTTGATAGACATAGATGATATATTTGTTGTTGTTCAGTCACTCAGTATCCAACTCTTTGCGACCCCATGGACTGCAACACACCAGGCTTCCCTGTCATATGTGTATGAAGTGAAGTGAAGTCGCTCAGTCGTGTCCGACTCTTTGCGACCCCATGGACTGTAGCCTACTAGGCTCTTCTGTCCATGGGATTTTCCAGGCAATAGTCCTGGAGTGGATTGCCATTTCCTATACACAGTCATATATATATATATATGTATATATGCACACACACAAAACACATATACCTAGTGACATATATTTATATACATACATTTATACATTTAATTGAAGTATAATTGATTTACAGTGTTGTGTTAGTTTCTGCTGTGCAGCAGAGTAATTTAGATACAGATATATATACACACACATATTCTTTTTTATATTTTTTCCATTATGGTTTATTACAGGATATTGAATCTAGTTCCCCATGCTGTACAGTAAGACTTTGTTTTTATTTCATATATAGTAGTTTGTATCTGCTAATCCGAAGCTCCTAATTTATCCTTCATCTACCCCTTTTCCACTTTGGTAACCATAAATTTGTTTCTCTGTCTGGGCATCTGTTTCATAAATAAGCTCACTTTAGATTCCACCTATAAGTAATATTGGGAGAAGGCAATGGCACCCCACTCCAGTACTCTTGCCTGGAAAATCCCATGGATGGAGGAGCCTGGTGGGCTGCAGTCTATGGAGTCGCAAAGAGTCAGACACGACTGAGCGACTTCACTTTGACTTTTCACTTTCATGCATCGGAGAAGGAAATGGCAACCCACTCCAGTGTTCTTGCCTAGAGAATCCCAGGGATGGGGGAGCCGGGTGGGCTGCTGTCTATGGGGTCGCACAGAGTCGGACACGACTGAAGTGACTTAGCATAAGTAATACTGTAGGGTATTTGCCTTTCTCCTTCTGACTTCCTTGGTATAATACCTCTAGGTCTACCCCTGTTGATGCAAATGGCATTGCTTCATCCTTCGTGATGGCTGAGTAGTACTCCATTTTATATCTGTACCACATCTTCTTTATCCATTTGCCTGTTGATGGACACTTAGGTTACTTCCACGTTCCAGCTATTGTAAATAGTTTTTGCTGCTATGAACACTGGGGTGAAAGTGTCCTTTCAAATTAGAGTTTTCTCTGGATCACGCATATATATTTTTGAATCTTAATATGACACAAGATTTGACAAGCAGTTGTTTGTCGTATTATCCTTTATACTTTTCTCTTGTATGCAAAGCATTTTGTAATTTCAAAATGAAAGAGAAAATCACAGGGCACATTTGGGAATAGCTAATGGAGAAGGAAATGGCAACCCACTCCAGGACTCTTGCCTGGAGAATCCCATGGAGGGTAGGAGCCTGGTAGGCTACAGTCCATGGGGTTGAAAAGAGTTGGACACGACTGAGTGACTTCACTCACTCACTCACTCACTCACTCAATGGTACAGAAGTCAGTGGTTTTCCAACGTTAGCCTGACCCTTCGTAAAAGGTCATGTTAGGAACCAGGAGTTCCATGGCAGTATTTATCCTTAATGTGTGGGGTATACTCTGAGAGGTTCTGTTCTCTTCACTCTGATCTGTTTCATTCTGCATGAAATCAGCAGTGGATAATGTTGAGGGTGAGGATCAAGGCAGGGAAGATTTTGACTGGCTGCATTATGGGTGTGAGCTTTATTTGGCAGAGAATAAAGCTGGTGGCTTTGTGGGCACAGAACTTTAGCCAAATCAAATAAGATGAAACTGTGGCGGGAGGTTGGAGGACATAAGAAGATCAGTTAGGAGGTTATCACAGGAATCTAGCTGGGACAATGTACTAGCCTGCAGGGGAGTGAGAGAAGGAATAGACTGCGGTTTAAAAAAAAAAGGATTTGATGACTGGAATGTTAGCACAGGATGAAAAGAAGAAATTTCTCTTTGATTTCAAGGCTTGGTGACCAGGAGATTGGTCACACCAGTCACAGAACTAGACACAGCAGAGGTCTGGTTTTAAACACACGAAGTTTAAGGTGCTGATGGGACGTCAAGATGGATACAGTGATGTCTCGTGGAGTGAAAAGGCACAAATTCAACATGGTCTCGTAATGTTTGATGACCTTCTCTAGCAGTACCCAGAACCTGCTGAGGGAAAAAGAGAAACTAGAAGTCATCAGGGTGCGGCTGGATGGAGGGCGTGGAATGCTCCAGAGGGGAAGCCAAGTGCCTAATATGAAGAAAGCATTTAAACAACTATAAGGAAGTACTGAAGATGAAGCTATGGCGTCTTCTGGGCAGACTGATTGATTAGAGTGTCTCAAAGAACTTAACTTAGGTTAGCCGTTAATTTCCCTGCAGTGAAACTAAGATTAAAAAAATGTCGCTCTTGTCTTACGGGAGCCNACTGAGCGACTTCACTTTGACTTTTCACTTTCATGCATCGGAGAAGGAAATGGCAACCCACTCCAGTGTTCTTGCCTAGAGAATCCCAGGGATGGGGGAGCCGGGTGGGCTGCTGTCTATGGGGTCGCACAGAGTCGGACACGACTGAAGTGACTTAGCATAAGTAATACTGTAGGGTATTTGCCTTTCTCCTTCTGACTTCCTTGGTATAATACCTCTAGGTCTACCCCTGTTGATGCAAATGGCATTGCTTCATCCTTCGTGATGGCTGAGTAGTACTCCATTTTATATCTGTACCACATCTTCTTTATCCATTTGCCTGTTGATGGACACTTAGGTTACTTCCACGTTCCAGCTATTGTAAATAGTTTTTGCTGCTATGAACACTGGGGTGAAAGTGTCCTTTCAAATTAGAGTTTTCTCTGGATCACGCATATATATTTTTGAATCTTAATATGACACAAGATTTGACAAGCAGTTGTTTGTCGTATTATCCTTTATACTTTTCTCTTGTATGCAAAGCATTTTGTAATTTCAAAATGAAAGAGAAAATCACAGGGCACATTTGGGAATAGCTAATGGAGAAGGAAATGGCAACCCACTCCAGGACTCTTGCCTGGAGAATCCCATGGAGGGTAGGAGCCTGGTAGGCTACAGTCCATGGGGTTGAAAAGAGTTGGACACGACTGAGTGACTTCACTCACTCACTCACTCACTCACTCAATGGTACAGAAGTCAGTGGTTTTCCAACGTTAGCCTGACCCTTCGTAAAAGGTCATGTTAGGAACCAGGAGTTCCATGGCAGTATTTATCCTTAATGTGTGGGGTATACTCTGAGAGGTTCTGTTCTCTTCACTCTGATCTGTTTCATTCTGCATGAAATCAGCAGTGGATAATGTTGAGGGTGAGGATCAAGGCAGGGAAGATTTTGACTGGCTGCATTATGGGTGTGAGCTTTATTTGGCAGAGAATAAAGCTGGTGGCTTTGTGGGCACAGAACTTTAGCCAAATCAAATAAGATGAAACTGTGGCGGGAGGTTGGAGGACATAAGAAGATCAGTTAGGAGGTTATCACAGGAATCTAGCTGGGACAATGTACTAGCCTGCAGGGGAGTGAGAGAAGGAATAGACTGCGGTTTAAAAAAAAAAGGATTTGATGACTGGAATGTTAGCACAGGATGAAAAGAAGAAATTTCTCTTTGATTTCAAGGCTTGGTGACCAGGAGATTGGTCACACCAGTCACAGAACTAGACACAGCAGAGGTCTGGTTTTAAACACACGAAGTTTAAGGTGCTGATGGGACGTCAAGATGGATACAGTGATGTCTCGTGGAGTGAAAAGGCACAAATTCAACATGGTCTCGTAATGTTTGATGACCTTCTCTAGCAGTACCCAGAACCTGCTGAGGGAAAAAGAGAAACTAGAAGTCATCAGGGTGCGGCTGGATGGAGGGCGTGGAATGCTCCAGAGGGGAAGCCAAGTGCCTAATATGAAGAAAGCATTTAAACAACTATAAGGAAGTACTGAAGATGAAGCTATGGCGTCTTCTGGGCAGACTGATTGATTAGAGTGTCTCAAAGAACTTAACTTAGGTTAGCCGTTAATTTCCCTGCAGTGAAACTAAGATTAAAAAAATGTCGCTCTTGTCTTACGGGAGCCAAGAACAATTTGTGTCTAGTTGTTCAGGAGAGTGCAGTCCTGTGCCTCTGAGTGCACTTCCAAGAAGAGGGTTTGTAAATGGAAGCAGAGAAAGTCCTGGTTAATTAGAAGGACTTGAAAAAGAGAGATCATTGCTTCCTGCTGACCTTGACAAAGAAGGAAAGGAAGAAGACTGATAGTATGCTCAACTTCAGAATCTCACGAAAAGGACAGAATAGTGTTCCTTTCACTGAGAGCTTTTCAGTTAAAAAATGGGACGTTGGGATGGCAGTGGGGCCAAGTGAGGTGGGGGAACCAAGAGAAGGGTCGGAGGTTCCCAGCAGCCTGTGAGCTGGTGGGAGGAAATAGTCTAGGGTTGTGATCAGGAGGGAGGGGCGTCACACCTGAGACCCTGGAGTTCAAGTAACCCTGAGAAACCGCCACCACCTTGTAGAAACTGCCAGCAAGGTGGGCAGGTGGTTGTAAAATGATGGCGATGAAGACCAGGGTGGGGCCCTGTTCACAGCTGCTGATCTGAACCGATCACCTTTTCCAGTGAAACTCGTCTGCGGAATGACTAAGAGTTTTAAACCAGATCAGCTACTCATCATGAGTTTCTACTTCAACTGCGGAAAAGCCCATAGAGGAGAGGGGTTCCCTTAGGAGAGCCTCCTGGGATGGCTGGGAGGGGACTCTGGACCACACAGGCAAATGTCCCAGCCAGATGCAGGATTTTTTTCCGAGGCTGCCGTCAGCTCACAGGCAGGCAGGCTCCCACGACTTATCCAGCTCTTCCTATTCCACTTGTGTTTGATGGGTGGAACACAGAAAGCAGTGCCCATATCTTAGGACAGAATCAGTTCAGAGCTTTGAATAAGTCACTTCAATTCTCTATACCTCAGTTATTCTCATGATGAAGTAATACAAACTAAAAAAAATGTTTTAAATGTTTTGAGTGACTTCCTTGTGCAACTCATTGAATTTCACAGTTTAATGTAAAGGAGACACAAGTGCAACCAGTTACAACATAAGGCTAAGTGGATATAACAGGGTGCAATTAATTCTGCTTGAGGCTGTTGCTGAACTTCCCAGAGAACGTTCTATCTGAGCCTGGACTTGAGAGAGAAGCAGAGTTTGCCAGGCATAGATAGAGGCTTGGCAATGTGAAGTGTGTGGCTTGTTCAGGGAACCGGGACAGTCTGTTCTGCTTTTCTATGCAATGAGAATAAAAAACTAGGTCTCCTAACTCCTGCTCCAGTGTTCTTTGACTTTATTTTTCTTCTGCCTGGCCTCTCTTCTCTGCATCTTTGCTTAGGCATTCTTGGGCACAGAAGTACCAATGATAGGAGGAAATGGACCAAAAGTCATCTGGTGATTGGAAACCTGGTGAACAATTTAAATATTGTTACGGATACTTCCCAAGTGGATGAACTACACCCAGATAAACAACATCTAAGTCAAATGTTTCCTGTTGAAAAAAATCCCTTATGTGTTCCTTATCCAAAATCTCAAAGAGGGCCACAGGAGAGTCTTCTTTCACTTTGTGAACAAACATCCATTGATACATCCCGGGCCCCCATTCCTCTGATAATTGCTGAGAAGAGGAATACAGTCCCTGTTTCTGTCTCAAGGAACTTGCAACCCAGTAACTGGCTGTCTGCACACACAGCAGGCAAGTAGCATACAAGTCCAGACGTCCTGCTAACCGAAACGTGTAGGATAGATGGGTAGGCAAGTGTTCTGGGAGGAAAGAAATCAAGATGGCCTGGAGACAACTCCATGGCCAGTGTCGAATTTTACTAAGCCCTTGAGGATGTCCAGGCTTCCCAGGTGCCTCAGCGGTAAAGAATCTGCCTGCCAATGCAGGAGATACAGGAGACAGGGATTTGATCCCTGGGTTGGGAAGATCCCCTGGAGGAGGAAATGGCAACCCACTCCAGTATTCNGGCCAGTGTCGAATTTTACTAAGCCCTTGAGGATGTCCAGGCTTCCCAGGTGCCTCAGCGGTAAAGAATCTGCCTGCCAATGCAGGAGATACAGGAGACAGGGATTTGATCCCTGGGTTGGGAAGATCCCCTGGAGGAGGAAATGGCAACCCACTCCAGTATTCTTGCTGGGATAATCTCATGGACAATGGAGCCTGGCAGGCCATGGTCCACGGGGTCACAAAGAGTCGGACAGGACTGAGCAACTGATCAGGAATGCACGCTTGAGGATGTCTACAGAGAAAACTGTGAATGAAATGATGTGCTAGAAAATTGAAAAACCCCAGTCTTGGAACCGCCGGCAGAGTGAATGGCATTAGTTGCAAACGGGTTAACTGAATTGCTAGGAAACACCTAACTCATTGCGCCAACCCGGCCTTCCTTTGTTATCAGATTCTTCTGTGGAAAGTACATTTCCAGAATTGATTTCCTGCCAGTGGCAATCTGTGGTTCTCTTTGGGGTTCACCTGGGCTGGCCCACGTCCCAGCAGGTTTACGGAACCTGGGTAATAAAGCTTCCCGCAGGCGAGAGATTGCAGAGCTGAAGCCAGACTGTGCCAAATGAAGCCAGTGGTTCCACTCCTGTGGAAAGTCCTAAGAGGCTCCCTGTCCCTAGGCTTTAATTAACAGGTGGTTCAGACAGTAGCGCTCACCTTTACCCAAACAAGCAGTCTCTGAAGGAAAAGGATCGTCACACCCAGCCAGGCTGGCCATTGGCCTTAGGCTGCCCAGTGCATTCTAACCTGTTCCAGCTCCTCCACATTCTACCACTAGAATGAAACACAGACGCTGCTTATTGCATGTGGAAGGTGCATTCTGGGTCTGTAATGAGGCGTTTTGAAAATAGTACCTGCTCAAGTGAGGAGAGGGCTCTCTGGTGGCTCAGCAGTAAAGAATCCACCTGCCAATGCAGAAGATGCAGGTTTGATCCCTGGGTCGGGAAGATCCCCTGGAGAAGGGAATGGCAACCCACTCCAGTGTTGTTGCCTGGGAAATCCCAAGGTCAGAAGAGCCTGGCAGACTCCAGTTCATGGGGTCACAGAGAGTTGGACACAGTTGAGCGACTAACACTTTCTTTCTCCTATCCATATTAGGGAGAGCCACAGAGGAAGAGATTCAGAGGTGGGGATCACTGAGCCCAGGTGACACGTGTTCCTGGCAAACAGGTGTACCTCACCTTTTTTATAGGCAGGATTCAGCCGTGCCAGGGCCTACAAGGTCAGAGATGGACTCGCTTATTAAGGCGCTTTTGGGTTTGTGTGCTGCAAGAAAAGTCTTTTGACAATATTATATATACTGTACTGGCTTTCCTAAGCTCAGAGAACGTGATTGCAGCCTTACCAGCAGATGTTACACAATGTTTCTCCTTTAGCCAACCCCCTCATCCCCCACCCCCATGACCCTTAGCTTACATTGTGGCAAGTATAGCTATGTGACTCCTGCAGCAAAAATGTTGCCTGTCATTCCATAAACAGATAATATTTTCCACCATCAAGCCCTCATCCATTGCAGCCACCCCTAAGGTGAGTCCTGGGGGGAATTCAGGGTGGAGAAAAACTGAATAGTGATCAGAATAATTTCAGTAAACCCACACTCTTGCAATTTCCCTTATGCAAAGCATTGACATCATTAACTTGAGATGTCTGGTTTTTTAAATAAGCAGTTGATCTTTTGATGTTCCACTACATTTTTTTTTTTCCCCCAAAGAAATCTCCTAATATATCCAGGCCCCTTCCTTATATCTTTGGAGCAGATCCTCAGAGTGTCTGAGAGGCTGACTCCTCAGTTAAGTTCGGCTAATAAAACATAATTCGCAACTTTTAGGTTGTGTATTTTTTCTCCAGTTGACACTTCTGACAAGAAGGTCATTAGCATGATATACTAACTAGTTGAGCTTGAAATCCACAGGATAATACAAGTAAGTATATAATCCTTTATATTGCTGGAATGTTTTGGCAGATGGGGAGAAGGATGTACTAATTAAATATACTGATTAATCATTTTACCAGTTTTTGTAGATTTGTGTCAAACATTCCTATTTGTAAAATAGCAATAAGTTCATTTTTCCAGTTATAAAAGTAGTAAATACTCATTGTCAAAAATACAATAGTATTGACTCATCCATCACTTTGAAATATCTGTATTGATGTTCTGATTATATTTCATCCTTTCTCTGTGCCATAGATATATCTTTACAAAAATGGGACGGATACTTCTAATTTGCTTCTTTGTAATAATGTCTTTCATTCATGTATTTATTCAAGTCTTTGCTGAGCATCTACTACGTGCTGTTCTAAGTGCCAGAACAGTGAGAAACGATGGAGCACACATTCATGTCACATGCATCTCTCTATAGCAATAAGTGTAATATATCTACATAATTACCTTAATGGGTGTGTAGTGTTCCATTGTGTAGATTTATCATCATTAAATCAGAGCTCCCCGGTTTGGATGCTGAAATGCTATTTGTTGCTGGTGGGGGGGTGGTGGTGGTTTAGTTATTAAGTCGTGTCTGACTCTGCGACCCCATGGACTATAGCCTGCCAGCTTCCTCAGTTCACAGCATTCCCAGGCAAGAATACTGGAGTGGGTTGCCATTCCCTCCTCCAGGGGATCGTCCTAACCCAGGGATCGAACCTGCATCTCTTGCTTGGCAGGCAGATTCTTTACCAAGGAGCTACCAGGGAAGCCCCTATTTGTTTTTTTAGGTTTTCTTAAATACCGAGTGGATATGCGTTAACAGCTGGTAAATCTGAACCCATATTAAAATTGTCTCTGCTAATAATAGAATTCTGCTGGTACTGCCGCCTTTTAAAATATGATTTTATAAACAGTGGTCTGGTCCTTGGCAGACGCGGCTGCCAAGTTCAGTGTGCGCCCAGAGGCCTCTTACTTGATGGATGACTGCGGAGGTCCCGGGGTTTTCTGAGGCTGCTGCAAGTCCACTTAAGTCTCAGGCCACACGAAAAGCTGCTCACAGCAGGGCTCCCTGCCTTATAAACGGACACCAAGCTGGCATTTTGGCCACTGTTCCTCCTCAGTCACTTATGGTTTTGTAGCATTGTGCGAGGCTGGGTATCTATGGATTCTGGGAGCATTACTTCTTCCCTCTTTGATGGAAATTGCTGCTCTTTTGTTCTCTGTCCAACAACCAGCAGGCCACCTTCCTGCCATCTGTGTGAGCCTCCCCCCTTACAGTGACACGAGGTGATGTCACTGGGTCTGTTGGTTGGTGACTTCAGCTCACTGCTGGACCTTCAGCACATAGCAAAACATAGCCCAGATGAATGATAGAACTTCATAGCATTAGAACATGTAGAGACTGTACCTTCATTTTTATGGACAAAGACACAAGTATAGAGAATTTGAACAATGTGCCTAAAATCCTATATGAATGGTAGGGCTGGAATTGCTAATTCCTCATCCAGGCTTCTCCAGGGAATTGGCTACTCCAAGTCTGTAATCAGCTCCCCTAGGGCCCTTGTAATTAGTCAGGGAACTTACCTTAGAGTCTTCTATTTGGCCTCCAGATAAAATATCATCAATGCCAAACTATGTCCATTTCCCAAATGTGCAGCTTTTAATTTTTTTTTTTTAGATGGCATACTCTAGGTGTAAAACCATTAGCTTTATTAATAGTTTTAAAGGAGTACCGAGATAAACTTTTAAGATTGGACTCCTAAATAGTCCAAAGCATGCTGTAATATTTTACAGTACTTTCTTATAAATTTAAACTGAATTCATGGTGCGGATATTGAACTCAAGAAACAGAACTTTTGATTCCAATCCCATTACAATCTAAATCTTATTAAACTCTATATAAAGCAGTTGAGAGAAGTATTATGAAGAATCCAGAAATGTATCCAAAATTATTAAATCCATTTCCGTTTTCAAAGATTGCATTAAAATCAATCATAAGGTACAAAACATGTATGTTACTAATGGTAACCCGTCTGTGTATCCTTTAGCTCAAATCTTGCTGATACTTTAGTGTGCACGGTCTTTTCAAAGTACTGTTCAGCAACTGCTCGTTTTTCATTCTAGACTCTTTTTTCTAAGACCTAGAGAGACAGGAAAACATCTCCCACCCACTCTTACTTATGAGGAGAATGACCTTGAGTAGTTAAATGTCTTGGGCATGGCCACATAGCTCACTGTGTAGAGCAAATATTAACAGCCAGACTTCCCAACTTACAAACCGTCATTTTTTTTTTTTCCCTTCAACCTGGCAGAACAGAATGAAATTGGTGCTGTATGTCTGGGCCTAAAGAACTGTTTGTTCAGTAAATCATGATTAAGGGTATGATTATTTTATATGCTGCAAACCGTTTTAGCCTGAGAGCTTGCACACCACAAAGTCCCTGCCCTTGAAGGGACTGGCTGTTGGTGGGGAAGTGAGTGCATCACCAGGGGTCAGGGACTGGGAGAGAAGTGTGATGGGGAGGCAAGGCCAGCGTAGGTGGGAGCTAGGGCATCTTGGGCATGGAGGTGGGGAGTCAGGAGGGGCCTTAGGGAAAGCTGGGTGTGTGTGTGCCTACACCAACGCCATGGTGTCAAGATGTGGTTTCCTCCAAAGTGTGCTCTCAGACCTTACAGCTGGCCCCCTTTTTTAAAAATTTGTGTTTATTTGGCTGCACTGGGTCTTAGTTGTGGCATGTGAGATTTTGTTTCCCAACCACGGATTGAATCCAGGCCCCCTGCCCCGGGAGTGCAGAGCCCAAGCCACTAGGCCCGCAGGGAAGTCCCTTCAGCTGGCCCTTGGATGCCTGTTTCTGGAAGCGGTGCCCACTCTGTCTTGGTGAAGTTAAGCCTGTCTAAGGGGGTAGCAGGGTGCTTTCCTGCTGGCTTAGCAGGTAAAGAGTCTACCTGCAATACAGGAGATGCAGCAGATATGGGTTCGATTCCTAGGCCGGAAAGATACCCCAGAGGAGGAAATGGCAACCCACTCCAGTATTCTTGGCTGGAGAATGTCCATGGACAGGGGAGCCTGGTGGGCTACAGTCCATGGGGTTGCAAAGAGTCAGACACGACTGAGCAACTAAGCACACAGCACTTAGTGGGCAATGCGGGTGGGGCGTAGCAAGGAGCTTCTTCCCGGATTCCTTCTCCCACAGCTCATACCCCAAGTGACTCACCTCTGTTTTTTTCAACAGTAAAACCAGACTGATAACTTTCATCTGATCTCCCTCATGCTTCACCAGACATGGTAGAAACCTGTGTGTAAAGAATAGAGCCCTTTAGCTCCCCAAGGCCCCTGCGAGCCTTGCTTCCCCATCAGAGCTTCTCAGCCAACGCAGGTCTTAGCTTCAGTGCCGTCCCGTCCCAGGCCCAGCCCTGCAGTGGATCCACCGATCCCAGGGCCAGTGCACCCCACCCATTCCCCACCTCCCCTGCTGTGCTCAGTCACCCACTGCCACAGAGGTCAGCTGGAGGCGAGGCTGTACCGAACTTACAACGCCGGGCTCTTGGATCCCTCTGCTGGCTGATAGCGGAAGCACTGCTTAGCTTTTCCTCTTTTCTCTGTTCTTGTTTTTAAATGAATTAAGGTATTCAAAGGATACATTTTTGTTTTTTCCGTTTCCTGCTTCCCCTCTTTCTGTCTTTCTGACTGACTCTGTAATGCTTAGTTAGTTTCTCTTAGTGTCTTTAATTCCTCTATGGGCACAGTTCATAGCCGGATCCTGGTGGGGGATCCGTGGTGGGTGCTGGCTAATCTGATGTCTCAGGACCCGGTACAGAGCGGGCATTGGGCCCTCTGCTCATCAATGCCCTCTGCCTCTCGCACCAACCACCAACCATGTCATAATAATGGCAACATTTTGCCACTTGAGGATTTGGGACCAAGCCCCGTGTTGAACGCTTTACAGGCAGTATGTCATAAAGTCCTATGTCATTAGCTCTGCTTCCCAGATGACAAAGCCCAGGCTGGCGCTGCAGGCATGTTGACGGGACTGCAGGTTGGAGCTCAGATCTCTGGAGCGAGCATCATCCTTCCAGCCACACAAGTGCCACTTCCTTGGGAGCCTGGGCTTTGACCCTGCTCTCTGCCTGGACATCTTCTACCCCCACACCCCAACCCAAACCCACTTCCCCATTGTCTCTTGGGAGTTCTAACTTTTCCTTAAAAGTTAGTTCAGGGGTCGCTTGGAAAAGCCCGCTCACCCACCCCTTCCACCTTCTGCTTTGGTTGTTTACAGAGACCTCGTGGTCTGTGGGCAACAAGTATATCTCTTATTCGAATTGTTTGGATGTGTGTTCTCTGTTCTATTCATGTATCGCTTATGGGTGGCCCCTGTCCTGTCCTTAAATAAGTATATTTTATCAATTGTTAAAACACAAGAAACATTGAACTGCCCTCACCTCTCGTGGGGCACTCATCCCACATTTCTGTCATGATTTACCCGTGTATCTGTCCATCCTGTAGAGTCTGACCTCCTCCAAGGCAGGGAGCAGATCTAATCAGTCTCCATACCCCAGCACAGAGCCCAGCTCCCAGTCATAGCATAGCAGCAGGATTTGACACTCAAACGCCCAGCTGGGCCAGGCAGAGTGCTCCTCACTTTATTTAGAGTCTCTCATTTAACCATCAAAACATCCCACCCAATATGGACAGTGATCACCCCATTTTACAGATGAAGAGACTGAAGCTTAGCAAGGTCTGTGACTGGCCCAAGGTCACCCAGGGCGCAGCCGCCCAAACGCTTGACTCCAGGTCTCCCTAGACTTTTTTTTTACATTTTATTAATTTTCATGCCCTACATTTTTGACCCGATGAGGTATTTTTTTCCCCCTTTTAATGCTGATTAAGAAGTGTGTATGGGAAGATGACATTTGTTTGGCTAAAATCTGCAGTGCCCTGAGAAACACTGGCTGTATCCTTTGCTAAAGGACTCTGAAGAAAGGGAGGCCATTTGAATCAATCAGGTTTTGAACTTTTCTGAAGAAAAGAGTTTGAGGAATATGAAGCTATCTGTAGGTAGTCTGAAAATCCATTGCTTTATTCAGTAACTTCATCTGAAATTTTGCAGCTCTTTTATGAAATAATCCCCATGCTCATCTGGTTCATGTATCACCTAAAAATTCCAAGTGCACGTTAAATAATTTTGATGCCTGAAACTTATCGCATACAGATATGGGTACTCAGGAAAAGCAAGTCCAAAACTACTTGCTTTCCAAAGCATAATTTAAACACACACACAATCTTTGCAATTAGATTTCGTGTTAAATTTAGGCCACATGTTAATTTTGTTCAACTGTTAAGATTTCCCAGAATATTCCTTGGTCTTTACCCCCCTATGGATGACCTTGAGTTTCAAGTTACTATTGCTTATCTCAGATTTTCAAGTTCTCAGTGAAATTAGTGGATAATGTAAGATTAATGCTCAAGAAATATAGACTCTCATTCATCATATCAACATTGATCATTTTTGTATTTCAATAAAATACTTTGTACTTTTAGAGCCTGTCTGATTACATTTTAGTATTGTCTTGTTTAAGGGTATGTGCTCCTTGTGTTCAACTCTTTGTGACCCCAGAGACTGTAGCCCACCAGGCTCCTCTGTCCGTGGGATTTTCCAGGCGAGAATACTGCAGTGGGTTGCTATTTCTTTCTCCAGGGGATCTTCCCAGCCCAGGGATCGAACCTGCATCTCTTGAATCTCCTGCATTGGCAGGCGGATTCTTTACCACTGAGCCATCTAGCAAATATCATCTAGCAAGGCTTTAAAGGTACCCTTAGTTACTTGGTAGATGTCATAAAAATAGGGTTGCTAACATTTCCTTTTGGAGAAGGAAATGACAACCCACTCCAGTGTTCTTGCCTGGAGAATCCCAGGGACGGCAGAGCCTGGTGGGCTGCCGTCTATGGGGTCGCACAGTCAGACACGACTGAAGTGACTTAGTAGCACCATTCCATTTTACAAGATCCGACTTGGCCTCACACCGTACAGGGTAGAAGAGGTCAAAATCAGAACAACAGGACAGTAAGGGACTTTGGTCCAATTCTATTATTCTACATGAAAAAGAACGAGGCTCAAAGAAGCCGTCTACAGCCCCCGCCTGCCCAGCTGCACTAGAAAACCTGCCCCTCTCTCACGGCTTCTTTGCCCATTTTTACTGTTTCCCGTAGGTAGCATCCCGGCGCAGCCATGACGACCGCCATCCTGGAGCGTCTGAGCACCCTGTCCGTGAGCGGGCAGCAGCTGCGGCGCCTGCCCAAGATCCTGGAGGACGGGCTGCCCAAGATGCCCGGCACCGTCCCCGAGACCGACGTGCCCCAGCTCTTCCGGGAGCCCTACATCCGCGCCGGGTACCGCCCCACCGGCCGTGAGTGGCGCTACTACTTCCTGAGCCTCTTTCAGAAGCACAACGAGGTGGTCAACGTCTGGACCCACCTGCTGGCGGCCCTGGCCGTCCTCCTGCGGTTCTGGGCCTTCGTGGAGGCCGAGGGCCTGCCGTGGGCGTCTGCCTACACGCTGCCCCTGCTCGTCTACGTCCTGTCCTCCATCACGTACCTCACCTTCAGCCTCCTGGCCCACCTGCTGCAGTCCAAGTCGGAGCTGTCGCACTACACCTTCTACTTCGTGGACTACGTGGGCGTGAGCGTCTACCAGGACGGCAGCGCCCTGGTCCACTTCTTCTACGCCTCCGACCAAGCCTGGTACGAGCGCTTCTGGCCCCTCTTCCTGCCCGCCGCCGCCTTCTGTGGCTGGTTATCCTGCGCCGGCTGCTGCTACGCCAAGTACCGGTACCGGCGGCCCTACCCAGTCATGAGGAAGATCTGCCAGGTGGTGCCGTCCGGGCTGGCCTACATCCTGGACATCAGCCCCGTGGTCCACCGCGTGGTTCTGTGCCACCTGTCTGGCTGCCAGGACCCAGCGGCCTGGTACCACACCCTCCAGATCATCTTCTTCCTGGTCAGTGCCTACTTCTTTTCCTGCCCAGTTCCGGAGAAGTACTTCCCTGGTTCCTGTGACATCGTGGGCCACGGGCACCAGATCTTCCACACCTTCCTGTCCGTCTGCACACTCTCCCAGCTGGAGGCCATCCTCCTGGACTATAAGGGGCGACAGGACATCTACCTGCCACGCCACAGCCCCCTGTCCATCTACCTGGCCTGCCTCTCCTTCTTCCTTGTGGTGCTCTGCAGTGCAGGTACTGCAGCCTTCCTGAGACAAAAAATCAAGGCCAGACTGGCCAAGAAAGATTCCTGAGGCTGCCAGGTGGGGCGTGGCGTGGAGGCGGCCTGTCGTGAATTGGGGAGAACTTGAGTCCACAGTAGGAGATGACTTTGTGTTTTTAAGATTGGGCTTTTAAATGAGTACATATTTCCAAGGGTGGCTATTGCTATGGCGTTGGGAAGCCAAAGGTTCCAAGAGTTTTGTTATCAGTGTTGTGAATGAACACTAGGCTATAGCCTTACAAGACACAGGAAGGGAAGGGACCTTGGCTAAGTTTCGTCACACATGGAATTAAGAACCATCTTCATGCCTGAAAGTTGAGTAGAATTCTGAATGTCTGTGGCCCTTGGGGGCCAGCCCTGGACTAAAGGGAAAATCTGATTGGACTGAAAAAATTACAAGGTGGCTGGACCACACTATTGAAATGGGCATTCTTCTGTGATGCTGGTCTTTGGTGATTGGATACTGGATTCGTCCGACTTCTGGTCGCTTCTCTAACCCGCTTTTCTCAGGATGATGTCTGCCTGGCTGTTTTCTCCAGAGTGCTATTCACTCCTAGCTGTACCTTGCATGGGCATAGCAAGGATGATGAAGCAGTCATGCTTCCAGGAAATGCTTGGATCCAGGCAGACATTCAGGATATTTACTCTCATGTAATACTAATGGAAACGGTACTAGAAAATACAGTGCCAAGAGCCATCAGGAGGCCCAGCCAGCAAGCATGGCTACTGTTTGGTGTCATGGGACCCTTCTGTTTTATCCCTGTGCACTGCAGGATTACTTGATATCTACTAGGGCTGCCTTACATGCCAGAAGATCTGGAGCTTTCTTCAGATAATCTTCTCCAGATTTTGACCAGCATGTTCAAAAAGCCCCTGGTAGAGTGAATTGGTTCTAGGGATCTGATTATTTCAAGAGGAACTCAAGGTCTAGCCTCTTAAATAGATGCTGCCCCATGAAGGACCCATGTAACTATCTTAGTTCACGGTCCTTGGGAAAGCATTGTACCTCAGCTTAGAGCAGCTTAAATCAAGCCCCAGATCAGGCACGTGTGTGTACTCATGCAAGGTTGGTCCCTGAAGGCTCCTTTGGGTGAGGCTGGTGAACTGAGCACCCTGTAGGCAGAATGTTCTGCCAGGACATCACTGGCCAGCAGCTTCTGTGGGATGGGGGGGTGGAGTGGGTACTTACAGTTGATGTGTCCTGGCTTCGTAGCCCCCTGAGGACTGCCTTCTGCAGTGATCCAGGGAAGGGGGCTGCATTGAAACCCTCCCCAGAGACTACATTTCCTATTGGTATAAGGTCTCTGTTTACTAAAAAGGGAGGTGGCTTTTCACTCCAGTTTGATGAACCTCCTCTCTTCCTAGGTTACTGTCTTCACATCTTTTTTTCTTCCCTTTCTCTTGAGAGATGTGTAGGGTTTGTGCCTTATAAATGAAAATTTACAAACACTTCCCTTAATACACAGCCACGTGGAATTTTCAGTTTGAGGTTATTGGGATAAGAAAAGAGAATTCATTGCCTTTCAACCGGTGGATGAAAGAAACTCAAACACTGGAATCGCTTATCCATCAGAAGACTCTTTCAACCTGTGTTTTTTTGGGGGGAAAAGTTCAACTGAAGCTTTCCTGTAATCTTTATATCAAGAAAGCATAGCAGGACTCCCATGGTAATCCAGTGATTAGGACTCTACACTTCCACTGCAGAGGGTGTGGGTTCAATTCCTGGTTGAGGAGCTAAGACCCCACATGCCGTGGGCGGCCAAAAAAAGAGAAAGCATATGTCTTGTCAGCTATGTTGTTTCCTCCTGGTGGATTCCTCCTGGGAATCCTCAAATATCTGAACTTCTGTGCTACCCACATGTCCTACACGAGCTTCTGGCATTCAGGCCAAATTCACCGCCAGTAAAGTTAGTGACCCTGAACGGGATTGAACTGATAAACAAAGGAATAGAAAGTTGCAGCAGCACAGTGCAGGTAGAGGGTCAGTTTAAAATGGAGGCAAGAAAGCATCTGAAATGTTCATAATTATGGATCTGGAGACTCTCTTCTTGTAAAAGTTGAAAGGAAAGTATAAGTCAAGCTCTTGAATGTAACCATGGTGGACAGAGATCTTTAGGCCAAATGCAAGTATTTTTAAAGAGAGACTAGAGGAGTGATTCTCTATGCCATCCACAGACCAATGCCAGTCTGCACATGAAACAGTCTGTGACAAATACAGAGCGACACTAAGTTTTCAGATATGAACATAAAATTCATAACATTTTGATTTTAATTTACCCAAGCATTGGTCCACCAAGTGATTGGAAATTTAAAAAGAAAAAGTATTTTTTCACCAGAGATATTGAGGTAGGAGACTACTATCTCATTAGAAATTCCAGTATCTCAAGAGAAATACAGAAACGAGAAATGCAGGCGTTTTTCACTATTCAGACTCATGAGGGTTACATACTCCTTTTAAAACAATTTCATTAAAATGACTGAATCAGGAAGCGACCTTGTTTGTTTAAAAGGAATCATTAAGTATTTAATAAAGGAGATGGTTCTTCTTACTCTACCAAAGCCAACAGTTGACATCTACTGGAAATTCTGCTATTATCTCTCTCTCTCTTTCTCTTTTTTCTTTTTTTTTTTACTAAGACTTTCAATCTATTAAAATGTAAATGCCTCTAAAAAAACTTAACTATCAGTCAGGTATATCTTGGGAATAAAGTGGATATTGTGTGTACCCCTCTACTCAACATAAGGAGAGGGGATAGCAAGATGCAACAAATTGGGGAACTATTTGTCTGATTCCTTCTTGCAAACACTTCCTGACCTGTATTTACTAAGAAGCTAATGTTACTGGTCTTCAGATGTTATGGTTTCATCTCCCACCTCGGCTGAAAGTACCTCACTCAGTAACACTACTCTCAGTCCTCCGATGGAAGCTTGAAATAGCAGGAGCTCAAACCATGGAATGGAGGCAGTTCTTTCCTGCCTCTGCTGTCCCTCAGTTCCCCAGTTGTACCGGGTTGCTTGAAAACATTAGATTCTTCCGTTGCCGTGCTGTAGTTTCAAGTGCGTCCTCCAGACGGCGCTCAAGTCTTAGAGTAGGTACGGCCATTGTCCCCGAAGCCGCAGCCTGATTGTGTTGGTCCTCGTGTTTCGCTTGATGACTTGGCAAAGAAAACATAGAACTATTTTCTGTTTATATAAAACGACTTACACAAATGACCATTAAACATTTTGTAAATGGGTTATTGTACTCTCAACAGCTACCTTGTGTCTTTGACAAGATCTGTCTTAAAGAAAAGTTTTATCTAGACAAACATTAGAAGGAGAACCGGACACTTCATAGCCACCTAGAAGGAGAAAAATATAAAAGCTTAAAAAAAGAAATTTCCCTACTCAAACTCCCAAAATACCTGCCCCTCCCCAAGTCCCCCCTTGGTAGTAGATCAAATTGCACCTCCCTCCCCTCGAAAGCTACGGAGTTGATTTTTCTGAGGATTTCAATCTAATTGAATAAATATTTCTGATCTCATGGACAATGGTATTAAATATTCCAAACTTTTGAATTGATGGATTACATTTTTTGAAAACTAAAAATTATGAATTACACTCTTGTATACTGTGTGTGCTTGAGTCACTCAGTCGTGTCAGATCCTTTGTGGCCCCCCGGACTGTAGCCCACCAGGCTCCTCTGCCTGAAAAATAGAATTTTCCGGGCAAGAATACTGGAGTGGGCCATTTCCTGCTCCAGAGGATCTTCCCAACCCAGGGATAAAACCCACATCTCTTATGTCTCCTGCTCTGGCAGGCGGATTGTTTACCACTAGTACCACCTGGGGAGCATTTATATCATAATAAGTAACTATGGTTTGAAATGTGTCACCCAAAGCCAAAGGATTCTGTGGCCTAACTATTAGATTTAAATAGCCATGGAAAAGGTGATTCTCTTATCACAATAACAGGAAGAAAATAGCATTCTCTGACTAGAGGCTCTGTTACCAACCAGAGTTCTTTGCCTCCTTAGTCAATACAAATTGATCAGAGGCCAGATAATGAAACTCAGGCAAGTCTTCGCCTCATAGAAGAGGTATGCATACTCAGTAGGAATCCCCACCCCCTCCCAAAGTCATTGGTTATTTCTCATTTTAAAGTAATACATGCTTTTTAAAGAAAATGCGGGATTTCCCTGGAGGTCCAGTGGTTAAGAATCTGCTTTCCAATGCAGGGGACGCAGGCTTGATCCCTGGTCAGGGAACTAGTATCCCACAAGCAGCGCAGCAACTAATCCTTTGCACCACAAGGAAGACCCAGCACAGCCAAAAAAAAAAAAAAAAAATGATAATAAAACTTTTTTAATGAAAATGCCAGAAAATAGAGAAAAAAGATACTTAATTGGTCCATCATTAAAATAAATCCTTTCGGAGTAAGGATAAGTCATGTCAAAATGTTGTCAATAAGTTAATGAGCAGTGTAATATAGAACTTCCTGAAAAGCTGGAAATTAGGAACTCCTGGGCAACCTAATACTTTGATTCTGTAGAACACAAAAAAATCAACAGTCTGGCTCAGCTCTCAGTCATGTGACACTCCCTTCTGACATTTGTGATGGCACTGTGGCTGGGATACTGGCTCATGACACAAAGCCAAGGATACATTATCTCTCGTTGAAAGAACTGAAATGCGAATCAAGCCCTCAGAGAGTCCTCTGCTAGAAAGGCTTTGGTGAGAGGCAGAGCCATCCTGTGGAACATCCTGGTTCAATGGCAGTCACTCCACAAACATCGAGCCTGCAGATACCAGGCCCCGATCTAGGCACCAGGATTCAGCCATGGGCAAAACAAATTCCAGCCCCAATGGAGACTTACACTCAGTGAAGGAGAGTGTTAGTCACTCGTTATGTCCGACTCTTTGTGACCCCATGGACTGTAACCCGCCGGGCTCCCCTGTCCATGGAATTTTCCTTGCAAGAATGCTGGAATGGGTAGCCATTCCCTTCTCCAGGGAATCTTCTCCACCCAGGAGTGGAACCCCAGTCTTTTGCATTTCAGGCAGATTCTTTACTGTCTGAGCCACCAGGGAAGACAAGCCATGAGTTCCCCCATGGCCTAGTGGTTAGGACTCTGCACTTTCAGCACCAAGGGCACAGGTTCAGTTGCTGGTCAGGGAACTAAGATCCCACAAGCTGTGTGGCCATTAAAAAAGTAGCTAATGTGTTAGAAGATGATGGTGCCAAGGATAAAGCAAGGCAGGAGGAGGCAGAGGGATAGGGTGAGTGTGCAGCTTTAACTGGGATCAGGAAAGACTGCAGAAAGAGGCAGGGAAATAGCTGTGTTTTATTCTCCGGCAGAGGGAAGAACTGCGAGGACCTGAGAACCTGTATGAATGGGGAGGTTGGAGGAGTCATCGTGTGAGGACAGAATGTGAGGGCCATGTTAGGACTCGATCTTCTACTGTGATTTCAGGTTGGAGAATACCAGGGAAGAATCTTATCTGACAAAACTGTAGAGGAGCCGTTTATCTATGTGGACTCATTGCTAATTGTCCATGAGCTTTGCTGGTAGAACATGGAGCAGATGCTGTGGCTTGCCAGTGGTAACACAAAACCAGGTTATCATTAAGTTATCCCACTTGTGGGCCTGGCTCAATAGATTGCTTTCCTGTGGACTCACTCCCTTGCTCACAGCTTTCTTCCCAAATTTCCTGCCATTTTTTTTAGCGCCTAGAATGCTGACCTCCATTCCCAGACAGGCTTTGACATTTCCTTAAGTTCTACTGACTCTAGTTTGTACCCAGGTCTCCCCTGCTCTGGGTAATCCTCCAGGTAGAAGTGCAATGAAACATCCAGGGCAGAGTCTGCAGATAAGGAATAATTATAACTTGAACAGTTTACATTATTTAGTGCTCACCCTGCGCCAAGTCCTTCACTCAGCTATTTGCTTAAATTCTTTCCTTTAACCTTCATATAATCTCTGGGAGGTAGGTACATTATGTTCCCTACTTTATAAATGAGAAAACTGGCAGATTAAGTAAAAATTTCCCCAGACTGTTAAGTAATAGCATCTCACAGAAACACAGGCCTTTGATCCAGAGTCCATATTCTTAGGCACAAAAATAAAGTGAATGTAGCTTCCTGGTGGCTGAGAGGTTAAAGCGTCTGCCTCCAATGTGGGAGACCTGGGTTCGATCCCTGGGTTGGGATCCCACTCCAGTGTTCTTGCCTGGAGAATCCCAGGGATGGGGGAGCCTGGTGGGCTGCTGTCTCTGGGGCCGCACAGAGTCGGACATGACTGAAGTGACTTAGCAGCAGCAGCAGCAGGCTAGGATAAGTTCACCATTATCCAATTAAGGAATGAGATGATCAAACTGAAGCTCCAATTCTTATGAGGTCTGATTTATTTCCAGGCCATCCTTATTCTTAGTGTGTCAATTTTGAGGGTACCAAATGAAGTCCAGGGCTTCCCTGGTGGCTCAGAGGTTAAAGCGTCTGCCTCCAATGTGGGAGACCTGGGTTCGATCCCTGGGTCAGGAAGATCCCCTGGAGAAGGAAATGGCAACCCACTCCAGTATTCTTGCCTGGAGAATCCCATGGACTGAGGAGCCTGGTGGGTTGCAGTCCACGGGGTCACAAAGAATCGGACACGACTGAGTGACTTTACTAACTTACTTACTTACTTAAACGAAATCCAAGGGTATATACCAGGTATACTCCATTTTGGTGGGCTTGAAACTCCAATTTTCACCACCCTCAATCCCCATCCTTGTGAAACTACTGAAAACCCCCTAACTTTTCAATCTCTCAGGCAATGGTTTTGAAACTGGCAGTCAGTCCTCTTGAGGGAAAAAATTGCCCCAAATGTCTGATCATGACTCCTGGATTTCCTTCTCATCTGGATCTTGGCCCTCCAAATTCTTACCCTCTTGGTAGTTTCAGATGTTCACACACATTTTTAAAATACATTTTGTTCAGTTTTGTATTTTCTCAATAAAAGGGTGGGACCTAAACAGGCTAGATAGCTGTTTGGGGATCCAGTACTCCATCAGTCATTTTGAAAAACTTCCCAGATGATTCTGATGGGCAGCTGCAGTAGGAAACTACAGAGAGCATTAAATGCATGCCACATTCTTCGGGAATTGATTCCTTCAAATCTGTGTGGCCTACCTACTGGCCCCCAAGCCCATATACCAACCAGCCTGATGGAGCCATTTCTGATGTGCCAGACCACAGTGTTCTCTCTTACATTCACCCTTTTGCATTTATCACCATTCCTTGACCCGCTCCTTTATTCACCCTTTCTATCTTGTTTTAAGTGTTACCTCTTCATATACTTGTTTTGCAGACATGCTGTCATAATCAAATAGCACACATAAGATGTTCATCATACAGCAAGTTAAACAGATTACATCCCTGACCTGATAGAGTGCTGCTGTGCGTGGGCTCAGTAATATCTGACTCTTTGGGACCCCATGGACTGTAGCTCACTAGACTCCTCTGTCCGTGAGGTTTTCCAGGCAAGAATACTGGAGTGGGCTGTCATTTCCTCCTCCAGGGGCTCTTCCCGACCCTGGGATTCAACTTGTGTCTCTTGTGTCTCCTGCATTGGCAGGCAGATTCATATAACAATCCGCCTGTTATCTGTCTCTTCCATCAGTTTGTAAGGCTCGCGGGGAGCTGTTTGCTGTTTTAAGGGTAGGACTAGGTCTTCTGAGATATTCTGTCAGTCTGAAGTTCCACTTTTTCTCCTTCAATAACCTCCCATTTCTTGCCTTCTGTCCTAGTACCATCTCATAGCCAGTCATTAGGACTGTGAGGTCACTGAAGAAAGGAACTGACACGGGTGCTTAAATAATGGTTATTGAGTTGAACTAAATGAAACATTTAGTAAAAGGTAAATTTCATGAAAATAAGACTCCCTCAGAAATCTGAAGTCTGTGTTCAATTAGTTTTGATTAAATTCAGTGCATAAATAGCTGAATAGTATAGAGAAAATATCTTTCTCACTGTAAATGAAAATAGTGTTCAGTTCTTACTCTGTTGAGTAATTACTTACTCTGTGCTGATTTTCCTGGAGATATCATATAATTAATTTTGCTTAGAGCTTGATATGTGCCAGGCATGATACTATCTTTACCTACGTGTTTTCCCATTTAATCCTCACAATAGTTCTATGTAGTAGATGCTATTGTTTTTAAGACTAAGAGGTACCAGGCCATCTTACCAAGATCAGATACCTAGAGAGTCGCTCATCCAGAACACAAAGAATGTATATGTGTGGTCAGTCGTGTCCAACTCTTTGTGACCCTATGGACTATAACCTGCCAGGCTCCTCTGTCCATGGGATTCTCCAAGCAACCCAAGAAGTGGGTTGCCATGCTCTCCTCCCTGGGATCTTCCTGACCCAGGGGTTGAACCCGCATCTCCTGCGGCTCCTGCACTGCAGGCAGATTCTTCACTGCTGAGCCACTGGGGAAGCCCCAGACAAGGTATATCTAATCCTGAAACTCATGCTTGAGTAACACTACACTAAACAGAGGTAGAGAAAGCACGCCTGTACACCTACAATTGCTTTCTGCACTCATTTTCATTGCTAATTAACAGTACCTCGTTTCCATTGCTAGTTAACAGTGTATCATACGACAAACGACTTAAAATTTCGGATCTTCAGTTTCCTCATCTACAATAACTGAATTCAGTACTTCCCTGAAAAGTTCTGAGTGAAAGGTCAGGCATGATATCAGGTGTGTTTCAAGTGCTTGATAAGCATGATTACACACACACATACACACATACACACAAGCACACACTTGGTCCACATCTTTATTTGTTTCATTGTTGACTTCTTTATACCATCTGTTATTTGACTATAACTACTTTAGTTAGTTATGCATTCTTTTTCTGTACTCTAGGCGGTGCTCGCCTGGTTTTAACTAACTTCATATGAATTAATTACTTACCAGTAATGACATATTTATTATCAATTACACAGTTGCTTTATGGAGTTCTAGTGAAACATTACTTCAAGTGTAAAATATGTCTAAGTTAAGAACAAATTACCCATGGTAATAAACAAATTTGATACAAGCCATTATTTACTGAGCTTAAAGCTGTGTTCATTGAAAAGCCTCAAGTCATTTCATGTTTGCTGAAGACTCATATTTAAGTAATTGTGTAATATAGTCTTCATTGCTGCCCAGCTACACTTCTCTCTGAGTTTACAACAAAGAACACAGCCCAGAATTTAGTGCATGTTCTACAGGATTATTTCTTATTGGGGAAAAAAAAAAAAAAACAAACCATATTTCTAAGAATCATGGATGAAAGGACAACATAATAGATTAATTCTATTCAGTATATTATTTCATAAAGTGGTCAGATTTCAGCACACTTGCCTTTGGTCTGTTTGCCCAGGGTTATCGCATCACTTTATTATTTTTTTTTTAAAAAAAGAAAGACCACATTGATATTAGTTCCCTTGGTTGTTTTGAATAGAGTGTTGGTTTGAAGGAGTGGGTTGCCATTTCCTTCTCCAGGGAACTTCCCGACCCAGGTATCGAACCAATGTCTCCCATATTGTAGACAGACGCTTTACCGTCTGAACCACCAGGGAAGTCTGGTTGTTTTGAATATCAAGATCTGTTTAACAATTGCTTTCTGCACATCCAGTTGGTTCACCCATGCAAGGGATCCATCTGTGACCCTGAGGTGAGTGATGACGACTGCAGGCCATTTATAGGAGTGGCCAGAGAAGTGGCTATAGTGAAGGGATTGGTTTCCTAAGTCTTTTCTGAAGAATCACCTGGGCACTTATCGAATGCACAGCTTTTCAGGACTTGCTCCTGCTGCTGCTGCTGCTAAGTCACTTCAGTCGTGTCCGACTCTGTGTGACCCCATAGACGGCAGCCCACCAGGCTCCCCCATCCCTGGGATTCTCCAGGCAAGAATACTGGAGTGGGTTGCCATTTCCTTCTCCAATGCCTGAAAGAGAAAAGTGAAAGTGAAGTCGCTCAGTCTGTCTGACTGTTAGCGACCCCATGGACTGCAGCCCACCAGGCTACTCCGTGCATTGGATTTTCCAGGCAAGAGTACTGGGGTGGGGTGCCATTGCCTTCCCCGGGACTTGCTCCTAGCAACTCTGATTCAACCAATCTGAACACTTGAAAGTCTAACAAAAAATCAAGGTAACTTTTCAAACTTACCCTTGGGTACATTTGGAAAACACTGTTAAAAATGTTATATGAGCTTTTATTATTTGAGAAAATGGATGTGTTTTATCCTCTTATGCTTCAGTAGGTATGTATATAGAACTCTGCACGCTATACCTTCAAATGTGTGCATGTTTATAAATCTGCCTCTCTATAAACACATTTTTGTTGTTCTTAGTCGCTCGGTCATGTCCAACTGTTTGCCACCCAGTGGACTGTAGCCCACCAGGTTCCTCTATCTATGGGATGTTCCAGGCAAGAATACCGGAGTGGGTTGCTATTTCCTACTACAGGGGATCTTCCCAACCCAGGGATCGAACCCATGTCTCCTGCAGGTCTCCTGCATTGCAGGCAGATTCTTTACTGCTGAGCAGTCGTGGAAGCACAAAGCACTTTACACTAAGTTTATCTAAGGCTATCAGAAAAGAGACGGATTTATACAAAGGGCTCTAGAGAAGGAAAGGAAAGCACCAGCTCCCCTTGATGTGACACTTGGGGCTCAGACTCTCGTAAGTCATATGCTGGGAGGATTCAGCACTGGAATAGCTGCATTCAGGTTGAACAAAACCCCACTTACCGGCCCCTCAAAGAGTTGCTACATTTTAAAGTGAAGTAGCATTCCATTTTTTCTATAAATAACTCGCTACCCTGTCTCTAGGGCTGAACCAGGAATCAGTAGAGAAACCAGGAGCAAACCTATGTGTAATAGGCATGTGAGAAGCCAGCTGCCTTTACAAAGGCTTGGTGAGAAATTTTCTCCAATAATACCAGTTGCTGTTGGGATGGAGGTATACCAATCCAACAAAAACCCCTTTTGGAAAAGAGTAAATGCCAAGGTATGAGATAGCCAAGACTTTCAAGTTCAGACTGCATACTGAGTGACGCTGGCCAACTGTCCTTGTTTCCTAAAGCACCACGACCCTGAGCACCTGTAGCTACTGAGAGTCATCACTTATTATACCACAATTCCATAAAACCTCAACAGAGAGGCTTTTCCCCAAAGTCATCTGTTCATGTCCCTTTCTTGCAAGCCTAACTAGCAAAGTAATATAAGCACACACTGTCTGCAACTGAGCACTGACCTTATGTCAGTCAACAGCCACAGAGAGCTGTAGGTCTTGGGAAGTTCAGCATACAGCATATGTTAGCTACTTTGCCTTTAATCTAGAAACCTGACTCTACTGGTGAAGTTTTATGTAATTTTCAGTTTATACAATGACCAATACATCATGGCACCATCTAACCAGAACAGATGCTGGCTATCAAATACCAACTTTGTTCAGGGTTCTTAGCTGAGAACATACAATCTACTCAAACTAGTTTAAGCAGGAAGAAATTTATTTACAGGTGCTGAAAGTTCACATACTCAGTGTGAGGGGCTAAAGAAGTAGACTTTGGTCCCAATTTCCAGGATATGTCTCAAAACAACGTTGCAGAACTAGAAAGTCAAGGGAGCTGCCACCTCTGACATGATCAAAAGCTAAAGAGTCAGCAAACTGCTCCAGAATCATACAGCTGTCACCATGGTCCACACAAGCAAAACAGATGCTTTGTCATCTACCTCTCTCCCTAGGGTAGAGAGTACTATAGTGCCACTCAAACACCGTTAAGCTCTAAGGTGCGGTCCTGAAGCATAGTCCTGGAGATGCCAGGAGTGTTGGCTGCAACTCACCACGAAGAATTTCCCTTGGCCACAGAAACCACGCCTAGCCAGAGGAATGCTTTCCACGCTATTGAATGGTTGCTGCAGGGCTGCAAAGACCCAGCTTTCTCACTTCAATTAGGGACCACTCTGAAGAGCCATCCTGGCTGCAGAGCATCTTATAGAATCAGCAGAGGTCTCTGTTGCTTTTGTATCTCAGTGTAACTTCTTCCCATCAAAATTATTAAATTATTGTTCATTACAATAATTGGGTACAATTATTGTACAATTATTGCACAATGAAAAACAAGGTCTGAGAGGCAGCCAGAGAGCCTGACTCCTAGAGAGCCATGGGATGATGAATAGAATTTGGCATTCCTGGGACAAGAGAGATATGTAGCCTAAGAGGGTATTTTTCAATCTTATCAATCAAAAGAAATTTTTTTAAAAAGGGGAGGATGGTTAGGAGACTAAGAGCAGCAACCCCCAATAAGTAGTTCCTAGACTGAGCTGATTCTCCTATCTGGAATCCACTGACTGGGAGAAGCTGGGTCACCAGTGCAAAGGATCCCAGAGCATCATGGTACTTGTATATGGTAGTGATTCTCCCAGCCCCTCCCCAAAGGGATCTATAGCCACATGTTTGGGTGACTATCCACTAGGGAAAGGGAATTACTCAAATATTTTGAGAACTAGTGGACATGGATATACATAGCAGTGGCAAATCTTCCACACTGGTTTCTTGGCCTGGAGTTTAGAGCTACCAGAGTGGGGAATGACAAATGGAAGGCTTTGAAACTGTCTCCCTTTTCCCGCCAAGTTTGTAAATTAAAAAATAACATCACATCTTTGGGCCAGTGACAGAGACAAATGCCAACAGAAATGCCTTGGGAGTTTTGGTTCATCTATGAGCTTCAGGGGATAGGAGGTAACCCTTTGAAGTTCAGAGGCCTCATATCAGTACAGTTTTTATGGTCTGGGCATGCCAGAGCATTGATTCCAAAGTAAATGATGGGTATTATATCTTGTACTTCCCCTCACTAAGAAGGATACACAAGTGTGATAGACCTCTTCGGGTTCTGAGTACAGCAAATTCCACACTTGGGAATATTTTTCCAGTCTGTTCATCAGGTGACAGACAAGTAGCCCCTTCTTGTTGGGACAGGTAGAGAAAGAGCAGGAAGGGCAGAACAGTAGAGGGATGTGTAGCAGGCCCAGGCTTCTGGACAAGCAGCCCACCCGCCTTGGCAATACCAGGGCACCCCAATAGAGACATATGTGGTGGAAAAACAGATGCCCTGTGGAGTTGATGGCAGATTCGTCCTTACAGGGAATCACAACACAGGCACCTAGCAAGACACTTGATATCTGCAGTATAAAATTATATTCCATTTGAAAAACAACTCGGCCCTCACCATGGAAGTAAAGTGGTCATCCGAGCAGAGCTGTCCATCTATCAGATCCACCAAGTTATATGGTTGGTGGCCCAACAATAACCTATCGGAAGATAGAAGCGGGGCACCTGGGGCTGGCATAGGTTAGCTGCACAAGTGAGTGACCCGGGCGTGTGTGTCATCCACCCCTCTTGCTCTGATGTCTCTTGGAGCACACACAGGGCCACGTGGTAAGTCCCTACTGCCAGCTGACAGAAAAGGGAAAAGGCCAAACTTCATCCACAGGTGAGATGCTGTCTCAGATGAGGACAGAATATACTCAGAACCAACTAACATTATACAGGGCTGTGCCCCCAGTAGACAGAATGCATGTGCCTAGGAACTAAGTGGTAGAAATACAAGTAGCCCAAATTTTCACACTCCCAAGGACCCACTGTGCTTTCTATCCCTTCACCTTTAAGCGCTATGGCTCACTGTGGCCAAAGACCAGCATTTCAAGGAAAGGAGTCATCACGCAGGGAAGAACAATTGGCCTTGATCGCTGGGAGAAGATAGGCAGCTGTTACACACACAAAAGTGCAACCCACTGCAGTTCTGGCATCCTGATGATTAGCTGGAGTTGGCACGCTTTTGTTTGACCCTGTGCAACTTTGATGACAAGTGCAATAGTCCCAGCCTGAAAAGAATGTGCTGACCAGGGACTCAGACCTTCACGGGGCTGGGGGTGGGGGTGGGATTTGGTCACCATACCAGTGAAGCTTCTAGAGCAGCAGACATGATAGCTAGGAGAAAAGAGAATTTAGAAGGAGCAGTAGAGAAGAGGACCGTGAGCATCTGTTGTGACCTTAAAACCAGCTGCAGCCATGAAGACTGAAGTTCATTAGATCAAGCTGTTTCATAAGTTTTCCCTGAAAATGATGCCAGCCAACATCCCAGTGAAGCTGTTTGCAGATGAGCTAGATGTAGTATAAGCAAGTTGGTCTGAGCAGTGCAGTGGGCACTCAGCAGTGAACATTAGGGATCTGTGCTGGGCTGTCCGCATTTCCCCTTCAGGACCTGGGCACTCATTCTCCCAGCAGCCCAGAGAGTTGACTGCTGATGACTATGCCCATCTTTGAAATCATTCCTGACCGCCTTGCCGCAGGTATGCCTTGTCCCTGGGTTGGGGCCAGGGGGAAAGGGCAGCCTATGTCCATTGACTAATAGATGCAGGATATAGACTTCCCTGGTGCGCTAGCAGTTAAGACTCTGCCTTGCAATGCAGGGTACTTGGGTTTGATCCCTGGTGGAGGAACTAAGATTCCACCTGCTGTGGAGCAACTGGGCCCCTACACCACAACTGGAGAGTCATGTGTGCCTCAACAAAAGATCCCATGTGCTACAGTGAAGATCCCGAGTGCCACAACTGAGACCAGATGCAACCATATAAATGAATATGTTTTAAGACAGATGCAGGATACAGCATACTAGTCTCTTCCACCTCAACTGAGGACACCTCTGAATGGCCTTCCCAGTGCGGAGCACTTGTGGGGTTGATTGAAGTCTCCTTTGCAACTACATAACAGTTCAGTTTCTCTAAACTCAGTCCATTCCTGCTTCCCTCTTTTCCTTCTCGGTGTTGTTCCCAAAGACATTCCCTAATAAATCTTCTGTATGCAGATTTTGCCTGTGTGCTGAAATGCCTGACTCTTTGCAACCTCATGGACTGTCAGGCTCCTCTGTCCATGGGGACTCTCCAGGCAAGAATACTTGAGTGTGTTGCCATGCCCTCCTCCAGGGCATCTTCCCAAACCCAGGGGTTGAACCCAGGTCTCCCACATTTCAGGCAGATTCTTTACCACCTGGGCCACCAGGGAAGCCCATTCTTTGCACAGGAATCAGTTTTCAGGAAGTCAAGACTAAGATACCATATAACTTGATATGAAATCTAAGATGTGGGGCATTTATTCCTGCAATCTACATCACATGTGAAGTGCTAACAGTAAGGGCCCTGGGAAGAGGAGTAGCTGGCCTTGCAAGCACCAAACTGCGAGAAGTCATGCCCGGATGAGGGTGAACTGTGCAGAGGGAATTGATTTGCAGTATCCAACATGGACGCATCTTAGAAGCCTGTCCAGCATGCTGGTCTGCCTTCAAAAGTAGGAAATGATGGCTGAAAATTATCATTTCTTAGAGCAGAGAGAAAACTTGCTTCTGCCTCAACATCTTTGCTCCCCTAATTGTCAGCACAGACTGGTTTCTCCTTTGGAGCTGGCTAATCACTGCCAAAAGGCCAAGTAACAAACCGTTCAAATATGTGTGTAGAACGATTCTCTGTCATGTGGGCTTGAAAGCTTTGTGAAGGACATTTGATATTCATTGATGGTTTACTTTGTGCCAGCCATGGCCTAAGGTGACTTCCGGATGGATTCAGGAATACTGACTTGATGTGTTGGAGATCACCACGTAGAAAACTGGAAACAGAAACTGGGGAGTTAATCGGTGTTTTGTGTTATTTTGTTTTGCTTTTGTGTCATAGTGGCAGTTGTGGGATTTGAAGTTTCCTCTGACTCCTAAGTCCATTCTCTTTCTGCAATACTGTGGTGTCTGGTGAAAAGCAGGGAGTAGGTCTTCCTTCTCAACCAGTCTAACTGAGCTACTTGCTCTATGGGGCTGATGAAACAAAGGGTCATGGTTTTATCTTTCCCCAAAAGCTGTGTCTATCATGTGAGGTCCCATTGCCATGAAGCATCCCCTGGGCAGCAGTCCATCCAAGTGCCACTGGACATGATGGGAGTCAGTCCAGATAGACCTAAGAGGCTGGCCACAGCTCCAACACCATCCCCAGGAAAACAGCTTGGAGTTCAGGGTCTGCTGAAAGCAGGGCAGGAGCAAGGTTTTGTGTCTTAAAGGCAGTGCACAGTCATTCCAGTGTTCTGTGGAGAAGATGAGCTTAAAGCAGAAATGTGCAGCTGCAACATCTCAAGCATCTTTATCATGCCAAAGGACAAGAGGTCAAAACATTGGTTGGCAAATTAGAAGGCAATTTGGACCTTGGCAGTGACCTACCTGAACATATGGGAAGCATTTTTCCCAGTCTCTGCTCAATCTGAGTTGAGAATTGCGTTTATGGGAAAAGAACCAACATTTATTGAGTGATCGCCATGCCCGGGCACTGAATTCCCTCAGCTACACCAGGACTTTGGGCATTGTGATCCAATATTTATGGGTTTAAAAGAAGAATAAGGAACTTGGCGAAGTTTAGTAAATCCCCCAACATTCCCACACCGAGGAATACCTGGCTGAAACGCTAATCCAGTCTGTCTGGCCTGAAGCCCACATGTTGTCTAAGATGCTGTTTAGGGAGAAGACCGAGACAGGGTGAGTATCACTGAGCTAATTTCATCAGAACTTTTGCTGAAATGCATTTGCTTCATCTGTCTTAAGAATCCAAGGTGGTTTTGCAGCATCTCTCTGGACGGGATGTGTTCACAGATGGTGCATGGATATCTCAGCCAAGAGCTCTTAAATATTACGTGACTCTGTTCTCTGAAGGAATTCCCTGAGCACACTGGGTCTCCGAGCCTTAGACTGCGTGGACACCTGCACGCACAAAACTCACACTCAGCCCTCCATGTTCTCACATGCAGATGCACATTTTCTCCCATTCTCCCACTCGCTCCCTCTCTCACAACACACCTGTTACTGCCTCTCAACAAAGGCCGTTTTGTACTGTGAAAGCACCAATTCAGAGGGAAAACGTAANCACATGCAGATGCACATTTTCTCCCATTCTCCCACTCGCTCCCTCTCTCACAACACACCTGTTACTGCCTCTCAACAAAGGCCGTTTTGTACTGTGAAAGCACCAATTCAGAGGGAAAACGTAAACCATATGGAGGGAATGGCAGAAGGGAAGTTCTTAAGCAAATAAATAACATAACTTGTCTCATGAATTTTCCCATTTTCCCTTGGGGTGAAGATGAAGTAAAGGGAACTATGCCCACCTGCCCCGGTGCTCTTGCCAACTGCAGTTTGTTTCCAATTTTAAAGGCGAAAAGTAGCTCTTTCCTAGGACTAACCATCGTTGACGAAGGGAGGCAGAGCCTGAAAGTGTCAGTTGCTTAGAGGGACTGAATATAATGCTACAGATTCCAGAATATTGAGGAAAATTAATATTGAGATTAGCTCCACATCCTAGGTAACCAAGAGAAGATGTAATTTGATACCAATTCATACAATTTTCCAATGTAGTCCTACTAAATTATATGTGTCTATCAATGTGCAAGAGGTCAGGTCAAGAAAATTTTTTTCTTTATCTCAATGAGTAGAAAACACCATGTTGAATCCCAAGGAAGTTTGCTAAATTGCTTTTTACAAAAGTGTCCTGAGAAATCTGAGTGCTTGACATGTAACAGTTCAAAACTGAACAGTTACAAGGTTTTCTCCCATTTTCTTTTGTCTATCCTTCTCATGGAGGAGAAAGAAAACCTTAGCAAAATAAATAAAAGCAGATGAAGTGACCTGGGAAGAAGTGAGAAGCATGGAGTTGGTGGAAATTAAATGAGTTTTTAGTGATCAGTTTCCCAATTTCCCCATTCCCCACAGATGTTGCCAAGATGCTTCTCCAGTATCAACAGCTAGCAAGGAGGGAGCAGGGCCAGGTTCTGACCCCATGTCCACTGTTATTTTCTGCTATATTACCCTGCCCAGGAGGAGACTGCTAAGGGGAAAGGGGAAGCCTGGAACTTTCCTCACAGGTATAATTTGTCCATAAGACAACAGAAGAAAACAGTTGTTAAGTTGATTTCATCTTCAAAATGATCCCTGTGTCCCACCATTCCTGCAGATGTGACTACCATGGAATAAATTTGGAGAAGTATTAGTTTGCTCCCTCCCGTGCCCTCAAATGGGTTGACTGGTGCAATGTTTTGCATCACATGGCTTCTGATCCAAGTCCAGGGGGTGTCTCAGGTACCAACAGGGCTGGAAGCCAACCTTTGGTATTTCTGTCTTAAATTATACTTGTAGGGCCCACGAGCATCTTATTTTTCTAATTCTGTTTCGCACAAAACAAGCCAACATCTGCCTTTTGTTATTTCTAACCCTCATTGTTTTTTAAACATTCGTAGTACGTTTTGAGTAAAACTGCCTTTACAAAAACTGCCTGGTGGGGCCTGGGCACAGTCACACCACGGGCAGAGGGCTCACAGTCTGCCTCTCCCATGTCACCAACACTCAGGATGCTTCCCAAGGCTATCTAGGGTTTGCCCAAAAGGTGTGAGTTCAAGATCTCTGGAAAAGACAAGAAAGAAAGTGAACCAGGCAATTTGTGGTGAGGGCGTCTTACCCAATCAGGAGGGACAAAAGTGGGAGCCTCCTTTCACTGTCGTACTTGGCCAACTTTGTTATTCTCCACTGAACACCCATTTTTCATAAGAGGACATTATTCCCCATCCCACCACTATGTGGAGAACAGAAGAGAATCTTGAAAAGAAGAGAAGGGGGGATTTGTTCCGCTTTGGTCACATGGAAATGGAAGAGAGGTCTAGGAGAGGGTAGGAGGGTTTTGGGGAGAAGGGCTCCCAGCCATGATTCTCTTTTTAAACTAATTTTTATTAGAGTATAGTTGATTTACAACGTTGGTTAGCTTCTGCTGTACAGCAAAGTAAATGTGTTATACATATACATATCAGTTCAGTTGCTCAGTTGTGTCCGACTCTTTGCGACCCCATGGACTGCAGCACACCAGGCCTCCCTGACCATCACCAACTCCCAGAGTTTACTCAAACTCATGTCCATTGAGTTATTGTTGCCATCCAACCATCTCATCCTCTGTCATCCCCTTCTCCTCCCACTTTCAATCTTTCCCAGCGTCAGGGTCTTTTCCAGTGAGTCAGTTCTTTGCATGAGGTGGCCAACATATCAGAGTTTCAGCTTCAGCATCAGTCCTTCCAGTGAATATTCAGGACTGATTTCCTTTAGGATAGACTGGTTGGATCTCCTTGCAGTCCAAGGGACTCTCAAGAGTCTTCTCCAACACCACAGTTCAAAAGCATCAATTCTTTGGCACTCAGCTTTCTTTATAGTCCAACTGTTACATCCATATTTGACTACTGGAAAAACCATAGCTTTGAAAATCCATAGACAAACCTTTGTCTGCAAAGTAATGTCATACATATGTCATACGTATACCTATATCCACCCTTTTAAAGATTATTTCCCCATAGAGCTGAAAGGGAGGAGAGATGACTTGGGAAACTGGGACTGACATGTACAAACTGCTATGCATAAAATAGGCAACTAATAAGAACCTACTGAATAGCACAGGAACTCTGCTCAATACTCTGTAATGACCAGTCATGACTCCTCATCACAAGTTTGGTGAGTCTTTTTAAGATGTAGCACAAAGGCTCCTTATGAAGGGAGGAGATTATTTAGGTTGCATTTTTAATCTCTCTTTTATTCACGGGAGTCAATCCACGTTCCTTTGAACCAGGTGAATCACAGTTTCTGGCTGGAGTCACAGAAAACCTGAGGCTTTGGGGGTACAGCTGACATAAGCAAAGGTACCCCTCCACACGAGGAATTGTATAAAGTTCCATCTTAAAAGTCTTACTGCTGCTTCACAAATCCAACTGAACTCAGGACATATGGAAAAAAAGGATAGTGTGTACAATAGAATATGAGAAATTACATTTGGAGTCCGAATATTGGAATTAAAATTCTGCCTGTGCTGAATTTCTGACTGGGTGACTTTCTTTGAGTGGCCTGAGTTCTGCAAGCCTCAGTTTCCTCAACCATAAATTAGATATTTGGTTGAAAATCAAATAATGTTAGATGAAGGCAGTGTGAAGATGCTCAGTAACTATAAAGGCAATCCAAGTGAGAGGAGCGGTCATCCATGCCCAGCTAGCGGCTGACAGGAAAAAACAGAGTCCTTGTATTGAATTTTTAGACTTATGAAAGAGGGCCTCATTGTGAAATCTTAAACAAACAGAAGCTTTTCCATTCTTTTAATTGAAAACATTGCTAAAATGTTCGCTTGGCCCAATTTCTTGCCTTGTGAAGTAGCACATCAAGGATAGAGCAGGATCTTGATTTCAGCACTTTTAGAATCCCCAGCATCACCAGCTGGCCCTAGGGATATGAACGTGGAGATTTAGCTGGGAAGGAGGTAGAGAAGAAACTCAGGCTCAGAGAGGGCAGAGTGCGTCCTCCACTTGGGGTCCGTCCGTGACGGAGCCGGAACCAGCTGGACTGTGCCAAGTGCCTGACTTCCCACCCTGCAGACCCACTTCTCTTGTCCTCAGCCCTCTCACACTCGGTCCACGGCAACTCCCCCTCCCATTTGCTCAGGGCCAAACCTCTGAGTCCCCCTTCCCTCCTCTGACACCCTCCACATTCACTCCGTCAGCAAAGCCATCATTCCACATTCACTCCATTAGCAAATCCTGAGGGCTTTGCCATCTGCTATCCCAGGACCCCAGTGCCCTCCACAACTTCCCACTGCCACTCCCCAGGCTGCCATTGTTTCTCCATAGATCATTTCAGAAGCCTGCTTGCTTCTGCCCCCATCTCAAGGTGGCAGTCAGAGGAAGCTCATTAAATATAAGTCAGAGGGTGTCACCCCTTGCTTAAACTCTCCAGTGGCTCCCACTCTACCCAGATGGCGGCCAAAGTCCAGAAGATCCTCACATCACAGCTCTTTGTTTTCTCTCTGCTTCACCGCAGTACTCTTCGCTCACTCTCTCCTGGCCTCGGCCTCGTTCCTTAAACAAGCCATGAATTCTCCTGCTCCACAGCCTTTGCACTTGCTTGTGCTCTTTCTTGGAATGCTCTTCCCCTCGAAGTGGTGATCTGTGTGAATAGCCAACTGGGGTCCCTGCCCCTGGAGTGATACAGATTCCTTATGCGATGTGCAAAAAGCATGCTGTTAAGTCTGAGCCCCCTCAGATTCTGTGTTCAAATAGGTCTGATGCTGCTTAGGGGCCAGGGAGTGAGGAAAGTGACAAGAGAGAGATGGGTCCAGCTCCTTGTTTTCAGAAAGCCAGTGTCAGGAACCTGGGCTGTGGCTTATGACAATGTCTTTGCTCATTCCCATGTCACTGCCAGTCACTGCCCTGTTTCAGCTCTGAAGCCAAGCCCTGTCCTGCGTGCACGACTGAGGGTCACTGGGGAGTGGGCAGCATACAGACTCAGAATGCTGCTGGTGGAGGATTCCAAACCCTAATGCTCGCTGCAGAGCCCAGGGTGGGAAAGCAGTCACTAGATTTATTTATTAGGCTCCTTTTTCTTTTCCAAACGGCCACAATCCTGGACTGAGAAACAGAGTCTGATCCCTTCAGCACTCTGGTAAGAAAAGGCTCACAGCCCTTCTGGGGAGAAAGAGAGGTTTATGCCACGCATGTGCTGTAATCATGACGTCAGGAGGCACTAAGAACTCGGGGCCCTCCCCCAAAGGATCTGGACAAGGCTGAGGAGGGGGGATGGGTCCACAGTTTCTCCACTACCTGAGAGGCGTTGCCCAGGTTACCCTGGGAGACGTCCTGGTCTTTGCAGTCAAGGGCTGGGTATGGGCAAGAGAGGCCCTGTGCATATGTTGGTTTGGTAGGAGCTGCTGAAAGTGAGGGCCTATGGAGAGAATGAGCTGGTTTTAGAACATCATGGCATCTAGAAAGCTCCAGAAAGATCTCAAAACCTGTTATAAAAGGAGTGGTGGGAAGGTCTGGGAGTTTGGCTTGAGAAAAAAGGTTTGGGGCATCCAATAGGAGATTTCAAATATTTGAAGAGAAATTAGGTTATGTTCTTCAAACTACCAGCAGGAAGAGCAGAGAGAAGTTGCAAAATGTTCAATGAGTTCTTCCTGTTTTCCTCTGAATCAGCAAGAACTGTAACACAATGGAACAAGCTTCCTCTGTAGGTAGTGAGCTTCCTGTCTCTGGAAGTGTTCAAGCAAAGACTGAGTGGTTATGGAGCAGGTTTGTTGTTGAGTGGACTTTCCACTCTTGGACTTTCTAACTTGGAGAGTCCTTAAACCTACGGTAGGCTTCCCTGATGGTTCAGGTGGAAAAGAATCCTCCTGCAATGCAGGAGATCTGGGTTTGATTTCTGGACCAGGAAGATCCTCTGGAGAAGAGAATGGCTACCCACTCCAGTATTCTTGCCTGGAGAATTCCATGGACAGAGGAGCCTGACGGGCTACATGGGGTCACAAAGAGTCAGCCACGACTAGGCGACTAACGCCTCTACTTTCAAACCTACACTATTCCCTTTGCCTATATGACTCAGTGCCTGAATCTCCACCACTGCAGAGGGCAGGTCTCTCTCTTTCTCATATTACTCTTGAGGGAGCAAACAGGAACGATTCTCACCAGAGTGTTAATGCCTCAAAGGCTTTTCTCTTCTGACAGTAGGCATGCCTGGGCTGAAGCTTGGCTGGGCTGCGGCTCACCCCTCCCCCAGTCAGCTCTTACAGGTTAGCTTGATGTCTCAGGAGACTCAGCGTGGTCACTCTACAGCGTGGCCTCAAGGTAAATTTTCTGGCTTTTAAAAAATAGATTCCCAAGGCCTCTGATGTGATACTGATTCAGCAGATCTGAGGTATGAAAATGTTATAAAATGTTAAAAAATGGAAAATGTTTCCTGGTGATTACATTAGTCAAGATTTGGGAACACTTTCTGTTGGGACCTAGCAAACGCCATGACAGGCTTCAGGGACTAAGGTAGGCCTCACGGGAAAAGCTGAGTCATTGCCCAGTGAGGTCATCCCTGTGGATGCCAGGACTTGTCCAATCAGCATACTCCCTGTAGCCTGGTTTGAGCCTATCAGGACGTAAAAGACATCCCCCAAGGAAGCCAGCACACTGGAAAGATTAGCCAATTAGTAAATACCAGGAAACCCCTGCAGCCAATCCACCCTTGCCAACTCCCTGTCTTTGTTCTAAACCTATAAATACTGCTGTAATTCTGGGCTCAGGGCTCTTGTTCCACTCCACTGCGCTGGATGCGACTTGAGCCCTAGCACAAGCTAGTAATAAACCCCTTTTTGCTTTTGCATTGCTGTGGACATCTTATTCTCTCAGTTTTGGGGACTCGGACTTCGGGCGTAACATTTCCTAAACTCTGGAGAAGGAAATGGCAACCCACTCCAGTATTCTTGCTTGGAAAATCCCATGGACGGAGGAGCCTAGTAGGCTGTAGTCCATGGGGTCATAAAGAGTTGGACACGACTGAGCGACTTCACTTTCAGTTTCTTTCTCTCCTAAACTTTGCCCCGACCAAATTCCCGAGGATTCAGCTGGGTAGGATTATTTTGACCTTAAATGTATCAAGCCTGTTGATTTCTGTGGGATGTTCTTATTCTGATCCATGTGTTTGCCCAGCCCTGAGCTGCCTTTGTCTTCTGCTCAGGGTCCCAGACCACTGTGGCTTCACTGTGTCTGATAGCCAGCACTTTTTGATCCCATCCACACTTCCCTCTGCTTTCTACAACCTACGTCTTTTGAGACTACTTATTTCAGTGGGCGTTATGACCCCGCCCCATAAAGACAGCTGAATGTTTTCAACTATTCGTACTTGATGTCTGTCTGGGATTTGAACCTAATGTGCTTGCTTCACTGGGTGGCTCTGCTTTCCCTGTGTATCATTCCTGCAGACCCTACTGACTTCTATTTCCTAAGGGCCAGGACTGTGCCTTCCTTTGTGGAATCTCTCACATCTAGCACAAAGCTAGACACAAACCATGTGCTCAATATCTGAGGAGGGAAGGAAGATGAGAAAGAAGGATATCCTTGTTCCAAAAATCATATCTAAGGTCAACAAAAATTTCTTGATAAATTGTACAAAAATCCTAGTGACAAGATGCAGTTGGGATTGGGGCAGCGTGTGTGTGTGTGTGTGTGTGTGTGTGTGAAATGCATACAGTTTGGGGACTCCAGGTGTTACAAATGTTATCTGTGTCTTAGAGCCCGCTGTCATTACGAGGCTGAGAGTACAACTGACCTGTCTCACCAGCTCTCAGCCTCTCCCAACAAGATGTCACATGGCTCCTCATAAAGACAGCTGGCTATTCTGATGGCAGTTTTCTAAAGACATTCACTGACACTGTTTTAGCAAAACCCATGAGTACCTTGAGACAAGTACATTATGAAGACGACTGTCATCACGACCACATGTGGTATTATTTACTCAGGTCAGTTTGAATGATTAATGTGGCAAAGTGGCTGGGCAGCTAGTAAGATGGAGGGCCGTGTACAGGACAATTGCTATGTGATTTCAAACAATGCCCGCAGAGTCTGTGGCAAGTCGAAGAGACATGAGTTGCTGGTGCCACGGCCCCCACCTTCTACTGACTCCCATTCTCCACTCTGTCCTTCCCCTACACTCCCCACCCCCAGAGACTGCAAATTTTCCAGCTGCAGCCAAGGAGGAGAAAGTGGAGACACTTTTCATTTCAGCAGCCTGGGGTTGTGAGCGGTGGCAGCTCTCTGGCTGACCTCACTGGTGACCCCTTAGATGGCCAGGGGACAGAGAGCCTCGTAGGACCTTGCAGGAAAGTCCAGGACTGCCAGCTGGTCTTTGCCCCCTTTAACGAGTGACTACATAGACAATCTTAAAAACTGAATAATGGTGTTGATGTATGGAAGAAATCAAAGCAATATTGTAAAGCGATTATCCTTCAATTAAAAATAAATAAATTTAAAAACAAACAAAAACACAAATAATGCATCATTCTGCAGAGAACTGTCATTGCAGTGGAAGAGTCTGAAAGAGAATGAGGTGCTACAACAAAGCCAGGGATCTATTCTGTAGGCCTGTCGGGTCTGTAAGTATCTAGAATTCTGCTTACCAAGCACTGGTTTGATATACAGCCCTGCTGCTGCTGCTGCTAAGTCACTTCAGTCGTGTCCGACTCTGTGTGACCCCATAGATGGCAGCCCACCAGGCTCCCCCATCCCTGGGATTCTCCAGGCAAGAATACTGGAGTGGGTTGCCATTTCCTTCTCCAGTGCATGAAAGAGAAAAGTGAAAGTGAAGTCGCTCAGTCTGTCCGACTGTTAGCGACCCCATGGACTGCAGCCCACCAGGCTACTCCGTCCATTGGATTTTCCAGGCAAGAGTACTGGAGTAGGGTGCCATTGCCTTCCCCGGATATACAGCCCTAGGGAATAAGAATTTTCCATGCTCTTGCCTTTGCGGAAAGCCTGAGAGATGACAGGATAACACAGTTTATCCACATCCATCTTGACAGCTAGTCCCATGATTGTTACTGTTACCTCCCTCTTCCTGAGAGTTCAGCAGTTGAGAGCTTGCTAGAACCTTACTGAATGCCTTGAGGGCATTGCCTTGCTTTAATCTCAAGATTGATGAGGCAACTGATGCTCAGGGAGTTAAAATAAGCTGCTCAGGGAGTGGCAATCCAGGGACTGGCAGTTCCAATCCCTGGGACTGGAATCCAGGGCCCTGTGACTCCAGAACGTGAGTTCATCACATCCGCCTTGGGTGTGTCGCCTGCTTTCGTTCCATTCCTTTGATTTTCGTGGTGTGTAGGAAAGGACAACGGAGAAGGCAATGGCACCCCACTCCAGTACCCTTGCCTGGAAAATCCCATGGACAGAGGAGCCTGGTGGGCTGCGGTCCATGGGGTCGCGAAGCGTCAGACACGACTGAGCAACTTCCCTTTCACTCTTCACTTTCATGCATTGGAGAAGGAAATGGCAACCCACTCCAGTGTTCTTGCCTGGAGAATCCCAGGGCCGGGGGAGCCAGAGTCGGACACAACTGAAGCGACTTAGCAGCAGCAGCAGGGAAGAAGGATGGGGCTCGGCGTTGTGAGAAGGAAGAAGGGGAAGTGGCAGGGCCCGACCCCCTCAGGACTGCCCACCGCATGGTGTGATGGACAGGCCCGTGGGTGACTTATGGGGATGGTGGAGCTGGGAGGCGAGGTGATAGGCAAGCCGGGTACCCACCAGAGGAGACAGTGAAAAGAAACTGCTTTTCCCTTCTGTATTATAGATCATGGCGCCTATCTCAGCAATGTTGGTTGAGGAGTATTCTTTTCCAAGAATCCTGGAAGGGTTCAGTCCAGCTGTGAGGCAGGACCGCCTGCTACACAAAATGCAAGATAGATTCAGCAGAAATTGAAAACTATGAGTGTCCCTTGGAAATACCACTTGTGGTGGCTCTGACCCCTGGGGAGAAGTTTCCTAATACTCTGAAAGGGATCTCCAGCAATCTTGAGAAATACAGTGCACACAACATATGTGTCTGGACGTGGCTGTGCTCCTTGTGGGCCGTTGGCCCTGCCACAGGATTTGGGTGGTGGTACAGCTTCTCGTCACCCCTGCAGACTAATCACTGTGAAGACTGCTCGGAGCCAGGGATGGCGCTGTCTGTGGAGAGCTGACACCCCTAGTCCTCACTGACTCCACCTGTGGTTTGTGATACTAATGTCAGATAAGACCTGGAATCAGAGTCAGTAGCTAATTTTCCTGTTATATGGGGGGAAAACACCTATATTTTTCATGCCAGCAGACAGCAAGAAAGAAAAAGCCTCTTTTTCTTAGTTTATAAAGATTTTCAAGCAGATACATATAAGAAAACCAGAATGGAGTGACAACGTTACATCTAAACATTTGATTTCCTTACTACTAAGAACACTGACTCTTATTATGAATTTACTTTATTCGGAGGTTTATTTTTATTCCTGTTTCCTTCCTGTTTTGACTTTTGATCAAGCATGAGTCACGTTTGACGCAGCATAATCTTATACCACAATTGCGTCAATATTTTCCTATCTTCATCCTGTTTGGGGGATAGGTACAGGAATAAATTTACCTTGAAAAACCAATTATTTTGTAATTTTCCCCTTTTGCTAGAATGTCTGGCTAGAGCTACTTGATTTGACTTACATTTTCTATTGATGTCTTCTGCCTTGACAGCCATAATGACAGAGTCTATATGGTAAGTAATAGAAACACAAACATCCATTGGAAACTTCAGCCATAATATCAGTTGAGGAGGCTTCGAAGACTCTTTATTCTTGGTGCAGTTTTGGACAAAATTGTAATGAATAACGTGATCACATCTATCCATGTCAGTGATCCATTTTGAGTGATAGTAGAACTCCTTTCAAACTAATGATGCTGAGTTATCGTGTGCCCATGATTGGATGCAGTGTTTCTCAAAAGATATTCCTGGAAGAGAATTGCCCAGAGTGCTGATAAAAATGCAGATTCCTGCTTCCCCCTCTAAACCTACCCAAAAGGAACCTCTGGAGGTGCATACATTTAAAAAATAAGTCCTATACACGATTCTTGGATATATTGAAAACCACTGGTTTAGACCTCAGGTAATTTGAGCAAAACTTTTGGAATTTTGCAAGATCAACATTAGTGATTAGGGAAGGTTCACAAGTCCTGAGAACTGGCATGCATCTTTTTTATTCATTCAGTGAGCCTTTCTTGCATACATCTGATATTCAGTCTTGGACTAAGAAGATGAATGTGGGTTCTATAGAAGCTTCATTTCCCTTGCCTTTAGAATAGAAGTGTGGCTCTAAAATAGTGGTTCTCAAACCTGCTTGTATATCAACATAATGGAGAGCTTGACAAAAATGCAGAGTCTGCCCTATACACACACACACTCCGACACACAGAACCGCTGGCCCCCACCACCACACACACACATATATATACACAAGCACATTCTACAGAAACATGTCCCTCCTCACTGGTTATACTTTTCCTTTCTAGAATAAGATAAAATGTTAGGTAGATGGCCTATATCTTAATTCATTACCGCCCAGTTGTTGTGCAGGTTGATCAAGTTCAGTTCTTAGTTTCATAAAGAATACACATCATGTTGATTTTTTTCTGATTTAGGAATTTCCTTAGACGGATATCTAAAAATGAATACTTCGTGTGGTAACTTTTCTGAAACTGGCTCAGTTCTGCTTTGCCCACTCTCAATGCCTAAGTGGAACTATGTCCCTGAGAAAGCACAGATAGATCTATAGGCTGGTCCCTGATCTCAAACAGTGGGATCCTTAGGGAAGAGGTAAGGTGCTATAACAAAGAACACCCCATCATACTGTGGTGTAAATAAGATGGAGATTTATTTCTCTCTCACTTTATTGCTCAGATCATTCAGGACCAGTGAGGAGACTGACATTCTTAGCCCATGGCTTCCATTTCTGGATTCAAAGGGACTACTCCATTCTCATTGTTTTGCAGACAATGAGTAGGAGGAAGTAATCTGGGGGACTGCCCACCTAATTATCTTAAAGGCAAGATCCAAACATGGTGCACACCATTTCAGATCGGATCCTATTTGTACGGACCTAGTCACTGGTTTCATGTAGCTGCAAGAAAGGATAGAAAATGAAGTCGTTGCCTGGATAGCCAAGAGTTCAGCTAAAGGTGGGAGAAGAGATTTGGAAACACAGTTAGCAGTCAGCCGCACTTTCACCTGGGGTCTGGGAATCCAAAAGGTGAGCAATCCAGAAGGGTTTGTGTACTAGGTCCTTTCGTCTATGACCCCTGTCTTGCTCAACTTTGAGCCTTCAAGATATAAGCATTAGAAACGTGAGAGTCAGATAGCGAAACCTTTGCTAATCTGACAAGGAATCAAGGTTCATTACACTCCTAAATGTGGCATTTTTATAGAGTATGAACATACTGGAGTTGGCAAAGTGCAGATGTCATTAGCTCCAGGTTCATTTGAACTCCACGGTGCATTTTTCGTCTCTCTCTCTCCCCGCCTTTCCCTGACTTTGCCACTCTCTCCCTCTCATTCTCTGCATTTCCTTTCTGTTTTCGAACCTCCTTTCTGCTATTGATAGGTACACAAGGAAAAAATTTAGGATGTCAGTGGAAAAAAACAAGTTCTAAAGCAGAATTTTCAACGAGAAGCCCCATGAACAATGGTCTATTCGCACAGCTGAAAGCTCTACTCACAAATCTGTCTCTTTTAGATTTGTGAGGAACAAGGGGTTATATTCTCTGCATGGGACTTTGCTTCTGGGTTAGGGTTGACTGCAAGTTTATTGGAATGAGCACTACGTTTTGTTTTGTTTTTACCATAAGGGACCTCTGCAAAGAGCCCCAGTGCTTGTCATGTGTTACAAGGAAAATGGAGAGTTTGCAGAACAGTTCTTTCCCTTCATTCAAAATTAGGTTCAAGCTGAGAACCACTGGTAATTTTTCAAGTCTTGTTTTGGATGAAATAAGCAGACATATTTGAATTAATTAACACTGCAAGGCAACTCTTAGCACTGAGACTTAGTGCCTAGGAGAAGGAGCACTGAGCCAGCAATCTTAGAGCTCCTGTCCTATCCTTGGCCTTGCCACAAACGCTTTGTAGGACCAATGCTTCTGCACCTCGTTCCCCCAGTTACATAAATTCAGAGATACTTACAGTTTTAGAACGATTGAAGATACTCTAGTCCCACTTTCTTATGATAACAGGAAGACTGAGGTGCAGTCCTTGCTGATCATCCTCCCCTCTATGATCCAGGTAAAGTAGACCATTCCCTTCTTGGAGACCCCTGGACCCTACACCCTTGTTCGCTCAGTCATGTCGACTCTTTGTGACCCCATGGACTGTAGCCCGCACCAGGCTCCTCTGTCCATGGACTTCTCCAGGCAAGAATACTGGAGTGGGTAGCCATGCCCTTTTCCAGGGGATCTTCCTGACTCAGGGACCAAACCTGGGTCTCCTCCATTGGAAGCAGATTCTTTACTGTCTGAGCCACCAGGGAAGCCTTACACCCTTGCACTCTGTACATCTACTCCTGTGTGTCTTATAATATTTTATTTATGAGTCTTATTTCCCATGGACTTCTTAAAAACAGAGCTCATTTCTTACCTGTCTGTGTTCTAGTTGCTCAGTGGTGTCTGACTCTCTGCAACCCCACCAGGCTCCTCTCTCCCTGAAATTCTCCAGGCAAGAACACTAGAGTGGGTTGCCATGCCCTCCTCCACAGATCTGCCCAACCCAGGAATCATACCCAGGTTTCCTGCATTGCAGGCAGATTCTTTACTGACTGAGCTGCCAGGGAAGCTCTGCTTGGCTCATAGTAGGTGCTTGTTGTTGGGTAAATGAATGAAATAAAGCACATCCAAAGCATAGCTGGCAGGGTGCTGGCTAGTGGCTGTTTAGGGCTAAGTCAAGACTCATTATTCCCAGACCAGTTTTTTCATATTCAACCTCTTAGTACCCTCAAGAACAAAGTGAAATGTGATGTCAAATGTAAGAAGTGCTTGAGCACAGGAGATTCTGATACCGGACATGAGTGATTTCCTCTACTCAGGCTTGATCTACTGTTTTGTCTGTTGATCCTTTGTAATGATTTGTTCTTGTATTTCTCTTCATTTTTCCTCAGGAACCTCTGTTGGAGGTGGTTGGGTAGAGGTGCATGCTTGCTGTCACTTCAGTTGTGTCTGACTCTCTGGGACCCCATGGACTGTAGCCCACCAGGCTGCTGTGTCCATGGGATTTCCCAGGCAAGCATACTGGAGTAGTTTGCCATACCCTCCTCCAGGGGATCTTCCCAACCAAAGGATTGAACGCACATCTCTTATGTCTCCTGTATTGGCAAGCAGGTTCTTTCTCACTAGCACCACCTGGGAAGAGGTACCACAAGCAAGACGAAGGGTGTTGCACTGGGGTGCAGAACACTTTGTAGGGACTTTTGATGTCAAAATCTGAAGTCCACAATATCCCCTAAGAGGAGGAATAATTCTCCAAGATGAGGCTTGCAGAAGCTGCCCTAAGGAAGGTAGAGTGCCTCTTGCCTTTGGAATGGGGCCCAAGACCACTAAGCCCATGCCTGGGGCTGTCACCCAGGTCTGACACTGCTTAAGCTAAATGGGGTCCATACTCTGGTGGTCAAAATAACCACTCAAGACAGGAAAGGACGTAGCCCAGAGTCTCAGGAAGTGAGAAAGGGGCTGCTTTTAGCACATGGGGAGAAATACAACCACCAAAGCTACAGCAAACAAGCCAGGGAGGAAGGAAGGCAGCTGCGGGGTCAGTGGGAGAAACGCTTCCTGCCATTGTCTGGCCTCACGGCTTGAAAATAAAAATAGGTGGAGCTTGAAGGCTGGCCGTGTGCATCTGGAGCCAGATCCACACGGAAAGTCTGTGCTGTGTTTGGGGGCCAAGGCGAAAAGACCCAGGGTGTTTCAGCACTGTGAATATAGGATGTGGAGGTCAGAGATCCAAGGAGCGAGACTGATAAACCCCAGCCATGCTCCAAGCCTTTTAGAGAAGAATTTCTCAGCCTTTGGGTCCTCCCCAGCAATATTTGATAGAAGAGAGAGAATCATACAGTGCAAAACACTGAGTCATGGAACACTTAGGGCAAAGCACAGAGCAGCAAAATGCCATTTCATGAGTGCTCAACAAAGAAGCAGGGAAGCCAGGTTTTCAAGCCTTCTTTGATTCTCACCTTGTTTTTTTAAGATGTGTTGAGAGTCCAGAAAGGGGCTATTTGAGGATCTTTTTTTTTTTTCTTCACTTTTTTCTTTTCTGCTGTTTTGTTTTAGTTTGTACTATGGAGAGTATCAACTATGCATGCAAAATAACATAATAATCTAATGAACTTCTATGTACCCATCAACCGCTTTCAACAGTTATCAACTCATGGCCAGTCTTATTTCAGCTGTATCCCCACCTTCTTTCTCATCCCACATTATATGGAAACAGATTGCAGACATTATGTAATTTCATCTAAAATGTTTCATGTTGTATTTCTAAAACATAAGGATGCTCTCTGAAAACCATAATTATTCCATTGTGGTGCCTAAAAACATTAGGACTCTGTAAGGTCATCAAATATCCAGTAGTGTTCACCTTTTCAGCCCCTGACATCTAACCACGTCTTTCCTCCTGGAAAGCAGACTTATCCCACAAGGAAAGGAACTGTGATGCCCTGGTCCTTTTGTTTCCACCCTATAGTCATGTAACAAACACATGGTATGCTAGGAGCAGAGAGGGTGACCCCAAAATTGAAGGCAAGCACATTGGCAACATAAAGAGAAAGTAACTGACAAATCCCTAATTCTGAAAGATACCCAGAGAGGCTGGGCCTTGAGCCAGGAGCTTAACAAGTTTCCATTGTTATTGGCAGCCGACAAATTTAGAAGTAGACAGGGGACCTTCTTATCATGGGGAATTTTGTTAGCTGAGACTGTATGCATTAAAAAACATAATCAACCTGTAGTGAGCTAAGGGATTAAACATGATTTTTCTCAACTTGAATGACCCCTCTCCCTAAATTAAGCTGCCTATTTAGCGCCCTTAATAAATACATAGATAATTTAAACCATGTGGCAGCAAATTGAAAACATGGGCTTTTTGAACTATGTATTTTCTTTCTCATGTTAGAACATTTCCCTCGAGAAAATCTCAGGTCTCATGATTATGGAAAAGAAAGATCTGTATATCTTTCTGATTAAGTGTTTCATGATACACACATATACATTGATCAAATTTTTTCTTTTTTTTTGTGGCTGAAGTGAAGCATATGCTTCTGAGAGAAGTGTTCCATCGACACTCCTCTGGCAGCTGCCTTGTATATTTGTCAACAAAACAAAATGTGAAGGGATTATATTTCTATAAAAGTAATTACATTTCAAAGCAGCTTGTTATTGTATACCATGTGGCATTACATTGAACCAAGATGCTATTTTCTGCCTGATCATTAGAAGTAATGATCTGTATTCACAAGTCAGTAGAATAGTCAAGTATATATCTTCTCCTTTGCTTCATTAGAGAAAATAATACTCTGCTGGAATACCTGGAGATTTGAACTGAAAGATTTAAAATGTCAGTTTTCAGATATTCATATTCATCTACTGATTTAAAATACAGTTGACACACACAAACACAAAATATTTATCTTAACATTAGGGATCTGATTTGAATCAAAATTAATGTGACAAAGAATTTTTTTTTTAATAATTCCTGTATGGTAAGATTTTCCCTTTTCCTTGAATGAATGAGTCACATCAAACAGTGCCTCAACTTTTAAAAGCTTTGTTACAATTTGCTTTGGCATCTTTCATGTATATCCAAAAAAAAAAAAAAAAATGTCCATAAACATTTTTCTGTGCTCACGGGGCCCAGGGGACTCATCTGGTCTCCTCATCTTCTTTGTGGTCAGAGTTCTACCCAGACAGTTTTCACAAATTCTCTCGAGAGAAAGTCTGCAGCTTCCCTTCTGATTCCAGCCTTGTGGCCTTCTCAAAGCAGAGTCTTAGACCACATTGGACAATAGGACAAATCTTGAAATTCCAGGTTCCATCTGTACTGACTTTCTCTTGCTATCAAGGTGGCAAGTGAAGGACTTGGCTTCTGCAGGCACGAAGGCTGTTTTTCAAAGAGAGGATTCAGCTACTCCAAAACTGGGGAAATACTTACGTAGGCCAATTTCATCTGGTTAAAACTTTTTTGTTTTCTCTTGGAAGACAGATGTCGAAAAACAAGTCTTCGAGGCCAGACTTCAACAAGACAAGAAAGCCTAATTGTCTGGTAAAGCGTATGATGAGACAGAGTGTTAGCCTTTTGAGCCCATTACGCAGTAACAGGCCGTGGAGTTAGCACCACCCCCTCTTTGAATTAGTTTTCTGAGTGTCCACTGCCTGACTTCTTTGTAGCCCTCTGTCTGATGTTGGTAATCAATGGTACCATTTGAAGGAGCCAGTCTTTCAGACAGAAGCATGAAAGCTTCTGAGGAGACCTTTATACTGTATTAATTTGTAAATCTAAATATTGCACACAGCTCTTTATTCAACAATGCTCCTCTTTTTCTGATAACTGACTGAAACTAATTGGATGCAGGACACAGCTAGCTGGTGGGCAAGTTCAGATGTTTCAGTTAGCTTCTGAGACAATACATGGCAGAAGAAAGCAAAACTCCCTGGCCTATTTTCTTAAAGATGTCATTAGTGCATTCTCCACAAGAAAGGAGCTAAGAGATTGGCCTTCACAAATTATTTAGAGGTTATCCTTAGCAGTAAATAATGTGTATTCATTTTAGAGATTATCTGAACAGTTCAAAAATAAAAAGACACAGGAGTGTTATAGATAGCAAGTGTACATTCTCACGTTTTAACCTTCTTACCAGGATTACAGGAAAGATGGGTTATACAAAGCAACAAGACTGTTTGTGACAACTTTTCTGTTGGATCTAGTGTTACTTGTATAATCAAAAATGGAGGTGCTTTTTCTTTTCAATTTCTCATGTTGAACTCCTGGTATTTATAGAATGTATATAACACAATGTATAGCAAGTGGTATATTTTGGTAGTTCAAGTGTGACCAAATCCTAGTAAAGGATGATTCAACAAGCCCCATGAACTTAGTTTATCTAGACTAGCCTTCTAAAGCCATGCTCCCCAACATGGCACCCACTAGCCATCTGTACTTATATTAAAATTAAAATTGAAAACTCAGTTTTGAGTTGCACAAGCCATATTTCAAGCTACCATTTTAGACATTTCCATCATTGCAAAAAAGTTCTTTTAGAAAGTGCTGCTCTAAAGAATCCTAAATTCACTGGGTAATTATTCCAACTGTCCATACTTGATCTCTGCAGTTTTTCAACTGGGAAATAAGAGAGTGACATTACATAGTCTTTAGGATTCTCTCATTTTTTAATCTCTCATCTCAAGCACTTTCTTAATACCTGGGGGCTAATCTGCATGACAGTTTTCAGAAAGGCCTCAGAAAGAAAGACTGCAGTGTTGTGGAGAAAAATGTCTTGGAAACTACTACAGAATGTAGTAACTGCCAGCACCATTCATTCAAGCTACATAAGTCGGGAAAAGTCACTCAATTATGTTGACTCTCTTTATTCATTCATCAAATGAAGGTATTGAGCTGAATAATGTCTGAGGTCTGCATTTACTCTAAAATTCTAAAATATCACTGACTTTTAAAAATATCCCTTGCTTATGAGGTTGAATCAACCAGATTTTGGTACTGTGTAATCTAAGCTATTTTCTCTGAAAACAGTTTGAATTCTCACAACACCCATTCAAGGAAGGGGAAACTTATTACCGTTTTCCTTTCCCTGAAAGGTCTGCAGTGACGGAGTCCTCCCTGCACCCAGTATTTGGAAGATGTGTGAAAAATAGCCAGTCAAACAGCTGTTTTCAGTATAAAGATACTTGGCGTCTGAGTTCTGGGTATCAGAATGATAAAAGTTTTTACTTTTCTTCCAAAAATATCGGTGTCTTGTCAACTTACCATGTGAAAAATACTTAGCTTAGTATTTTAACTTGATCTATAGTTAATATACTATGGCCATTACGTTTTGGTGGCTCAGACAGTAAATCTGCCTGCAACGTGGGAAACCCTGGTTTGATTCCCGGGTCAGGAAGATTCCCTAGAGAAAGAAATAACAACCCACTCCAGTATTGTTGCCTGGAGAATTCCATGGACAGAGGAGCCTGGCAGGCTACAGTCCAAGGGGTTGCAAAAGAGTCAGACATGACTGAGCTACTAATGATTTTAATATTATAAGCAATATAGAAAAAAATTTAGACATTTTATTTCATTTCATATAGACGTTTTTAGAGATTTCATTTGGCATAAATGTTTTCATCAGTGTGGTCTTTGTTCAGTTGACATTACATGATTAATTATGAAATATTTTCATATAGTGAGTTTATTTAGAACATTAGAAGACTAAAGCTAAAATTAAGAAGAAGTATCTATAAATTTACTCAAATGATATTTAATGATCATTTTCTATATGGCAGGCACTATTTTAGAAGTTTTGCACTCAGCAGTAAATAAGAAAAAAAAAAACTCTTCTCTAAAGTTGCTGTATTCTAGTGGGGGAACTCTGGAAGAATATCTAAAACATATTTCATGAAACTAGATTTTTCTGAAATATTAACAGAGATTATAGTCAAACAAAACATGCTCAAAGATGGTGAGGAAATTGTGTGCTAAACAAAATTAAACTTTTGTTTGTTTATTACTGTGTAATTTCCAGAGTATTGCCAGGTACATTGTGAATTTTCAAGATTAGAATATAATAGGGAATGTAAAACAAACTCTTTTGATCACTGAACCCTTTTTACCTCCTCAAATACTTCAAGAAAATGATTAAAGCTCTGCTGCACAGAAGCCGCTTGATAGAAAACCTTTATTACTGAATGAACGGTTAAGTCATTAAGACTGAAACCTCTTACAGTCCCTTAAACAGACTCCAACCGATACTTTCAATTCGCTAGTCTCTTCAGGGGGTTAGTCCTGGACACNGAATACTTCAAGAAAATGATTAAAGCTCTGCTGCACAGAAGCCGCTTGATAGAAAACCTTTATTACTGAATGAACGGTTAAGTCATTAAGACTGAAACCTCTTACAGTCCCTTAAACAGACTCCAACCGATACTTTCAATTCGCTAGTCTTCAGGGGGTTAGTCCTGGACACCATTTCAGGCATGTGAAGTATTTGGGCAGGCTACTGAATCCCCAGCTGGTGCTTGGTCATCATCAACAACCATAAGATCATGAAAAGGATCATAGGGGATGGTGGGAGTTTGCTTTTTAGATCAGAGCTGTAGCAACGCCACACCGACACTGCATGATATCCAAAGTCCTTGGGCTTTAGACTTGGAAGCCCTGGGCTGGAATCCTCAGAGAAGGCACTTACTTCTCTGAGCCCATTTCCCTGCTTGTAAGAAAAAAGGTATCATGGCCACTCCCTGAGCTCATTATGAGCCTCCAACAAGATCTTGTGTGAGCACAGTTCATAATCTTGGCTCTGAGTATGGAACAGGCTATGCTGGCATGAGCCACGTGGTCATGCCCCTCATCCAAATGGGTATTTTGGCAAACCAGAGAGCTGGGATCCACACTCTTGTATTATATACCTAAATGACAGAACATGACCCTTCCCCTGCTTATAAAGGATTCTCGCTCCAGCCAAAACACTCAGCACTGAAGATTCAATAATGGATACAAATTACGTTCAGATTTATATAATTTGAGTACAAAAAGTATGCTTACGCTTTCAGTACACTGTTAAATATGGCATTGCTTATATATCCCCTGGAGAAGGGAATGGCAGCCAACTCCAGTATTCTTGCCTGGAGAATTCCATGGATGGACAACCTTTGTAGGCTACAGTCCATGTAGTGGCAAAGAGCTGGTTACAACTGAAGCAACTGACACACACATATGTCATTATGTAATTATTCTTTTAAAAAGAGAGCGGAGGAACATGATTGTCTTTGTATTAATTATGCTAGCAAGCTGATTCTTCTCAAAACAGTGCATTGCAAAAAAAAAAAATTTTTTTTTTCTTTAACCAAGATTGTCGTTTGATTATTGGGAAAACTGGACTATCCTTGGATTATTCTATGGAATTTACCATCTTCCAACTGCTGTAACAATTCTTTGCTCAATAGCTTCCCACTTCTCAAGTGAGAGGCCAAGAAGAAATTGTTGAGAAAAATTCTCCTTTCACCCCAAGTGGTCAGGGCTGACATGCAGGATCCTCTGGTAAAGAAATAGTTCTCTGCCATCAACAGCTTTGAGAAGGAAAAGAACAAAAGCATGCTGTCTCCAAAAAAGGCATTAGTGGCGGCTGGAAAGTCTAAGGGGAGAGATTTGCGGACTTGACAAACCATGATTACTTTTTACAGCTCATGAAACTGTCTTCTTAAGAGACATGTTCTATGGGCTTAGGTTTATTGCCCTCACGATTTTAGAAATGTCATGTTTTGGAAACATGAGAAGCCTCAGTGAGAAAAGGCGAGATTAATGGTGGAGCTTTGCCTTGATGCTAAGCATCTTAGCATTTGTTGCCAAACAGAGGAGAATGCAGAATAAGTCTTCAGAGGCCCACAAGCTGGGGAGCTGTGCCATCCCTCAGCACAGATAACACCCTCCTCAATCCCAATTCACTCTTTAATAATAAAGTCTGTTGCTCTGCTTTATTTTATAAACTGATCATGGAAGTCCAGATTGAATCATGGTTTTACTCCTTATTAGGTGACCAGGAGCATATCACTTATCAACCTCCATGAGTCTTGATTCCTTCTTGTTTAAGAAGAGGGTAGTAACAGGCTTCTATTTGAGTCTTGGGATATTCGACAGCTAAGTCACATAATGTCACTTATCTACTCAAAATCCTCCAAAGGCTGCCCATATCACTCCAAGTGAAACCTAGAATCCTGACAGTGTCCCACAAGAAAGATGTTGCAGTGTCTTCTCCTTCATCCTCTCTGATCTCTTTCCCTATCAAGCTCCCCCCTAGCCATCCTGGCCTTCTCAATATTGCTTACATAGGCTAGGCCCATGCTGGCCCCAGGGCCTTTGTATATGCTGTTTCTCCTGCCTAGAGTGCTCGTCCTCAGATGCTGGCATGAGTTGGGTCCTTAACTCTTAGGGTCTTACTCAAATATCTTCTTCTCAGAGATCCTATCGATTCTATTCACAATTTCAAACTCTCCTCCTTCCCTGTTTTCTTTTCTCCTTCCCTACTTTATTTTTCTCCATAGCCCTTATCACAGGTTAACATACATATATTTTACTCATTTTTTGTTACCTGCTTTTCTCCTCCTGAATATAGCTTATGAGGTCAGGGTTTTTATCTGTTCACTGCTGCATTTCAACACACATAGTAAACACTAAATAAATATGCATTTGATGAATGAGTATTAAATTATAACACCATGAAAGCACCCAGCACTGTGCCTTAGATTAAAAAAAGAAAAAAGATGTGAAAAGATAGGGGTAGGTATAAACATTGACTTGAATGTGTAGAATGTTCAAAATTTTATTTTACTATCTTGTAACAAATGGTAAAAAAAATAAATAGCCCAAGATGACCTGAGAGTCACAAAGGAAACACATGTTAAAAATAATTTTTTAGAAAGGACAAAACAATTTTTATAGAAGATTACCATTTAGATGGAGGAATGATAGAATCACCCTTTTTAAAGAATCACCATTTTACAGCCCCTATTGAAACAACTGATTCCAGTATGAATCATCAGTGGATGGGGAAACTAGGAGGTGAGAAATGCCTGGAAAGTGGATAGCTGAGCAGAGCTAAAGAAATCTATTAACCCACAGAGTTTTTACTAGTGATATAGATAGATAAAATTTAAAAACTCAATTATTCTATCCCGTTCCTTTGCTATGTCAGGAGCCTCAGGGGACAAGAGCAGTGCCAGAAGGAGGCGTGTGCTCCTGCATGAGCCTCCCCACCCCACCCCACCCCACCCGCAGACCCCAAACCCAGGGCCTCAGTGCTCATTCAGGACCAGGCCTGCAACACACAGCATCGCTGTCCAGAGAGCTCTGTGCTGCTGTGTGCAGCAGCCTGCAATCTTGGACCTTCAAATGGAGCTTACCCGTGAGTTATATTCACTAATGAAAACACCGTTATGCGTGCAGGCTAAGTCACTTCAGTTGTGTCCAGCTCTTTGCGACCCCCATGGACTGGAGCCCACCAGGTTCCTCTATCTGTGGGATTCTCTGGACAAGAACACCCGAGTGGGTTGCCATGCCCACTCCGGGGGATCTTCCCGACACAGGGCTCAAACCCGAGTCTCGTCCGTCTCCTGCATTGGTATGCAGGTTCTTTACCACTAGCACCACCTGGGAAGCCCAGGTGAAAACAGCTTTATACAGAACTTTACTTCCCCAGCTTCCCCTGTTTTCACTTCTACTTCGCTTTTCACTCCTAGACAATTTGATTCAGATTCTACTTATTATTTTTTTTTTAAAGAAGCAGTTATGTCAGTGGTCTCTTCTAGTCCCCTTTGTTCCTTGTCACTTTCCTCAGATGGCAGATCCACAGTCTGGGCTCCGCAGAAGCCTCTGGTGAGGAGAGACCCTCACAAGCCCCGTGTAGATCCCATTTTCTCTGTAAACTGTCGCTGGGAGAAACTAGAGCATGGATTAACATTGCCATCAGTTATAAAACCATCCAGGGACTAGGTTTCTGCAAAGAAGGAGAAGACAGAATTCAGTTGTAAAATGACTCCCAAGAATACTAGGAATTTGGGGCCTTTAATGGAGTCATCTGGCCGGAGGCATTCTGATGACTAAGCACTCTGCAAAGGGGGGCTCTCTCATTCCTGTCTTCTTTTTCCTCTTCTCCTTTGTTCTGTTTATTCCTTTTGAAAGGAAAAGCAAAATTACCTTTCCATCCTCCGTGGGAGAGTTTATCATGGGGAATGAGATGTCAACAAGTCTTGAGAGTAGCTGGGCCCTAGACAGCCTGGGGACTTGCTTGTAAGTGATAACCATTTTAAAAACCAATATGAAACTTCGCAGGGAAGCAGTGTAACATCCGAGAGCTGAGTGGAGAGAAGGACCGCTGGGGCCCCAAACAGAGAAGCCTCAAGAACCACATTCCTTTCTCTCATCCCAGCCTTGGGAATCCCCTCTCCAGGGTTTGGCAGACTGGCTTTTGATTAGGAAGTTTACGTGTGACTTAAAAACAGTTACAAGTGCTCTATGATTTGAGTTTGCTGGCATTAGAGAAAACAGACCAAGCGTGGAATCGATGTTTCTGACGGTCACAGCCAAAAGGCAGTTCTGTGGTGGTCCTGAAGAGTCCCCCAGGCTCCAGTTCATCTCCTCCTCTTGCTCTTTGTAAGTGGGCTCCCAGTTTTTATCTCCATGGACTTTATATTTTAAAAGCTGATTTTTCAATCATGTACTGTATCTTAAATAACAATCTGGATAGCCTTAGGGTTTTCATTTCGCTTTATGAAACATCCCTATCTGACGTTCCTCCTGGATGGATGGGTTGGGAAATCCAGTGGGTGAGGTTCTGGAGGGCTAGTCTGAGCCTGGTTAGAGATGGGAGATGGGGGTGAAACAATCTACCCATGTAGATTCTGACCTTCCTCTGATCTTCCACTGTTTCCTTTGACCTTCTACTGTCAGAATCAAGGCTCCAAGTCAGGAGACTTTGACAGGGCAATCAAGAGGATTAGCCCAGAACAGGCAGCTATAAGGTCAAGCATAAGGTGAACAGAGTGGAAGGACCAGCTGTTGAAATTCCCTAGACTATGGTGTATCTTCCAAAGGCTTTTAAGGTGATAACCACTGCTTCAAGCATAAATGGATGAATAATGGAAGAATTTAAGGAAAACAGACATCTCCAGGCCCCCCAAACCGATTTTGGAGATCTGCCTCAGCCCAAGGGAACATGCAAATGGACCGTGCAACCCCCACATGCCCAGAAGATCTCTGACCCACCAACTCTGCAACAGTTGGCTCAAAATGGCCAATGACCGTCAGCTTCCCTATCTTTTGTCATCCATTTACAAATAACAACCAATCAGAGAAAATCTAAGATGCTCCCCAAACGCATCCTGTAATATGCTCTGCTTCTAGTAAGCCCACCTCCAGGTTCCCCGGCAACCTCCAATCAGCATACCCAAAACCTTCTCTTTTTTTCACTAAAGCTTTCCAACTCCTCTGCCTGCCTATGAATCTCTGCCAAAGGCTGGTGATGAGGGCTGGCTCCCTCTGTAAAAAGCTGAATAAATAGCCAGTGTGTTCCTCTTTGGGTAGTCTTTGTTTATTTCCATAGATCTATAATAGACATATGAAGATTCATTATTTAAACAAATACCCCCAGACCCTGCACATCTAACTAGCACTGCCTGTAATTCTTCTGAGTTATCTCTTTGAAGATTTAAGATCTTTTTTCTGATACCATTATTACTCCAAGTATTTTTAGGACTCCTTTTTTCAGCATTGAATTTAGAGTCAAGATAGGATTATAGGGTTGTGTGGGGGCTCACTTTCCATTTTGTCATGCTTTCACAGTTTCATTCTCTCTCTGTCATGCGTACACACACATGCCTCCCAGTACATTTCGTTTCTGGCCTAGAATATGCCCTCTGCCATGTTTATGTTAATCTTACTCACCAGCCCTATCTTCAAAAATGATTTTAAATCATTTGCTTAACTGACCCACTCCCCTCCAAGATTTTGTTATTTACCAAAATGATTTTACAAAGAGTGACTCAAGGTTTTGTCATCTATTTCAGAGATTTGTCACAGACTCTTCCTGTCTGCATTTTGCAGTTCCACTGACAAGGGCACATGTTTAGTGAATTTTGCCTTACTCCAAACCCTTCCTAAGTCCATTCTGCACCAGGTCCTTCCCTGGATGGTAGACACCACTGGTGTGCAGGCCAGAGTGGGAAGGGTAAGCCCTCTTATGCTGGCAAATCAGATGGTGTGTTTTCATTTCCTAGACACATGTACAGGACAGGCTTTTTGGTGTCTGCTCTTGTCATCCACTGGAAACAGTACATGTCAGCATCTGTAGGTGATATCAGTTGGTTTTGGAGAATTGTACATTTTGTAAACAAATGTAGATTGTAAGCAATCGTTGTGACTTTCATTCTTATTATGAATTCCTATGATAAGCGGATACTTGTCCCTATATATCACTATTTTTGTTCACAAGGTTCAAACATCAGAATTCTGCCAAATGGCTCTTTCAATCTGGGTGGGCTTAGAATGATTTTCCATCTTATAAAGAAACTGAACAGAGCAGCCCCAGGTCAGCAATGTTCAGTTCTTTGAAGTCTGGAGTATACAGATACCGACCTTAGAAACGTGCTGGAGTGTTTACAATGTACTCAGGCCATAGAGCTGAAAGCCCACTGAAGGATAATTGCTGGAAATGCTCTATAAACAATTCATAATAAGCATATTCAAAACGGGCACTTTGCTCTGAAATGATAAAATCATTGAATTGTTTGGAATGCCCACATTGATCCTTTGAAATTCTTCAGCCATTCCTCCTGTGGAATGCTATGAGGTGGGGGATAACTGGAAGGATATTTCAGTGGTTTCATTCTAATTCTTCACCCTCTACCAGCTGTTGGGAGTGAGGGGTGGGGAGGAAGTCTTCCCAGTCCTTCTCTTCTTATTCTTGTAGCTCAAGAAATTTCCTGTCCTTGTTGGTCCTTCTAAGACATTAATTACTGCTTAGGGACACATATATTGGCACTCCCATCCTGTCTGCACAAATGACCTTGGGAGGTGACAGGAAAATCTGGGGGACTCCAAGTCTGGTGGCTGCCTGTACACAGGGTCACCTCACTGGGACACCAAGGTAATCAGGGAAGGGCGCTTCTCCACCCGTGTTTCCTGAGTCAGGAATGACAGCCATTTTTTTCAGGAGCCCATTCAGCTCCAGAGGAGGTCATGCCCTCAGACTGCAGTTCTTTGTCCCTTTGGAAATGGAGGCGTTAGTCACTCAGTCGTGTCCAACTCTTTGCGACCCATAGACTATAGCCCGCCAGTCTCCTCTATCTATGGGATTTCCCAGGCGAGAATACTGGAGTGGGTTGCCATTTCCTTCTCCAGGGAATCTTTCGAGGGATTGAACGCGGGTGCATTGCAGGTAGATTCTTTACTATCTGAGCCACCAGGGAAGCCCTCTTTCTCCCTTTCCAGTCCCTACCTTGGGATTAGACACCTCTCCTCAATTCCCCTCTTGCGCTCTGTGCTAATCTCCATCATAACAAGTCATCCTAATTGCTCAGATACAGGTTGGTCTCCCAAGAGACTGCACATTTCATAGAGCTGGACTTCATCTTAGCATCTTTGTGTTACCTGCTCAGTCAAAGAAGCAATAGTGAAAATGGGGTTCTACTGTATAAAACAGGGAACTATATTCAATACCCTGTGATAAACCATAATAGAGAAGAATATGAAAAAGAATATGTATGTATAGCTGAATCATTTTGCTGCATGGCAGAAATTAACAGGATATAAATTAATTTTATGTCAATAAAATTTATTTTAAAAGAAAGAACAAATAAGCAGTAGAGAGAAGTATCCAAAATCAGAATTCAGTGCTAAGCATTTCAGGCAACCAGGGAATAAAATATACAAGTATAGATACATATATATTTGAATGACATTGTTTTGGTCCTCTGGGAATTACTTGTAGAAGTAGAAAATAAATCTGTGTAAAATAAATCAGTGAAAATATGTCATAAGACTACATGGTCATTTCCAATTCACTTCTTATGAGACCCAAAGCACTTAAAAGATATAAAATCACTTACAAACTTTTAGGCCATAGTTAATATTATTAATACAATAATAATATAATGTCTAAAAACCTCATCCTATTTCTCTCAATGACAGGAGACTTCAGGCAGTAGAACTTTCTAAAGCTAATATTTAGAAAAATATATAACTTGGTTAGTGATATTTAGGCTATTTTGTCTGTCTGTGGGTTTCATCTTGTTCATCCCAACCTTTAACTTATTGATTTCTCTATATACAATTTAGATTAGACCCCATGTTTTCTTGTAGCTTTGAAATACTAGTATTATAATTTACTTATTTTGTATTTGCTTTATTTCTCTCATAGATTCATAGATATGCAAATACAATATTATAACATCACTCATAAACACTTCTGCATGGCTTTCCTAGGAATAAGTGTATTCTAACATAAAGACAGTTTCTAAATTACAGTCAAGAAACATTAGCATATATAATTTACTATGGAAAAAGGTCAGTTTTCATTCCATTCCCAAAGAAAGGCAATGCCAAAAAATGCTCAAACTACCACACAATTACAGTCCTCTCACACACTAGTAAAGTAATGCTTAAAATTCTCCAAGCCAGGCTTCAGCAATATGTGAACCATGAACTTCCAGATGTTCAAGCTGGTTTTAGAAAAGGCAGAGGAACCAGAGATCAAATTGCCAATATCTGCTGGATCATTGAAAAAGCAAGAGAGTTTCAGAAAAACATCTATTTCTGCTTTATTGACTATGCCAAAGCCTTTGACTGTGTGGATCACAATAAACTGTGGAAAATTCTGAATAAGATGGGAATGCCAGACCACCTCTATTTCTTTGTATTGATCGCTGAGGAAGGCTTTCTTATCTCTTCTTGCTATTCTTTGATGAAAGTGAAAGAGGAGAGCGAAAAAGTTGGCTTAAAGCTCAACATTCAGGAAACAAAGATCATGGCATCTTGTCCCATCACTTCATGGGAAATAGATGGGGAAACAGTGGAAACAGTGTCAGACTTTATTTTGGGGGGGCTCCAAAATCACTGCAGATGGTAACTGCAGCCATGAAATTAAAAGACGCTTACTCCTTGGAAGAAAAGTTATGACCGACCTAGATAGCATATTGAAAAGCAAAGACATTACTTAGCCAACAAAGGTCCATCTAGTCAAGGCTATGGTTTTTCCAGTGGTCATGTATGGATGTGAAAGTTGGACTGTGAAAAAAGCTAAGCACGGAAGAATTGATGCTTTTGAACTGTGGTGTTGGAGAAGACTCTTGAGAGTCCCTTGGACTGCGAGGAGATCCAGCCAGTCCATTCTAAAGGAGATCAGTCCTGGGTGTGCTTTGGAGGGAATGATGCTAAAGCTGAAACTCCAGTACTTTGGCCACTTCATGTGAAGAGTTGACTTATTGGAAGACTGTGATGCTGGGAGGGATTGGGGGCAGAAGGAGAAGGGGACAACAGAGAATGAGATGGCTGGATAGCATCACTGACTTGATGGACATGAGTTTGGGTAAACTCCGGAGTTGGTGATGGACAGGGAGGCCTGGTGTGCTGTGATTCATGGGGTTGCAAAGAGCTGGACACGACTGAGCGACTGAAATGAACTGAACTGAACTGAATTGAAGCAAGCCTTATTTAAATTGCTCATTTTTTCCCAAATTGACTTCCATATTGGATCCAGGATCCAGTCAAGATTCACACATTTGTTTCTCATTTGTCCTGCCTTTTTTTCTTTTTTTTAATGACATATATTTTTCTGAAGAGTTCAAGGGATTCGTCTTCCAGAATATCCCACTGTCCTATTTTGTATACTTGTTTCTTCACGATTGAAGTCAGGTTAAACTATTTCATGTGTGTTTGTGTTAGTCGCTCAGTTGTGTCCACCTCTTTGTGACCCCATGGACTGTAGCCCAGCAGGCTCCTCTGTTCATGGGATCCTCCAGGCAAGAATACTGGAGTGGGTTGCCATCCCTTCTCCAGGGGGATCTTCCCAATCCAGGGGTTGAACCCAGGTATCCAGCATTGCAGGCAGGTTGTTTATTATCTGAGCCACCAGGGAAGCTCATACTTATAAGAATAATACATAAGTAATATTGTATATCAGTGAAATAATCCTCATTATTTTTAAGTATTTTTAATCATATGTAATATAAAGATATAGCAGAAAAAATTATAAAATAGGAAATGAAAACACCAATCATCCCACTATCCTAATTTATACAATAACATTTTGGTGTATTTCCAACATTTTTCCTATTATTTTTAGCATAGTATCAATTATACTGCAGATCTAAATTTGTAGTTTGGTTATTTCTGATATAATATTGCATGATAATCATTTTACTAGAAATAATGGCAAAATACTAACAGTACTAACTTAATACCATTTACTGAGTTTTTTGAACATTTATCCAATTGCAGCTAGCAGCAACCATTCTCTTTATACTATTACTTTAAAAATTTATTACAACCCTTTGAAATAAGTTATTTTACATCCCCATTTCCTTTTAAAATTACTTAGTTTATTTTTTATTTTTTAATTGGAGGATAACTGCTTTATAATATTGTGTTAGTTTCTGCTGCACAACGTGGATCAGCTATATGCATAAGTATATCCTCTGCTCTTGAGCCTCCCTCCCACCCAGCTTCGTGCCCCACTCCTTTGGGTCATCACAGAGCACCAAGCTGAAATCCCTGTGCTGCACAGTAGGATCCCATTAGCTATTCCAGTTCACATTGTGTATGTGCTCAGCCGCTCGGTCACGTCGACTCTTTGTGACCCTGTGGACTGTAGCCCACTGGGCTCCTCTGTCCATGGAATTTCCAGGCAAGAATACTGGAGTGGGTTGCCATTTCCTTCTCCAGGGGATCTTGCCCACCCAGAAATCAAACCCATGATTCTTGCGTCTCCTTGCATCCGCTCGCACTGGCAGGCGGACTCNCTGTGGACTGTAGCCCACTGGGCTCCTCTGTCCATGGAATTTCCAGGCAAGAATACTGGAGTGGGTTGCCATTTCCTTCTCCAGGGGATCTTGCCCACCCAGAAATCAAACCCATGATTCTTGCGTCTCCTTGCATCCGCTCGCACTGGCAGGCGGACTCCGTGCCGCCGCGCCATCTCTTACACACAGCAGTGTATCTCTGTCAGTGCCGTGCTCTCGTTTGTCCCACCCTTTCTTCCCCCTCACCACGTCCACAAGTCTGTTGTCTATGCCTGCATCTCTACTCCTGCCCTGCAAATAAGGTTATTCACCATTTTTCTATCTCCATTTTAGACTTGAGGAAACAGGCTCCATTCCACAGCTGGTTGCTGGTAAAGAAGAGATTTGAACCCAAGTGTATATGGCTCCATTGCACCATCTGTTTCCTATCATTTTTACTCAATGTGCCTTGTTTTATCCATTTCGTGTAAACACACTAGTAGACATTATCAACCTAGACATGTCCTACTTTTAAGAATACTTCCCAAGCTCTGGCATTTTGCCTCCTTCCTTTGAATTATGAGCATAGCCCAGACTTGCTTCAGAAACTAGTGCTTCCTATTTTTCCCCCAAAGAACTTAATTTAAAACAAATTTGATTTTCTCAAAGTCTATTTCATTTATAAAGTGGCAAAACAATTTTTAGGTAAATAACAAAGCCATCAAGGATACCAAGTAGGGGTGAATGAACGAAAAATAAATCAAATGAGACAGCTTCTAGGGGCCCAAATCTCAAGTACCCTAGCCCACCTTGAGCTTTCCCAAGGGTGGATAGGTTGAGGCAAGGTTCTTTCCTAGAGCCCTGGCAGCACCCCTTACAAGGATATTGCCGTTGACAGCAGCACTACCGTGGGGTGTCTGTCTTCTCTTTGGCACTACCAAAAGACCCTGGAATTTAAGCTGCACAAGGTCATTCTGTTGTCAAGTGCCTCTGATCTAAACACACCTCACTGATTAGAAATGTGTTTGATGTCAAAGCCCTGATAAACACAAATTCTGGTACTTCTGAATGCACTTTAATGTGGGTTAAATGCCTGCATTTGTCTCACAGCCCACAGTGCCAGCTGGGGAAGAGGCAGCAGTAGCAGGAACCCTTGCCAGCCCAGCCTTTGGGAAGACTCCGAGCACAGTGGGAAGGAGCTGAGTGCATTTCAACTGCAGCCAAGTTTTAACTTCATAAACATGTCTTAAATGTTATGGCTCTTATCTCTATGCCGTGGCATTCCTACCTCAAAGAATAACTATTAAAAATAAAACACACAATTCAGCAAACTTTGATTAAAAAAAAAAAAGAGTTGATTAATCATTTTTGGATGCTTATCTTTCTTCTGACTGGTTCCTCTAGATTCACCTTCACATCACAGTCAGGTTGCTCAATCATTTACTAAAAAGGTTAAAATCAGTCCTCAGTCCAAGGGATTTTCCAGGCAAGAGTACTGGAGTGAGTTGCCATTTCCTTCTCCAATTAAAAATAAAGACAAAGTGAATTCTCCATAGTCTCATAGTTTTACCTGACTCGGGGGTTGGAAGTGGTGATCAGGACTTATCAGGGTTTTTCCTGTGATAATTTTTTGTTGTTGTTTAATACTTGGTAATGAGAATGAAGGCGAAAAGGCAAGTTTCATGATTAACCCATGAAACTAGCTACATTTGATTAATGTCCCAACCCTGGTAAGTTATTGCGTGATGCTGTTTGTAAAGAGCTTAATGAGCCTGTACATTATTTAGATGTGTCAACTGTCTGCTGCCACAATGATGCTGTGTAATAAACAAAAACAAAATTTCAATGGCATAAAATTAGAATTTATAGCTCCTACATTTGGAGTGGTTGACTAGACAGTTGGTTATTCTGATCTTAGGTGTGCATGTTCACTTATCTGGGGTCAGTTTGCTGTCAGATGATCTAGGCTGCTCTTTACTAAAATGACTGGGACAACTTGATTAAAGGGGTAAAAACTTGGATCCATAATTTCAATATACTATAGCAGGTAGTTCTATGCCCTATAGGGTTAAAGTTACTGTGAATAGTCTTCCAATAGCTAATATCCAGTGGAGATCCAATCATGAGGCCAAATTTTACAAGAAAAGTATAATATAGGAGGCTGGTCTCTAATTCAAGGTAGAAGAAATGATTTGGCCTCAAAGATGGCCAGAAAGATTCAACATTCTTAAAATGTCAACGCTTCTCAAACTGATCTGTAGATTCAGTGTAATCTCATCAAAAATCCAGTAAGGCGTTTTTATAGAAATCTAAGATAATGCTAAAAGTTATAAAGGAAAGCAAAGGAAACTGCCATGAAAACAATTTTGAAAAAACAAAAACGAAAACAAAATTGAATTCAAGACTTACATAAACCTACAGTAATCAAGTGTGTGTATCAATGAAAGGATAATATGTAAACCAATGTGATAAAATAAAATCCTTAGCAAATATACAAATTCATGCAACTCTTTTCATAATCTTCAAAAACAAAAGAACCAAGGAATTCAAGAGAGATAGTTTTTCAACAGATTGTGCTGCAATTTGGACATCCATGTGTAAAGTTATGTTCCATGACCCATACCTTTCAAAAATTATATATGCAAAAGTCAATTCAAAATGAAACATATACCCATATATAAAACCTAACAATATGAAAGTTCTAGAGGAAAATAGAGGAAAAAATGTCTTTGTAACCAAAGATAAGGGAAAAATTTCTCAGTTATGACATAGAATGATGAATTGTGAAAGAAACAAAGTAAGCAGCCCTTTGTCAAAATTAAAAACTCCTGCCCTTTGAAAGACACTGTTAAGAAAAGGAAATGAATAAGCAAGCCAAAGACTGGGGGAAAATATTTGCAAAGTAAATTTATTATAAAAGATTTGTATCCAGAATATATTGAAAATTCTTACAAACAATAATAAGAAACAACCCAGCAAAAAATGGGAAAAGATTTGGGCATTTTTAAAAAGATGGCAACAGAATGAATGAAAAGATACTCAACATTATTATTCATTAGGGAAATGAAATTTTAAGAGTGCAATAAGTTTCTAACACACTTCTATTTGACCACGAAGATTTAAAATCCAAGACGAAAACTGATGAGAATATAGAGCAACTGGAACACTCACGAAACAGTGCAGCCTCTTTGGAAAACTGCTGAGTAGTGCCTTGTATGGTTAAATGTCACTTAGGGACTGAGCATTTGGGTGTTCACCCAAGAGAAATAAAAATACATGCCCACACCAAAAGCCATATATGAATGTTTATATCAACTTTTTTCATAATCTCCCAAAACTAGAAACAATTCACCACCTGGTGAATATATAAACAAACTCTGAAACTTAGATACAACGGAATAGAAAGAAAGAACTAGTGATAGAGAACATGGATATTCGAGGGCATTATGCCAAGTGAAAAAAGTTAGAATTACAAAGCTACCTGCTCTGTAATTCCACTTAACATGCTGGAAAAAGAAAAACTATGGGGACACAGGAGTGGTTGCCAGGAGCTGGGGGTAAAGTGAAAGGATTGAACACAAAAGTTCAAGAGAGAACTTTTTGGGTGATGAAATGTTCTATGTCTTGATTGTGGTGATGCTTATACAACTGTATGTGTTTTTCAAAATTCATAAAACTACACCAAAAACAGAGTGAATTTTGCTGTATGTGAATTATACCACACACACGAGATCTGATTTAAAAAAAGAGGGAGAGAAATGCAAATCAGAACTACAATGAGGTATCACCTCACCAAGCTCAGAATGGCTGTTATCAAAAAATCAACAAACACTAAATTCTGGAGAGGGCGTGAAGAGAGGGAGCTATCTTAACACACTGGTGAGAATGTAAATTGACACAGCCACTGGGAGAACAGTATGGAGGCTCCTTAAAAAACTGAAAATAAAACTACCATGTGTGAGTGTATGCTCAGCCACTTCACTCGTGTCTGACTTTGTGTGATCCCATGGACTGCCAAGCTCCTCTGTTCATGGGATTCTCCAGGCAAGAATGCTGGAGTGGGTTGCCATGCCCTCCTCCAGGGGATNACTACCATGTGTGAGTGTATGCTCAGCCACTTCACTCGTGTCTGACTTTGTGTGATCCCATGGACTGCCAAGCTCCTCTGTTCATGGGATTCTCCAGGCAAGAATGCTGGAGTGGGTTGCCATGCCCTCCTCCAGGGGATCTTCCTGACTCAGGGATTGAACCTGTGTCTCTTCAGTTCAGTTCAGTCACTCAGTCATGTCTGAATCTTTGCGACTCTATGGTTTGAATTGGCAGGCAAGTTCTTTACCACCAGTGCCACCTGGGAAGCCCCAAACTACCATATAACTCATCAATCGCACTCCTAGATCATATACTAGGAGAAAAAACATAATTCCAAAAGATGCCTGCACCCCAATGTTCACTGCAGCACTACTGACAGTAGCCAGGACATGGAAGCAACCTAAATGTCCATCAACAGGGATGGATAAAAAGATATGGTACATATATACAATGGAATATTACTCAGCCATAAAAAGGAACAAAATTGTTTCATTTGCAAAGACATGGATGGATCTGGAGACCGATACACAGTGAATTAGGTCAGAAAGAGAAAAACAAATATTGTATACCAATGCATATATATGGAATCTAGAAGAATAGTACAGATGAACGTATTTGCAAAGCAGAAGTAGAAACACAGACATAGAGAGCAAATGTGGACACCAAATGCGGAAGAGAAGGTGGGATGAGTTGGGAGATTGGGATTGACATATATTCATTACTATGTATAAAAGAGTTAGCTAATGAGAACCTACTGTGTAGCACAGGAAACTCAGTGCTCTGTGGTGACCTAAATGGGAAGGAAGTCCAAAAAGGAGGATGTATAGATATATATATATAAGATTCATTTTGCTGTATAGCGGAAACTAGCACAACATTGTAAAGCAACTATTCTCCAATTAAAAAAAAAAAAAAGGGAGCTAGGAAAGCAAACTACAGAATCTTTTACATCATAAATCAATAGGTGTGTGGTTAAAGCCTTGGATCTGACCACCAAGAGAGGCCAGGCCAAATGGGCTCATCTCTTATTAGTCTTTTCAGTTAAGACTATTGTCAGAAGAGACATTTGGAACCAAAAGCTTTACACATTTTAGTACTGCTTGACCTACCATCATTTCTAGGATTTTATCCTAAGGAAAGAATCATAAATGATTTTCCTCAAAGAGAATTATCAACCACAAAATTCAAAGAAGTTGGAAATAACCTAATGCCCACCAAGACTTCTGGCAGTGGAAGGCCTGAGCATGGACATATTAAATAAGCCTTGGTGCATCCATGCAATGGAATATTATCCATCTATGAAAGAATATTTAATGCTCTGGACATATATCCATGTAGTAAGGTTTTTTCTTTAAGTTAGATAACAAAAGAGTATGGCATGATCCCTCTTTTTTTTAAATCCCCATATTTTTTATTTTTTAAAATTAATTTATTTATTTTAATTGGAGGCTAATTACTTTACAATATTGTGGTGGTTTTTGCCATACATTGACATGAATCAGCCATGGGTGTACATGTGTCACCCATCCTGAACCCCCATCCAACCTCCCTCCCCATCTCATCCTTCAGGGTTGTCCCAGTACACCAGCTTTGAGTGCCCTGTTTCAAGCATTGAACTTAGATCCCTCTTTTGAAATGTATGGAGAGAGAGACTGGAAGGGTCAATATGCCCAAATGCTAACGATTATTGCCTCTTGGTAATGGATTTGTGAATATTTTTTTCCTACATTTTCTAAGTCTCTTCTGATGAGTATACATTTCTTTCATACTAAGAAGCAAAATAACCTCATGTTATTTTTTAAAAGGCATTTGTAGATTAAGCTGAGCGAATTTCACTACATTTACTTGGTCCTCATCAGTTCAGTTCAGTTCAGTTCAGTTCAGTTCAGTCGCTCAGTCATGTCCGACTCTTTGCGACCCCGTGAATCGCAGCACACCGGGCCTCCCTGTCCATCACCAACTCCCGAAGTTCACTCAGACTCATGTCCATCGAGTCAATGATACCGTCCAGCCATCTCATCCTCTGTCGTCCCCTTCTCCTCCTGCCCCCAATCCCTCCCAGCATCAGAGTCTTTTAATGAGTCAACTCTTCGCATGAGGTGGCCAAAGTACTGGAGTTTCAGCTTTAGCATCATTCCTTCCAAAGAAATCCCAGGGTTGATCTCCTTCAGAATGGACTGTTTGGATCTCCTTGCAGTCCAAGGGACTCTCAAGAGTCTTCTCCAACACCACAGTGCAAAAGCATCAATTCTTNCTGTCTCTTATACACATCTAGATGTGTATAAGAGACAGGTCCAAGGGACTCTCAAAAGTCTTCTCCAATACCACAGTTCAAAAGCATCAATTCTTCGGTGCTCAGCCTTCTTCACAGTCCAACTCTCACATCCATACATGACCACAGGAAAAACCATAGCCTTGACTAGATGGACCTTTGTTGGCAAAGTAATGTCTCTGCTTTTCAACATGCTATCAAGGTTGGTCATAACTTTTCTTGCAAGGAATAAGCGTCTTTTAATTTCATGGCTGCAGTCACCATCTGCAGTAATTTTGGAGCCCAAAAAAATAAAGTCTGACATTGTTTCCACTGTTTCCCCATCTGTTTCCCATGAAGTGATGGGACCAGATGCCACGATCTTCATTTTCTGAATGTTGAGCTTTAAGCCAACTTTTTCATTCTCCTCTTTCACTTTCATGAAGAGGCTTTTTAGTTCCTCTTCACTTTCTGCCATAAGAGTGGTGTCATCTGCATATGTGAGGTTATTGATATTTCTCCCAGCAATCTTGATTCCAGCTTGTGCTTCTTCCAGCCCAGCGTTTCTCATGATGTACTCTGCATATAAGTTAAATAAGCAAGGTGACAATATATGTCTTCATGGATGTGCTAAAAATTTGTTTAGTTTTCATTGAGTCCAGTCAAACAACTGAACCCTACATGTTAGCTGACCCCCTGAGAAAAAGGAAGCATTTGACCCTTTAAGAATCTTGGAGCCCTTATGTCTTCTCCTGTCTACAAAAAATGTGAAGTCCTAATGAGAGAGAACCAGGTGCAAAAAGATGTGTTCATGAACCAAAAACATTTCAGTTGGGATAGTGGGCTGATAAACTAGCTTTTTAAAATCCAGCACTGAGTTGTTATGACAATACTATGTTTGTGAGCAAGACCTGTGTGATGGTAGACAGGAGTCTTTCCTCTCTGGGTTTTACCTGAACTAGGAAGTTTCTGAAAATCCACTCTCTTCCAATTTTCTGGGAAGAAAATTGGGGGTGGGTTGGCTGAACCCAGACCAGGATGGATTTCACCATTCTTTATCTATTTGCATAATTTCACAGCACTGAAGCCTATTTTGACTGCAGGAAGAAGGAGATTATTCCTGTTTTTTATTTTCTATGATGGGAAGGAGAAACTGAGTGAATGGAAAGAGCAAGTTATCTATTTCCCCTGGATCCCTTATATTCAGTTGATGATTGCTGATAGAATAGTTGAGGCTGCAAAGTGACTGAGGTTTCCTCAGGGGAGGCTTGGAGATCCTCGGGCTCCCTGGTCCTACTGTGGGGTCCTTGTGATCAAGGGCAGTGCTGGGCAGAGAGGGCACTTCTCCCACCCTCCAGGGAACCAGCACTCCTCTGGCTCCCTGAGGACCAGTGGATTTGGGCTCTTGGAGAGAGTAGCCCAGAATGAACATTAGTATATTCTAGATGGTCCCATCAACACAGCCAACAGTTTCGACACATCTGAAGCTAATACAAACTATGGTTATGAGCAAGGGCTGCTGGAAGAAAATAGCAGAAGGTATACAGTTAGTGTCGTCTTCAGGCTTGTGAGAACATATAATGCACTGTTTGAAGACTTCTAGAAAGAGCAATTGATTTTTTGATGATTTTTTTGTGTGTAATTTGTAGATGTTAAATGCTGAGGATGCCTCCACTATCACTCTCTATATCAGCAAGGGTAGCAAAGACTTACTCTTTGAGTGACCGGGTCTAACCTTCTCCTGTTTCCTATGAAAAAGGATATTTTCAGGAAGCAGTTTCTCTGAGTTGACTGGCCTCAGGCTGAGTATTCCAAGCCTTCCCCCCACCTCGCCCCCCTGCCTGGAGTCAGAATCTCTGAATTGATAGGAGAATTGATTATCAGGGGGATGATTATAAGATGATCGACATCAGAATGAATAGACTGTCTGGGTCTGCACACACAGGCTGTCTCTCTGGCTGTTCCCTCAGAGGTCAGTGGCAACTTAGAAGGCTGCCTTTGGGGAATTTTTGGTCAAAACAAGTCACATACTAAAGAAAGGAGTGGTTAACTTTCAGAAATTATCAAAACAAATTTTTCTCATTGCTTAAAAGCCACTCAGTATGATTACCGGGCTTCCCAGTTGGCACTGGTGGTAAAGAACCCACCTGCCAATGCAGGAGACATAAGAGATGTGGGTTTGAGCCCTGGGTTGGGAAGATCCCCTGGAGATGGGCATGGCAACCCACTCCAGCATTCTTGCCTGGAGAATCCCATGGCCAGAGGAGCCTGAAGGTCTACAGTCCATAGGGGTTGCAAAGAGTCAGACACGACTGAAGTGACTGAGCATGCACTCACACGCAATTGCTAACTCACCATACAAGAACAGCCCGGAGGAAACCCTGATCTCTCCCAGATATCCGTGCAGAGATCAGGGGTCTAGTCTAGGCACCCACGCCCCACTTAACGACCAAGAATTTACCCTCAGTTGAGACCTGGCTTTATGGCAGATACTGGTGATTGTACTAGGTGTGTATGTTTGTGGGTTGGTGGAGTGCCTTTCCTTCTAAAGCTTCAGTCCATTAGAAGGTAAAACCACTGTTTCTATCAATCCTGAATGCCTGCTTACTGTAAAGGAAGGTCAAGGTTTATTTCACTGTAAAGGAAGGTCAAGGTTTATTTCACTGTAAAGGAAGGTCAAGATTTATTATGGTTGTTTTCTGAAGACCTTTTGAAAGTTTTGGAAATCACAGAACCACATACTGTCCAGGAAAGAAGGAAAAGGAGAAAGAAAGCCAAAGATGACTGGCCAACTGACTCCTTTCACAGATGAGTAAACAAACCCTCAAAGCTGGCTTTTCTCGAAGTGATAAAGCCAGGAAGTAGCAAGTGGTGCCATTCATTCAGCCTCCTGATACCTGGTTGTGTGCCCTACTAGAGCAAGCCAGCTCCAGACTAAACTGAAGTCTTTTGCTTAAGAATTTCCCTAAGAAATACACAGATATAACACACACACACGACACACAGAGAAGAATATAATACATTGCAATATTAAGCAATTCAAATCAATCCTTCTCCAATTAGGGTTGTTGTTAGAAGTAATTAATAGAAAAGAACAAAGTCACAGGACCTAGAATGAGACCACTGGGAAGCCAAGTAATCTAAGGCTCTCTGTGCCTCAGTTTCCTCCTTTGCACTGGAGGGACAGCAGTAATACTATATTGTGAGGCAGTTGTAAGTACTTAATCAGTTACTACACATAAAACACCAGAGAAGGCAATGGCACCCCACCCCAGTACTCTTGCCTGGAAACTCCCATGGACGGAGGAGCCTGGTAGGCTGCAGTCCATGGGGTCGCTGAGAGTTGGACATGACTCAGTGACTTCACTTTCACTTTTCACTTTCATGCATTGGAGAAGGAAATGGCAACCCACTCCAGTGTTCTTGCCTGGAGAATCCCAGGGATGGCGGAGCCTGGTGGGCTGCCGTCTATGGGGTCGCACAGAGTCGGACACGACTGAAGCGACTTAGCAGCAGCAGCAGCACACATAAAACACTTAGAATAAAGCCCGGATTCAGTCTCTGGTTGGGAAACTAAGACCCCACAAGCTGTGCAGAGTGTCAAAAAGATAAAAGCAAAAGGGAAGAGAATTACAACAGAGGGGTTAGTGAGCTAAGCTGTAGCCCCTACGCAACAGCTAGTCCTTAGGTCATAATTGATAGTTATGATCCAAGACATTCACGTCTGTAAAGCCTGAGACCCTTGAAGTACCTCACCTCAAAGACCCAAAGAGACAATCTGAATCTTATTCCAAAACAACCAGCACAAGCTTTCTGCGTTTGCCCATTCAGTTATTACAGGGTATGGCAGCACCAGTAAATCCCGCTAAGATCCAGGCATGCCTCCCTTGTGCCTTCATGGTATAGCAAGAGGCCTATCTCATCATGATAACAAGGTAGCTTCTTTCTTTGCCTGCTACTCTCTACCGGCATGAGGAACTCAGAATACAAATGACAGCCCTCATTTTAGGGCCCCTCCGGGCATCCTCCTGACCCAGGGACTGAAACCCTGTCTTCTGTGTCTCCTGCACTGCAGGCAGATTCTTTACCACTTGAGCCATCAGGGAAGCCCAGGGTTAACAGAATGTCCCCCAAAATGCTGTGTCCTGGCAGAAGACGCCAAGTCCCACTGGAAACCAGAAGCTCTCACCCCGCGGACCCTAACATTGTGGGTCATAAAGCAAAATTCCCCAAGTGGATCAAAGAAGGATAGTATCAGGAGCCATGCCCTACTTCCACCTCTTGGTTCCCAGCCCCACAGATTCTTCCTGTTGAGGGTTTGTTGACTCACACTATGTACTACATTTCAAACAGCATACTCACATCCTACAGGCACCATCCTCAGGCTGTTACCTGAGTTGCACCCTTAAAAAGTGTAAAGAAAGTGAAAGTGAAGTTGCTCAGTCGTGTCCGACTCTTTGCAATTACATGGACTGTAGCCTACCAGGCTCCTCCATCCATGGGATTTCCCAGGCAAGAATACTGGAGTGGATTGTCATTTCCTTCTCCAGGAGATCTTTCCAACCCAGGGATTGAACCTGGGCCTCCCACATTACAGGCAGACGCTTTACCGTCTAAGCCACCAGGGAAGCCCTTAAAAAAGGCATTTCAATATCTATCAGACTGGCTGTATTGAAGTGATGTTGTGTAGACAGAACCAGCTGATACCATGACATGTACCAGATGTTATACTTCTTTCCCTGGGAAATGAGTCCATCGGACTCATCATAGGAGTACTATGTAAATCAGACACTCTGTAAGTGCTTGAATATCTTTCAAATGCCCGTGATGTTACACAAGCCAGTTCATCTCTAACCCATTCAGATCCATCATTGCTACTACTGTACATGAGAGTCATCACTGTCCATCTGTTGTTGTTCAGTCGCTAGGTTGTGTCTGACTCTTTGCGATCCCATGGACTGTAGCCCTCCAGGCTCCTCTGTCCACGGGATTCTCCAGGCAAGAATACTGGACTGGGTTGCCATTTCCTTCCCCAGGGGCTCTTCCTCACCCAGGGAACGCACTCACGTTCCCTGCGTGGGTAGGCGGATTCTTTACCACCTGAGCCACCAGGGGAGCCCTGCTTCCATCTGCAGCCATCCAAATGCATCCTTAATGCTACTGTATACTGGGGCTTATCAGTACACCGTTTGCCACTAGCACTGGGATCCGTTTAAGTGAGGTGGTTCCAGAATCCAGCCTCATGACCTGTTCCTTGGGACCCCTGCTCGTACCAATGACCTAACCTCATGTCCCCCTAGAAGCAGATGCTGAAATAAGTTTCTGAACACAAATAGTTTAGCATGGAGTTGACCCCAGGAAGTATTGGTAAGGAAGTGGAGAGATGAGACAGGCACAGCAAGGCTGCCAACATCGTCAAACAAGTTATAATAACTAGAGCAACTGGAGCTAAATCCACTGAAGGAACTCGGATAGACCACACAGGACCCACTGCTGAGGTTTATTCCTTCTGAAGGATGAGGAAGCTGGGGTATGGGTCTACCAACTCCCATCTATTACTGGGAGAGAGAAGGGCTGTTAACTCCCTAGCACTGCCAGCTTGCCATGGGTGCATAGGGACAAAAAAAAAATGAGTGTCAGAGAAAACCCTCAGGCAAGAATCACAAGTGCTAGCCATTACTCGAAGCTGATGCAGCATGCACACACATGGGAGAGGTTGTGGAGCTATGGGAGCAGTCTGCTACGACCTGGAGGAATGATATCTGAAGAGCAATTAATAGCCAACATTTACTGACTGATTAACGTGACCCCGGGGACTTCCGTATATGCGCTGTCTGCACTTTGTCTCACAATACTTCTCACATATTTCTCACAATACTTCTCACAATACTTCTATAAGTAGCATCAACCTATTACTAGCCTTATTTTCCAGGTGGAGAAACGGAAACTCGGAGATGTTAAGTCATTTTCCCTTGGAGGTGCTGGGATTCAAAACGAAGCACTATTCCCCGTTCCAGAACACGGAGGATTGTGATGCTGTTGACAGAACAGCATAGAGGCAGTTGAACAAAACAGAAAACCACACAGCGTGCTCTTGATTGTATGTACTGGTGTCCAAAGTGCCTGAGTTCTCACGAGGAATCACAGCAGAAAAGAACAACTACCTAGAGTTAGGGCTCCAGCCGGCATGACAGGCTATACTCCACGTTCTCTCAGCTTTTTTAAGAATCTCTTCCCTCCACCTCCCATTCTTGCCTTACCTACATGATTTGAAGGTTTCTAGCTATGTTACTGGCTCATTCCTGAGGACTGATTGTGAGGCTGGACAAATCAAATGTCAATTTTCCATGTGGCAACACTCAGCAGGCTTTTGTTTCAAGCATGCTTGAAGTTCTTCCTGCAAAGGAAAAAAAGAGAGAACTGAGGATAAATCTTTTGAAGCTAAGAAGGCTTATAAGGCAGTGGTCCCCAACCTAATAGTGACCATGGACCAGTTTCATGGAAGACAATATTTCCATATATCAGGCGTTGGGGGGGATGACTATGGGAAGATTCAAGTGCATTACATTAAATTTGCACTTTATTTTCTGTTATTTCATCAGCTCCACCTCAGATCATCAGGCATTGTGTCCGGGAGGTGAGGGACCCTGGTTATAGAGGACAGAGTAGGAACTACAAACCTGACTGGTCTCAGGGGCCAGGCGAGCATCATAAAATGAGGAAAGCAGGCTCAGTGCAAGACAGTAGGGAGTGAGGAAGCCTGTGGGGAACAGGCCAGCACAGCCCCTGTCTAAAAGCAGCACTACACAAGCCACTCAGTTCAGTCTGTTATTACCAGTTGGGAATGTGCGCTCATTGCTTCTGGAGCTCCCAAAGTTTCAAAGGAGTGAAAAACATGGATTTTTATAGGTAATTTTCCAAGTTTTAAATATCAAAAGCTGATTTCTAATTATTTAAAATTACTCTGTGGGCTAATCTGTGACCCTTGCCTTAATGTTTATAATGGTATGTTTGGAATGTTTGCCCCTGCAAGTGGGATCTGCTTGGGTGTGACACTGAGTGACAGAAATAGGAAAAATGAGTGGAAATTTCATAGAAACAGGCCTTGATCCAAAAGAAGAAAACATTTTCTTATTCAAAGATAGAAAAGGGACTTTAATTCAAAGACAGAAGAGCCAACTCTAACGGAGCAAGCTGCTCATTTCCAGTATCAATTGGATGATCTTTCTGCCAGAACAGAGTAAAGGAGATCCAGGCATCAGATGGATGAGATGTTAGGCTTAATATCTCCCTTCCAACCCTGGGCTTTTCTGAATCAAAACCACTGTTTCCTTCATTAAAGTTGCAACCCAAGTTGAATTTGACCCTCAGAGCAAGCCTTTTGGTTTTACTTACTGTGTTGTTCATAGCACACGTGTGTCTCTTCTCGTCTATTAATGCAGGATGTTATTGGGATGTCTCTTCCAAAAGAAAATGTTTCCAAAGCTATTTATTACTATTTTATACTTCCTATCTCATGAGCTTGCCTTGCCCTGAGTTGGCCTATGTTTCCTCAAACCTAACCAGCAAGACTCAACTTGGCTTAGCTGTGTCTCTGACGGTATTTTTTTTTTTAATGGAAATAAATGCACACAGACTCTGATAATTTACACATGTTCAGAAGTAGCCATAAGGAGAAACCAACACTTTCCTATGTATATAAAAATTGCTATAAATCTGAGGTTTGGAAATGAACAGTTTCTCTTCCTCTGAACACATGTATTTGCCACTATTGGTATTTTCTTCACTCTTGAAAGCAGTGACTGTATCAATATAACACTGAAATATGTGAACATTTAAGCAAAAATAATTTTACCAGTTAAACCAGATACATAAATTAATTCAATGACAAAAATAAGTCAAACGCTCACTTAGCTTTGGCCTCACATGAAGGCATTCAAGATACCATCATCCACTTTATTTTTGACAGCTGCGTCTGGTCCTCATATAGCCATCTAACACTTTGAGTAGATCTTGACCTCAGTATGAAACTTGTCCATGTTTTCAGATCTGCAAAGGACAGATTTTAACCATTATTCGGAAATGCTTTTCCTTCCATAAGAAAATGAAGAATAAAAAAAAAAAAAAAGAAAGAAAGAAAGACTGTTTTACATTAAACTGCTTGTTTTAGCCATGAAGATAAGGCCTTCTAGCCATTCTCCGATGCTGAAATGTTCTGGTTTGGAACATCTTTACTGCTTGGTTCTTGGCCTGGAGCCTCATCATGCTACGGAATTTGTTTTCATGCTCTGTTTTTCAAATTGTTTGTTTGCAAAGTCTAATCTGGGGTATGGAACTGGTGTCATAATTAAGGATCTTTTATGGTCAAGGCCTGTGCCAGGCATTTAACATGTAGTATCTCATTTAATCTTCACAGCGACCCAGTGGTTGCGAGCACTGTTTTGCACTTGAGAAAGTAGGGTCAGGGTATGTAAGGATCAGACCTAATATCAGGGACTCAAGTCAGCTAACTCCAAAGTTCATACATTTCTTTCAGCACCACAAAAAAATGATGGGGCAAAGTAGAAGAGAAACCCATCATAAATCTAGGTAATCCAAAGTTAAAATTCAGAAAATCAAATTTCTGAAACTATCCCTTTGAGTCATAATTCAGTTGCACATTAAGTTAAACTGGAGGGAGACCTGAGTACAGACATCTGTCAATTAGCCTTAAAGTAAATCTGTGCAATAGGAAGTCACTGAAGTTCTTGCATAACAGACTGCACTTGCTTCTGGCTTTGGCTTTTAACTGTTAGATTGTTAATTAGCAAGTAACAAAGGGGGCATGTGCCGGTTCATCCTTGAGTAAACTTTGGGATTTTTCTTTCCCTTGATTTACACAACTTGTGTATGCCTTTCGTGGTATACCTTAGTGCTCAAAGGTCGATATGCCCACCCGAAGGTTAATATGCTCATTCTGCATTTATTTTCTTCTTGAAGTTTAAACCATATGTGGAATCAACATTTCCTCAAGAGCTTTTTTAGCGCTTTCAGTTCAACTTTCTCTCCCCATTTCTTTCCCTTCCCTGGTTTAGTGTGTTAAAAAAAAAATCCTTTTGCATCAGCATTTATGCAGCATCTTTTTTTTTTTTTACTTTCATCCAAAGGCACATTTGGATTTACTATTTCTCTTGAACAGTTGGTGTTCACTGGCAGCAACAAGAACAAAATTTATAGCAGCAAATGGAAGCTGAACTTGCATGCTGGCTCTGGGCTGGAGCGCTTTGTGTTTGCCATTTCCTAATTGTGAAAACAATATGTCCAAGGTTTTGCAGTCATCAGCATTCTAATGTAACGATTTCCATCTGGTCAAAGGAGGAAACTCAGAACCTCTATCTCCTTGAATTTAATTCCACTCCAATGCAAAGGTAACTGGCTTAGAAGAATGTGGGAAGACAGAAAAAATTCAAACGAAATATGTTCTGAAAAGTGTCTGTAACATTCACTTATCCATGGGATAATTTTCCTGAAGGACAAACGGGTAGGGAGAGAATTTGCCATGATCTTCTTAATGGGAGCAGCTCTAACTGGAGCAAGATGACAAGATTACTTGGAGGTGAGAGAGGATAAAGAAGGCAGAGTGATTTGTGAGGTGTTCCAATTGGAGGTAATAAGGAATCAGATCCACAGAGACAAAGCAGTTGGAGAATAACACTGAGGCAATCAAGGCCAACAAAGTGGTAATAAGAAGCGGTTTTCACATCTCATCTCGTCCCATCTGGCCTTAAGAATTTGGCCCTGGCTGTTGAAACACGAAACTCATGATGACCCTAACACTCTTCCAGTGACCTCCCTCACTCATTGGTGTGGAGGTGAAGCCGAAAGAAATGTAGCGTAATATTTCACATGCTTGGTTTGCATTTTTCCATATTCATTGATTCAACAAATGTTTATTAGGCAGTACGCTATATGTCAAGAATGGCATTAGGTGCTGAGGTTATGGATCATAAGCATCTCTTGGCTGTCCGTTAAAGATAATTAAATGAGAAACAAAATATACACAGTATGGTCTTACTTTTAGGTGTTTCAGCTGAAACAACCCACAGGGAACACTTTTCTATATATTAACCTTTTTTATTATACTTTATATTCATCTTTTTCTTCCTGAAATGAGTATGGAAAGGAAATAGGATTCTAGAAATTACCCTACAGTTGACCTTCACTCTATATAGAATAAGCAAGTTCTTGGCAGGAAGAGGAGTCTATCCATGATCTCCCAGTTCCTGAACAGCAGCAGCATTGCAAACATAGCCAACTTCCGGAGTTAAGGCCAGAGCCTAGCACATTCAGTGATAGTTATCAATCAGCCAAACAGAGGATGCTTGACTAGATGGTTAGAGTCTGCGAAATCAGGGCTCCAAAATGATTTTTAAGGGTAGTGGAATAGGACAGAAACTGTGAGATTGTTCTCCTCCTCCTCAGATACGCATCAATTGGCAGATGTGAAACAACTCAGCTTGTTCTTGGCACATGGCCTTTAGTTCTGGACAGCAGGGTCCTACCCCCCTGCCCACAAGCAGACCATGGGTTCTGTCAGAGAATTGCCACTCTGTCCCCCGCTTCCCTCCTCCCCATGTTCTGCTGGACATTCAAGCTGTACAGTCGCAAAACTCAGGGAGGAAGGAAAGGGTCAACTGTTGCACTAACTCAAGCTACAGGTAGTACTAGTGGTGAAGAACCTGCCTGCCAATGCAGGACAAGTAACAGATTCAGGTTCAGTCCCTGGTTTGGGACGATCCCCTGGAGAAGAGAATGGCAACCCACTTCAGTATTCTTGCCTGGAGAATCTCACAGACAGAGGAGCCTGGTGGGCTACAGTCCATGAGGTCACAAAGAGTTGGACGTGACTGAGCGACTTAGCACAACAGCACTCAGTTACATAGCCCCAATTCATTCCATTCTGGCAGAGACTCCTGCAGGAAGACATAGAGATAGATGATGCTTACCTGGGAGCCATCCCTCATCCAGAATCACCAGCCCCTCCCCTGTCTCCTCTGGCTGCTGCATCTCCTTAGGGTTTCACCAATCCCCAAGTCTAGGGCTAGAAGCCTGTTTCCTCCACACTAACTCACATGTTGGGCAACACTGGTTCTTTTTTTCTTGTCACTCATCCCATCTTGACAGTGACCTCTCTGGGATTTCATCTCCCTCTCCTGTTATTCTTCTTTATCAGAGCAACCCCAATCTATCCAACATGTTTCAAGACCATTGAACCTGAGGAGGAAGGCAACTCTCCTGATATGTACATGTAACAGGATGTTAAAACAAAACTTTCCTGTTGTCTCAGTGTTAGCTGAGCCCCTAGAGCTAAGAATATTGTTAAATACCCATGTGTTCTGAAGAGATGTAACTTGTCCAGGGGTGACTGAAAATGGGTCCAGGAACACTTAGCGTTTCCCGTAACCTCAAGTATGTATATTTAAGGAGAGGCCTATGAATTAATGTGGAAAGCATGGATTTCATCAGAGACAATTTTTAGGTTTCTGAAATGTTTCCTCTATTTTCCTGGTGTTTTTCCTCTTAAGCAAGTGAGAGGGGACTTCAGAAACTTGAAGAATGGATCTATGTAGGATGCATTCATTTCCTATGGCTGCTATAACAAATTATTACAAATTGAACAGCTTAACACAACACAATAAAATCCCTGGTAGCTCAGATGGTAAAGAATCTGCCTGCAATGCAGGAGACCTGGGTTCAATCCCTGGGTCAGNAAGAATGGATCTATGTAGGATGCATTCATTTCCTATGGCTGCTATAACAAATTATTACAAATTGAACAGCTTAACACAACACAATAAAATCCCTGGTAGCTCAGATGGTAAAGAATCTGCCTGCAATGCAGGAGACCTGGGTTCAATCCCTGGGTCAGGAAAATCCCCTGGAAAAGGAAATGGCAACCTACTCTAGTATTCTTGCCTGGAGAATATCATGGACAGAGGAGCCTGGCAGGCTACAGTTCATGGGGTCACAAAGAGTCAGACACTGCTGAGTGACTAACACACACACATTTATTGTCTCACAGTTCTGTAGATCAGAAGTTCAGAGGACTCGGCTGGATTGTCTGCTTTGTGCCTTACTAGGTTAAAATCAGGGCTTCCCAGATGGTGCTGTGGTAAAGAACCCTGCCAATTCAGGAGACATAAGAGATGCGGATTCAATCCCTGGGGTCAGTAAGGTCCCCTGAAGGAGGGCATAGCAACCTACACCAGTATTCTTGCCTAGAGAATCCCATGGACAGAGGAGCCTGGTGGGCTGCAGGCCATGGGGTCTCATAGAGTCAGACACAGCTGAAGCAACTTAGCATGCACACAAGCATGCACAGGCTGAAATCAAGACGTTGGCTGCACTGTCTTCTCTTCGGGAGGCTCTAGGGGAGAATCTGTGTCCAGGCTCATTCAGATTGTTGGCCAAATTTAGTTCCATTCGGCTGCTGGACTTAGGTCCCTGTTTCCTTGCTGGTTGTCAGCTGGGGACTGCCCTTGGCTCCCAGGGCCGCTCTCTTGTTCTTACACAAGGGTCTCTATATCACAGAGCCAGCCAGAACACATGGAATCCTCCTCATGGTGCCGTATCTCTCTGACTTCAGCCAGGAAATGTTCTCTGCTTTTAAAAGCTCACGTAATAATACTGAGCCGGTCTGATAATCCAGGATAATCGCATCTTAAAATTCATAACCTTAATCACATATGCAGAATCCCCATTGCCACACAGTGTAAACTATTCACAGGTTTTGGGGATTAGGGTTTGGACATCTTTCGGGGGGATATTATTCCACCTATGACATAGAGAGTGGGACCTGAAAAAATCAGAGGCTCAGAAGCTAAACAGAGCAGCTTGTGGCAGCTGAGTGAGAAAGGGACCAATTGATGGGATCAATTGTACTTCCGCTGTTGCATTTCTGCTGATGATATGGCTTGTTCCCTGTGACGCCTCCAGGGAAGAGATTTGGACTTGGTAACCTTGAATTGGAGCATTCCCCAAGAGAACCATCAGGAGCCACAGGTCCCAAGCAGAATGAAGTTAGAGGTGAATTACAGGAAGCCAGGGGCTAAGGGGAAGTAACAGTAGCCAGTTGGAGAAGACACATGTGTGTGCCTGCTAAGTCACTCAAGTCGTGTCCAGCTCTTTGTGACCCCATGTACTGTAACCCATCTGGCTCCTCTGTCCATGGGATTCTCTAGAAAAGAATACTAGGGTGGGTTGCCATGCCCTCCTTCAGGGGATCTCCCCAACCCAGGGATCAAAACAGTGTCTCTTTTGTCTCTTGCATTGGCAGGCAGGTTCTTTACTAACTAGAGCCACCTGGGGAACCCAGAGAAGACACATGTCCTAGGAAACCATGCTGGGAGTTCCCCACTGCCCAGTGGAGGTGTTTCTGAGGAATGCTAAAGGTGCCTTATTAGGGAAAGCATCACCCTTCAGATAAAGCCACATCCAGAAAACTCCCTCAAATGAAAACCTTGCCTTTCCTTCCCACTGTTGTTCCAACGCTTGTTGTTCAGTCACTCAGTCATGTCTAACTCTTTGCAACCCCATGGACTGCAGCATGCCAGGCTTCCCTGTCCTTCACCATCTGGATCTTCCCAACCCAGGGATCGAACCTGGGTCTCCTGCATTGGAGGCAGACGTTTAACCTCTGAGCCATTTCCTGGTTACTCAGAGACAAAGGTCATGTAGATGGAGTAACAGGAGTGCTCTCCCTTGCTTTTCTTTCTCTCTTGTGTATTTCTTTTTTTTTTTTCCCTCCATCTCTCTCTCTTTTTTCTGATGTCACTCATGAAGTTTGCTCACATCAGGTGACATTTATAATCATTGCCCTGTAATGCCCTCTTGGACCTTTATAGTGTGTAGACTAGAACATTGTCTCATTCAGCATCCCTAGCATCTGAAGTAGAATTTTCTCCTCTTGAGATTAAATGGCAGGGATACAGTGGTTCAAAAACAGTTTGTTTAGTGATTCTCATGGGCTAGCATACCTTCTGAGCAACTACCTGTGCTTTATTGACTGATTGCGGTGTAAAAGACTCCTTAGTACACATGACGTGTGCCCAAACACTACAATTACTAATAGCATCCAGGGAATGGACATGCTGATTGAGGAAACAGCCGAGTTCTTTGACTGGAGAGTGGTAAGTGGCTGTGGTGTGGCCAAGGACCAGATACCTTGTGAATCCCCAGTAATGATACCCAGCCCAGTCTTTGTGTATCAGGCTAGGTTTCCTGGAAGAATTGATATCTGCACTGAGAATTACACTGGAGGAACATGTGGGGGTGCAGTAGAGATGGGTAGTGTAAGTGTTGTGTGAGAGGGAAACGGCAGGCTTGGGGTTTCCAAGTGTAGACAGTTACAGTAGGGGCCACATTCAGAAATTAGCCAAGACTGCTCTGCCTTTGGAGCAGTTGCTTGTGGCAGGCGGGGGTTATAGGGCACCAGAAGCGACAAAACTGAGATCCTGAGCGCTCAGTGCCGACGGATATGACCAGAGGAGAGGGCTCGAGCCGGTCATGGGAAGCTTCCAGGAACTCTACAGAAATTGAGTTTTGTGTTTGTAGACTTTGGGAAGCTTCAAACAGGTGAATGATGTAATTACATTTGAATTTGCTGTTCTTGTCTCCTGAGTCTAGAAGCTATAATCTGTATAATTAATTGTCAGATTTTTATCTTAAACTTAGCTTTATGTGGTAGAAGAGGAGTCATTTCTTCATACTGAGATCTTCTAAAACCACGAGTAAGCTTCATAGGAGGTTAAGGATAGTGGTACTCAAATTTGCCTGCTTCTGTTAGTATTTCTCAAGTGATTTAAGTTAAAGTGAAGTCGCTCAGTCGTATCTGACTCTTTGTGACCCTGTGGACTGTAGCCTGACAGGCTTCTCTGTCCATGGGATTCTCCAGGCGAGAATACTGGAGTGGGTTACCATTTCCTTCTCCAGGGGATCTTCCCGACNTCTCAAGTGATTTAAGTTAAAGTGAAGTCGCTCAGTCGTATCTGACTCTTTGTGACCCTGTGGACTGTAGCCTGACAGGCTTCTCTGTCCATGGGATTCTCCAGGCGAGAATACTGGAGTGGGTTACCATTTCCTTCTCCAGGGGATCTTCCCGACCCAAGGATCGAACCCTGGTCTCCCTCATTGGAGGCAGACGCTTTAACCATGTGTCAATGAATGCTCGTCTTGTGAAATGCCCACTGAAGAAAGAGTTGGGTAAACAGAAAGAAGTCTTGCAGTAAAGAATTCTGTTGAATTGAATTAAACCTGGTGCTTTCCAAAATCATTTGACTTAGATTTCTTTATGGCTGACAATCTGTTAACATTAGGCTGTGCTGTGGGAGAAAGCATTGTTCTTAATGGAGGATATTGAATGAAATATTCCATATTCGAGGAATGAAACTGATTTTTCCTTTCTCTGTGATAGTATGTTCTCTTGATTGCTACCTCTCTATAGCAGTTAAGGGAATCAGGAACCCATTGCTAATCTAAGCTAGTGTAGTTGTAAAGAAGAACACTGGAAATTGTAGAGAAACACATCCCCAATAAATTGAATCCTGTTGAACTAAAGCATAAGGTTAATAGCCATTGCAAGTTTTTTGTTTCTTTTTGCTTTGGCCACACCCCACCATTTATGGGATCTTAGTTCCCCGATCAGGGGTTGAACCTGGATTCTCGGCAATGAAAGCAGAGTCCTAACCACTGGACCACCAGAGAATTCCCCGAAAGTCTTTTTAAACAACAAACCTTTGGGTTGTGCTTTATCAGATAAATGGTGACTTCTCTGTAAAAATGAAAAGTTTTAGAACTGTTAGTTTGTAATGACTTTCTAATGCATTTCACCGTTTGGCAGTTAAAATGATAACTTGAGTCTTCATAAAGCTCTTACGCCTTGAATTACTCTTTAACATATGGTAAGAGGTATAATGTTTATCATAATCTAACAACCACCAAATAAGAAACTAAATCACTCAGGAACTCAGGTATGCATGTTTACATTAAAACAGTGAATTTTCGTCATTCATGAATATTCCTTGTGCTTTGTAATTACTCGGTAAGTAGTACAGGCCTCATGTCAATATTTTCTGAAGTTTATATTTCACAAACTAATGGCACATCAGCATGCATATTTAAATATTTATTAAACTAGTTCTAAATCTCTGTCATATTTGCTCCTAAATCATGGGCTGCTGATGTTTTTTAAGGAATATTCGTTTCTAATGTCCTTCTAGTGATGTATCTTTAAGGCTGATCATTTAATGTAGAGATATATGACAATAGGTTTTTCTGTTTTGTTATAGTTGTTAGGTCAGAATCTTATTGCTCATGGCTAAATGCCACGGAAAGACTTTTACGATTAAAAGCAACTCTCTCTTCGGTGTAATCTCTGTGATAAAGTGGAAATGGAATGTGAGTCTCAGTGATGTGTTATCAAGCCCAGGTTAATAAAGTGATAAAGTGATGCTTCCGTTTGAAGCCTTGTGCACTGTTTGTGGTGAATGTTATAGTGCATGTCTTGGGTTTTATGATGGAGTTTGCACTAATCATCATTATTAGCAGCGAGATTTTGGATAGAATGATAAAATCTTTCTCTTTCTTTTATGAACTTACAGAATCTCATAAGTTGGTATCATGATGGTTTGCCCTCCCCTGGGTTGGCTAAAACTTTGCTGAAATAGATTTGGTGGTCTTAAGTTTTGATAAGGGTTATTATGCTGAGGTATTTAGTTAGCTTCTGTTACCACCATGCTTCATCAGTCACAAGAGGCTTCTGAAAGGAAGTTTGACAGATCATAATAAGACAAATAAGACATCTTAATAAACACTGTTCACACTTACAGGATGGGTAGTCAACTGTGGTTGCTGATTCCCCTGGGACTAATTCTTTTTATAGTTCAGCTCTTAATATAATGGAAATCAGGGAGTCATGCCACACAAGTTTCCATTTTGAAAATGTTCCGTGATAATGCCATTTAAAAAAAAATGTGAAAATCAATTCTTTTTTTTTTTTTTGGAAAGAACACTCATCATGTGTCAGGCACCAGCTGAGTATTTTATGTACATTATCTCAATGTAACCTCACCAAATTTTTAGAAACTAGGCCCTATTATTAATCTCATTTATAGACATGGAACCTGAAGTTCAGAAAAATCAATGAATTTGCCTTGGGTCACCTGTTAAGCAGCTTACCTGAGTTTAAATACAAATCTTTCTGACTCCAAAACTCAAGTTCTTAACTGTATTAATGTAATATCTCCCACATAAATGCTTTGGAACTTTTTTTTTCCCTTATGGCTGACCCAATGCCCAGTGAATTGTTTGTTAACCACCGCTGTGTCACAAGTCACTCCATCACTCCAAAATTTAGCGGCTTAAAAGCAATAGCAAGCATTTATCTTGTTCGTGAATCTGCAGTTAGGCTCAGTCTCAGTGGGGTGTCTTCACCCAGGGAAGGCTGGGTGGTTCAAGTGGAGGTAGAGGGTTTACTTCTCGTAGCTGCAGAGTTGTGTGGGCTGTTGATTGGGAGCCTAGCCGGGACTGTTGGATGGGAACTTCGGTTCCTCTCTGTTGGTCTGTCTAGCTCCCTCCTAGCATGGCTGCTGTGTTACAAAAGCCTGTTAGCAAGTGGCCACATCAGAAGCTACAAGAGTTCTTTAGACTGGGCTCAGTAGTAGCATAGCACCACTTTCTCTATATTCTCTTGGCCAAGCAAGTTATTAGTGGTGGTTTACACGCTCGGTCATGTCTGACTCTTGGTGACCCCATGGACTGTAGCCCGTCAGGCTCCTCTGTCCATGGGATTTCCCAGGCAAGACTACTGGAGTGGGTTGGCGTTTCTTTCGCCAGGGGGTTTTCCTGACACAGGGATCAAAGCTGGGTCTCCTGCATTGCAGGCAGATTCTTTACCAGCTGAGCCACCAGGGAACCCCAAGCAAGTTAACAACCAGATTCCAATTCAAAAGGAGCAGAGGTGGACACCGTGTTTCGATGGGCAGAATTAGTAGCTCTTTTCCATTCTCACAGTCTGTTACTTCAGTTTCTGTCATATCCCTTAACTGCTGCTCTTCTTCCTGTTCTAGTCCAGCATGGAGTTTCTTCTCAGCCCAGCAGACAGTGACCTACTTAAAATCAGCCTGTAAAACCTCTCGACCCTGCTCTGGTGAAAACCCTCTAACTGCTTCCCTTCTTATTTGAAGTAATAAACAAAGTCCTCATGGGGGCCTGCATCGCCCTATGTTATCAAATCTTTATCCTCTCTGCTCTAACGTTTGACTGTCTGTTCCATGTTCTCATTCAAACGCCAAGCCTGTTCCTGCCTCAGGGCGTTTGTATTCGGTGTTGCATACTGTGTATGCCTAGAATACTCTCTTGGGTTTTTTATATCACTCCCATCTTCCTTTCCTAGACCTTCCTTTCCTAGACCTCTGTGCATTTTACCTTCTCGGTGAGGCATGTGCTGACCACAGAAGATTGAATTCCATTTCACCATCCAGAATTTCCTTTCACTCTTATTCTGCTTTTTCTCCCTTACACTGAGTGTCACATGACATATTTATTAACTTATTTATTGTGTTATCTCCACCCATTAGAATATGTTCTCCATGAGGACAGAGACTCTGGTTTATTTTGTTGCTAGATCCCAGTAATTTGCACAATACAATACCTGGCATGTAGTAGATGTTCAGTGAATATTTTTCAGATGCACAGAGGAACTTGATTTCAACACAGATTTAAATATTTCATGGTATTACTGTTTATGAAGTATTTTAATTTATGAGTGAAACTTTGTGTCTCATAATGCTGTGGAATTAAATCTGGTTTAACAACAGCCATGTGGAATTTCAGATCTTATCGAGGAGATCCACAATGAAATCTCTGTTTATTCCAATCTCCTACTTTTTCTTTTTGTAAACATTCATGGAGATTATCATCTTGTGAAGTTTTCTAAGCCCTAATGTACCTTTCTTTCAATAAATACTTGTACAACTGCTCCATGCCCAGTCTGTGCTAGTCACTGAGGATATAGTGGGACAGGCATAGCCCTTTCCTTACACTGTTAACATCATGATGAAAGAGAAAGATAGTAAATAATTGTATATATACACAGTCATTACAGATTCTAAAAAGCACTATAAAAGCTATGCAGTGGTCTGTGAAGGGGAATTAGGCAGGATTTGCTTTAGATATACACAGGGAGATATTGGGTACAAGGACGTCTTTAGGCTGAAATGTAGACAGTGGCTTTTGGTTAGTTTTAAGCTACCAACCAGAGGGATATGTTTATTCAACTAATGTGAATTTAGCACCTACCATGTGCCAGATTTGACTTAGGTCATACCTGAATGGTCTAGCGGTTTTCCCTGCTTTCTTCAATTTAAGTCTGAATTTTCAGGCAAGAATACTGGAGTGAGTTGCCATTCCCTTCTCCAGGGGATCCTCCCAACCCAGGGATCGAACCTGCATCTCTTGCATCTCCTGCATTGGCAGGCAGATTCTTTACCCCTGTGCCACCGGTGAAGCCCAATTTAAGTGTAGCATATATTTTAGCTTAAAAAAAAAAAAAGGTCCTAATTGAAAGACAACACTCATTTTATCTCAGTGAGGAAAAATGGTCAACTTGGACTGTCCCATGAGAATGAATAATTAGCAAATAAATTCAGTCAAAAATTTAATACAGAGGCACTTTCCAAGGAAAGGCTTTGGGACAGTAGAATCATCTGAGGGCCATGGGAACTGAAAGAAGAAAATAGATAGAAAACAATAAGCTCAAAGATGAAGGCTCTAAGTCTGGCAAAGGATTGAATGTAGAGTCTAGTCTCTCCAGACTGGTGGATAAGAGAATGAGGAGGCTTTTCACTGAAGAAGATAATCTACTAACTAGTGAGATGCCAATGAAACAAAGCCTGCATTTACAACCAAGGACATTTAGGATCTGGGACATATTTTTTACAAGATTGTTCTTTGAATCAGTGATTCTGTTTGACACCAAGCATTGCTTCTGGTGCTTTCTCCCCAAATGGATACGTGATTTTTTTTTTTTTTCAAATTTATATTGGAGTATAGTTAGCTCAGACGGTAAAGAATCCACCTACAATGCAGAAGATTAATTTCTGGGTTTAATTCCTGGGTCGGGACGATCCCCTGGAGAAGGGAATGGCAACCCACTCCAGTATTCCTGCNTTTTTTTTTTTCAAATTTATATTGGAGTATAGTTAGCTCAGACGGTAAAGAATCCACCTACAATGCAGAAGATTAATTTCTGGGTTTAATTCCTGGGTCGGGACGATCCCCTGGAGAAGGGAATGGCAACCCACTCCAGTATTCCTGCCTGGAGACTTCCATGGCAGGGGAGCCTGGAGGGCTACAGTCCATGGGGTCGCTAAGAGTTGGACACGACTCAGCAACTAGCACTTTCACTTTTCATAGTTGCTTTACAATGTTGTGTTAGTTTTCCCTGTACAGCAGGGTCAATCAGCTGTGTGTATACATGTATCCCCTCTCTTTGGCTTTCCTTCTCGTTTAGGTCACCACAGAACATTGAGTAGAGTTCCTTGTGCTACACAGTAGGTTCTCATGAGTCTCTATCTTATACATAGTGGTGTATATACGTCAGTCCCAATCTCCCAGTTTAAACCCCCACATTCCCCCCTTGGTGTCCATACATTTGTTCTCTATGATGGTTTATTTGAAAGGCTTCATCTTTCACCCTCTGTTCACTATGTAAGAATATCTTCCTCTGTTTTATTCATAAAAGTGCTACTGACCAGTATAAGATAATGCATGTTCCCACTAGGGTTGCTATAATTTCAGCAAAGAAACTTAATAACTTAATTGGTGTATAAAATTTCCCATATATGACTCAAACAGGGGCTCTGTGACAGCCTGAAAGGCAGGATGGGGAAGGAAATGGGAGGGAGGTCCAGGAGGGAGGGGACATGGGTGTACCTATGGTTGATTCTTATTGATGTATGACAGAAAACCACAAAATTCTGTAAAGCAATTATCCTTCAATTAAAAAAATAAAAAGATATTTAAAACATTTCCCATTTATGATTTTGATTGGAAAATAACTCAAGAACTTACTGTGAGTGTGACTGTGAATAAGAATCCACTGCACACCTGAGTGAAGGTTCCCAGACTGATGGGAAGAAGAATGAGGGGCAAAAATGTGGGCAAAATTAAGAGAAATTTTTACTGCCTCATTGAAAGCTCTTCCCATTAAATAATTTAGTGAAAGGAAATAGGAACAAGCATATATACTTGGGAATGCTCAGACCTGTCCCCCTTGTCAACAAACTGCGGAAATAATAGACATCAGCAACCAGCTGGTGAGTTTTACTTCGACTCTTATAATAATAAGTTAATGGAAAAGCTTCTGAAATATCACTTCCAGTGTGGAAGACCCTCATCTTTCTTACTGTAGGGGACCAAGTTATAATGTTATCTATTAGAATGAATCATTTCTCTTGGAAAGTCCCTATGTGATAAACCAGACTGTCAGGACACTAGCCAGCTTTATGTTTTATTTTTGGTGATTTAAGGGATTTATTACAACAGATGACATTTCTGATAGTGGAAATTTACCTGCATATAGCCAAAGTCTTGACCTCTTGAATAAATTTTCAGTCGGCAGAAGTGGAAAGTCTTCTCCAGCTTTGAACTATAGGGATTTTCAGTAAGGTTTCAATCAACAAAAATTCAGATACTCTTCCTTAATGGGGTAACTTTAAAGGTATATTAACTAGATAAAAGAGATTTCTGTGTGGGCAAGTTTAGAGAATAACATAGCAGCTGATATGTGTGGGTGATTATTTGGGTCCTAGCTTGAACAGAGAACAACTTTTAAGATCTCTGTTAAGTGTGCAAATCTAGGTGAAGTCCCCTCAGTTCTGAGTCAAGGATCAGGCAAACATGCTACCATGGTTCAGCATTAATGGGAATTAATATGTGGTTTATTTAGCAAGTTAAAAATCTTCTACCTTAGACAGGACTTTACAGCAGTTTTATAAGGAGAATGGAATGAATTGAACACAGTCACTTGAATTAGAATATCTTTTATATTCTCTGTGTCCCCTCAGAGTTGATGACAAACCTAGAGAAGCATGCTAGAACAAGCAGACCAGAAAATTAAATTCTTCTCGTTCTCACTTTGTGCAGTAGACACGATTCGAAGCATTAGCCTCAAACATCTTTCTGTGTGTTTTCTGTTTTACTTTCTTCCTTTCTTTCTTTGTAAGTCAGCCAGACTTGGTAAGGTCATTAAAAATGGGACTTTGGCAAACTTGATGAAATCAGGAAAAAATTAGCCTGGAAAGATCCTTGTAGTGAGTCCAGCCCAGCGCTCTGTCTCCTGGCGCTGATGTCTCGGGACTGTGGGAACTGACTGTGTTGATGAGTGTGAAAGCGCCACTGCAGTGCCGCGGGCCAGCTGTGTGGAGGTACACACCGTCATTGTCATGGGTATGGCACCAGATCATCCTGGATCGTTAGAAAGTTTTGTTGTTTAAAATAAATTCTATTTCCATATCTGCCCTAGACATATTCACCTTTAATCATATAGGGCCATTCCCACACTCATTTGTTAACAAAGAAGGAGACGAGCTGGTCACAGTCTTCTCTATCTAGTGACACCTTGATTTGACAGGAGGAGTTTTTTAAAATTATGAAAAGTAACTCCCTAAAAAGGTTGGGGGAAGTTGGGGTGGGGGGAAGAGCAAACAAGTGTATGAACCAGGATAAGGAGGCCTTTTCTAAGTAATTTAATATCAAAGACAGGAACTTTGAAAGCAAAACTTCATAGATTGGCTGTATATAAATTTTGTACTTTTGCGTATTAAAGACCACCATGTTGTTCAGTCACTAAATCATGTTCAACTGTTTGCAACGTTGTGAACTGCTGCATGCCAGCCTTCCCTGTCATTCACTATCTCCCGGGGTTTGCTCAGACTCAGGTCCATTGTGTCAGTGATGCCATCCAACCATCTCATCCTCTGTAGTCCCCTTCTCCTCTGGCCTTCTATCTTTCCCAGCATCAGGGGCTTTTTCAATGAGTCAGTTCTTCAAATAAGGTGGCCAAAGTATTGACTCTTCAACTTCAGTATCAGTCCTTCCAATGAATATTCAGGGTTGATTTCCTTTAGGATTGATGGGTTTGATCTCCTTGCTGTCTTTTGAAAGCAAAACTTCATAGATTGGCTGTATATAAATTTTGTACTTTTGCGTATTAAAGACCACCATGTTGTTCAGTCACTAAATCATGTTCAACTGTTTGCAACGTTGTGAACTGCTGCATGCCAGCCTTCCCTGTCATTCACTATCTCCCGGGGTTTGCTCAGACTCAGGTCCATTGTGTCAGTGATGCCATCCAACCATCTCATCCTCTGTAGTCCCCTTCTCCTCTGGCCTTCTATCTTTCCCAGCATCAGGGGCTTTTTCAATGAGTCAGTTCTTCAAATAAGGTGGCCAAAGTATTGACTCTTCAACTTCAGTATCAGTCCTTCCAATGAATATTCAGGGTTGATTTCCTTTAGGATTGATGGGTTTGATCTCCTTGCTGTCCAAAGGACTCTCAAAAGTCTTCTCCAGCACTACAGTTTGAAAGCATCAATTCTTCAGCTTTCAGCCTTCCTCATGGTCCAACTCTCACATCCGTACATGACTACTGGAAATAAAACATATCTTTGACTATACAGACCGTTAAAGACCACCATAGGAGAAAGCAAAATGCAAGTTATAAACTGGGAAAACAATAATATTGTAACTCATATGGACAGATAAAATTACGTTGTTTATTTACCGTATACATGTTATTAATGTTATTGCCAAGATGTCACTAAAATGAAATGAAAGGAATAAAAGCAATATAAAATCACAAAGAGAATGAAAGAAGAGACAAGAGCTGACAAGGAATAGCAGCAAATTTTTGAAAGATGGAGAGCTGATGGACAAATCAGCAGGGCTGACCACTCTGAGCACCAAGTATCTGCAAAGGAAATGAGATGTGAGCCGATCCCTGCAAAGCAACACTAGGAAATTCAAGAATGGGAAGTACCAACTAGTGTGGAAGGCACCATAATTAACAAGAAGAATGCAGTATCCAATAGTATAGTCACTGTTTCCAAAACCACTAGAAAAGAAACACAAATTTTAAAAGATATTAATATCAGATGGAAACGGCTTAAAATACACTCACTCTTCAGCATTTGTTCATTCACCAAACATATACCAGGAACCTCAACTATACTCTTGACACTCTTCTGAGTCTTCCAGATAAAGTAACAAATAAAACAGTCCTACTGCAAGAAGACAGATCCATAACCCAGGGAGATCAGTGGGTGAAGGGGAAAGGTCAGCAGGACCTAAGCCTTTCTTTCTCTTTCAGTCTTCATTTCTGTGCATTACCATGCTTTCAGCAAGAGAGCACATCACTTGTCCCTTACTGTGTGACAAAGCAGAATATGCCCTAACCCCTGCCACCCAATAGCATGAGCCAGATGGGGCTGACCCAGCACAGCAAAGGAGACCCCAAATGAGAGTAACACAAGGTACAGCAGAGTGAGCTTATTCAAGAGGATGCTGTAATTAAAGAGAGAGAGAAAAAAAAGAAGAACTTATAGCTGAGAGGGAGGAGACAGAAAACTAACAAGCTTATCATGTCAGTTGGTTATCAAGGCTGGTTAAAGAAAGAAACAAGCATTCCTATTTTCTGTGCTGTGATTGTGAGAGGCCTTTTCCAAGAAGAAGAAGAGGCCCAAGGAGGTGGGGAGCTTGCCAATACATTTTCTGAGGGAAGAACAGTTCAGGCAGAAGGAACAGCAGATGCAAAGACTCTGAGCAGTGTGAGTGTTTGGATTGTCCAAGAACAGTAAAGAGGCCCGGGTCACTGAAGTCACAGTATGTGGGGAAGAGTGGTAGGAAATAAAGTCAGAGAAGCAGCCAAGGGCTAAGTCATGTGCAGCCTTGGAGGCCATAATGAAGAATTTGACTTTTATGATAATACTAGAAACATTCAGAGTTTCAGGGAGGAAAATGATAGACTTTGATTTGTGTTTAACAAGGATCTCTGACTTCTGCATGAGACAGCATTTTGTGGGGAGGCGGGGGGAGAAAGGATAAGAAGACTATTGGTTTGGAGACTATTGACATAATCCAGCAAAAGGTCATGGTAAATAAAGTGATGGACAGGGTGAAAGAGGTAAGAAGTGGTCAGAGTCTAGATACATTTTAAAGGTTGGGCCTGTAGGGGTTGCAGATGAATTAGATATGATATGAGAGAAAGACTAGAGTTAAGGATAATTATAATTTATTTGAGACCTGAACAACTAGAAGGGTGGAGTTGCCACATATTCAAATAGGAAGACTATGGGAAGAGTGCCTAGTGTCTGTATTATTATAGCTGTGGTTGTGCTTGTGGGATGCAGAATCGAGAGTTTGGTCTTACTGAGTTTGAGATGCCTTCAGACATCTGAGAAGAGATGCTGTGTAGGCAGTCTGGGGTTCAGAAGATGGGTCGGGACTAGACAAATCAATGTGCTCATCAACACATTGTTTTTATTTTGAGCCATGGCACTTGGTAATCTTCGAGAGTGAGGGGAAATTCAAGGTCTGAACTAGTGGGCACTGGAGCACTGAGGCTTCCTACAAGTTAGGAACATAAGGAGCATGTAACTGAAAAGACTGGAGAGGACCAATCAAGAGAATCAAGAGTGAAGGTAGATCTAGCCAGAGAAGGAAAACCAAGAGAGAATGGTATTACCAAGGCAAAAAGAAAAAAAAAACAACAACCAAGTTTTGAGACCAAGGGAATGAGCACTTATGCCAGAAGCTGCTGATGGCTCAGGTAAGTTGAGGGCCAGGACTTGAGCACTGGCTTGGACTAAGTAGAAGCCTTTGAAAGAGCAGGTTTAGTGCAGTGGTGGGGAAAGAAGCCTCATCACAGTGGGTTTAAGACAAATATGAAGGGAAGAAGAAGAAACAGCAAGTAAAGACAACACACGGAAGACAGAAAGATCAACACTGTGTGATCCCACTGTCTTATAGGAGAGGGAACCAAAAGACACAGTCAGCAAGCAGCCTGATGGCCAGCACGCTCCTCACCCCTGTCCTGTGACCTGCGATTAGGTGACACAGCCACGCTGGCCTCTGAGGTGCTTTTCTAAAAAGTTTTATTTACTTTCAATTGAAGGATAATTGCTTTACAAGATTGTGTTGGCTTCTGCCATACATCAACATGAATCAGCTATAGGTATTTTAAACTTGTGAGGTCCCAGCCCAGCTCACCTTCCCCAGCTCAGCACTCTTTTTATTTGCCTCCTTCTACCATTCCCCTGGGCAAGGTTCCCATCCCTTTTCCTACTCTCCTCACACCCCCACCCACCTTCTCATCCAAAGACAATCACCTCTCCAACAGCTTTTCCCGAATCTATCTGGGAATCAGCCAGCCTCCTCCTCCCTCTTTGTATACAGCAAAGGCTTCCATTAGAAAGACATGTTTTTTTACTTAAATTTCCCTTGAAAATACACAAGGGTTTAAATTAAGGGTAAAAATTGCATTTTTGAATCACAAAAGTTTTTGCCCAAATCCAAAATGTTTGAAAAAATAGGTCAAGAGGCTTTCTTAAAGCTTCAGGTTTTCCCATCTGTGGTTAGATTCATGGATCACATGTGAGGCCCTTTCATGTGTGGATGTCATCGTTCCAAGAGTCTTCTGACTGGGCCTTTTATTTCTCCAGGCAGGGGTGGTGTGCCATGGGGGTGGGCTGAGGACCTGTGAGTCTAGGCAGCAGTTCCTAGAGAAGGCTGTGACCTTGAACTTGTTTCCTAACTCTGTGTTATGCTCAGTCGTTTCCGTTGTGTCGGACCCTTTGCAGCCCTATGGATGGCAGGCCGCCAGGCTCCTCTGTCCATGCGATTCTCCAGGCAAGAATATTGGAGTGGGCTGCTGAGCCCTCCTCCAGGGGATCTTCCTGCCCCAGGGATCCACATCTCTTACGTCTGCCTCCATTGGCAGGCAGATTCTTTACCACTAGCACCACCTGGAAAGCCCCAACAAAAGCTTCACCTGGATACTGAGTCAGTTTGGAGTCAGTCTGGGATGAGGCCTGAATTCACATCTGCATGGAGTCAGTATTTTCTTTTCCACTGAGTTGTTCACCTGGAAGAAGTGGGACACTAATGCCCGACTGCTCTTGGGTTCCACACCATGAAGAGCTGTTTAGATGTTCTTACCAGACTCCCTTGTGAGGCTTGGGCTCCCAGCACCCACAGGACTCCTGTGTCTGCTGGCCTCATTCCCTCAGCCAGTTCTCCTTTCTCTTATCTGAAAACATTTGAAGTGATTCCCTTGACTTTCCTCCAGTTTCACCCCTACAGCAGCCCTACCCTGAAAATGTGTAGTGATCCTCTACCTTGGGGTCCAGTTAATGAACTCAGTGTCAAAGATGGCTCTGGTCCACTTTCTTCCAGGACCAGGGCTCTTCTCCCAGATTCAAGCCCTCTGAGCTCTGCTCACTGCCGTGTGCTTTGCACCAAGCTCTATAAACTTTACGGTGCTAGTAAATCACTTGGGAATCTTGTTAAAATGAAGATTCTCTTTCTGTAGGTCTGTTGTGGAGCCTGAGATTCTGCATTTCTAACAAGCTCCCATGTGAGATGCACGCATATATGGCCTGGGACCCGCTTTAAGAGTGGGCCTTCAAAGTGTACCTGAGGCTGCACTTGTTGGTATCTGGCAGGGCCATGCATCATGCTAAGTCTCTGTCATGTCCAACTCTTTGTGACCCCATGGACTGTAGCCCACCAGGATCCTCTGTCCATGGGATTCTCCAGGTAAGAATACTGGAGTGGGTTGCCAGGCCCTCCTTCAGCGGATCTTCCCAATGCAGGGATCAAACCTGCATCTTTTACATCTCCTGCATTGGCAGGAGGGTTCTTGACCACTAGCACCATCTGGAAAGCCCATGGCAGGGCCATATCATCAACCTTTAGTAGATCTAGCCACAAAAAGGCACACTTCTCAGGAGATGGGAAGAAGCCAGTCCTTGGATTGGAAAGGAGTCACATTAGCCTGGGCTTTGGGAGAAAAAAAAAAACAAACAAACAGGAAAATGCATCTTTTTCCAATTACAGATAAGAAACTAGTTATTTTAAAGAGAAATGAGAAATGTAATAGACTAAAATTGCAGTTCCCTAGGTATATTCTAGGAAATATTGGTCCTGTGGGATGTTAACAGGAGTTGTGTGCAAAAGAGGTTTCTATGCTCAAATGAGTTCTAGAATCTAGAATGTAAACACGGGGTTAAACAAAGTTTAATAGGTTTTCTTACCACAGAACTTTTCAGAGGCTTTTATAAGTTGATGTGCGTGGTAGATCTCCAAGAAGGACATAAAGCCTGCAACATTCTCCAAAAGTATTTTCTAAGAAAATCCCTAGGTTTTGTGTGTGTGTGTGTGTGTGTGTGT
>SJYX01009576.1:341182-383212 GCA_006410675.1 Oreotragus oreotragus | reverse complement strand
TGGAAGAAAAGTTATGACCAACCTAGATAGTATATTCAAAAGCAGAGACTTTACTTTGCCCACTAAGATCCGTCTAGTCAAGGCTATGGTTTTTCCAGTGGTCATGTATGGATGTGAGAGTTGGACTGTGAAGAAGGCTGAGCGCAGAAGAATTGATGCTTTTGAACTGTGGTGTTGGAGAAGACTCTTTTGAGAGTCCCTTGGACTGCAGGGAGATCCAACCAGTCCATTCTGAAGGAGATCAGCTCTGGAATTTCTTTGGAAGGAATGATGCTAAAGCTGAAACTCCAGTACTTTGGCCACCTCACGCGAAGAGTTGACTCATTGGAAAAGACTCTGATGCTGGGAGGGATTGGGGGCAGGAGGAGAAGGGGACGACAGAGGATGAGATGGCTGGATGGCATCACTGACTTGATGGATGTGAGTCTGAGTGAACTCCAGGAGTTGGTGATGGACAGGGAGGCCTGACGTGCTGCGATTCATGGGGTCGCAAAGAGTCGGACACAACTGAGCGACTGAACTGAACTGAACTGAAAGAGAAAATAATATTCACTCTAATCTGGAAATACTGCTCTACCCTGGCATTTCATGGTGGCTCAGTGGTAAAGAATTTGCCTTTGATGCAGGAGCCAGAGGAGACTTGAGTTCAATCCCTATCTTGCAGGAAGCGGGACCCCTTCCAGGGCTCTTGTCTAACACTCGGAAATGAATTGTCTGAGGAGACACATGTGCTGACAGAGCAAGAAATTTTACTGAGAAAGGACACCCGGGTGGAGAGCAGTAGGGTAAAGGAACCCAGGAGAACTGCTTTGTCACTTGGCTTGCAGTCTCTGGTTTTATGGTGATGGGATTAGTTTCTGAGTTGTCTTTAGCCAATCATTCTGACTTAGAGTCCTTCCTGGTGGTGCATGCCTTGTTCAGCCAAGATGGATGCTAGAGAGAAGGAATCTGGGAGGTGGTCGGACAGGTGGTGTCTCCTTTTGACCTTTCCTGAACTCGTCTGGTTGGTGGAGGACCTTTCCTGAACTCGTCTGGTTGGTGGAGGCTTATTAGTTCCGTGTTCCTTACCAGGACCTCCTGTCGTAGAACAACTCATGCAAATAGTTATTGTGGTGCCTGGCCAGGGTGGAAGGTTTCAATCAGTGTGCTTCCCCTAACACCTGGGTCAGGAAGGTCCCCTGGAGGAGTAAATGGCAACCCACTCCAGTATTCTTGCCAAGAGAATCCCATGGACAGAGGAGCCTGGTGGGCTAAAGTCCATGGAATCGCAAAGAGTTGGACTCGACTAAATCAACTTAGCAGCAGCAGCTGACACTTCATGAAGCAGTTTGATTCAAATGTATCACGTGGATCTTGGCTGTCAGTGAGTGTGCTGTCACTAGAAATCTCTTTTGGTTTTTCAACAATTTTCCCAAACATGCTGTCTGTCTCTCTGCCCCCTCAAGTTTGACAGCACAGTCATTTTTAAACTCAGATGTGATACCATCACTGGTATCCATTTCCACAACAGTAGGATGGACTTTCCTTTTTGTAATTCATCTTTCATGGGTTTAGTGATCTCTATGATGTGACCCCTTATTGTACTGCCTTAAAAAAACAAACAAACAGGTGTTTACAGTGACATAAAAAACTTGAAAAATGAGGTTGAACCACCTAAGTAAAGATGAATACACTCTGTTAAATGTCTCTGACTCCTTTTCATTAATTTCAACTTAATTTGATTAGTTGACCTAATAAAATAGTTTCAGTGACAGCCATAGCTAACACTTCCTGAGCTCTTAGCACTTGCCAGACATTGTTTAACCAAGTTATGCACAGTAACTTATGTAAAGGCCTCAGAGGATGGCAGATGAAACTTCCAGTGCAGATACAGCTGTGGAGCAGATGAAAGTGTCACTAGCTTGAGTGTGGAAAGCATCACCCACAAATCATGTAGAATGGTTTCCACTTGTGTGTGCATCACTGCTGTTTAATCACCTGGTTACCCATCACACACATATACACAACACACAGAGAAAATGGCCATCCTTTCCTTTCCTCATGGGGAAATACAAAGGCAAGATCTTAACAGCATGCCTTGTTTTAGATTAGTGGTTCAAACCATGTCTGCACATTTGCATCATCTGAGAAGCTTTTAAAAGACACTGATGATGCCCAGGCCTCACCCTAGAACGAATAAAGCAGAATCTCCTGGATGGAGTCAGAGCATCAAAAGTCTTTAAAGTACCACAGCTGATTCTAATTTATTGCCAGATTGTGAACCAAAGTTTTAGCTTATTAGACATAAACCAAATGCCCTCGTATTTCTACCTTGATAAAGGAAATGTCCTCATATCTCTATCTAGGAAGTTGGGAGGCACTCAATGTACTCTTCAGTGTTCTGAAGAGTTTCAAAAGTTCTGCATATGAACACCTGGTTGCACTTTGTTTTCTCTGCTCCATCCTTCCTTTGCCCCATCCTTTAAAACACCCACCCTACCTGTGCACTTAGAATATACCAAGTTCTCCTGGCTAATAGTGCCACCCAGAGACTGGTACAGGGAATTTATCTCTCCACCTGCTCCTTCCCACTCACTAGGGGGTGCACACCCAAGTCAACTCCATCCCCTGTTTCCCTGCACTCAAACACACATTTTGTGTCTTCCAGTCTTCAGCTGATAACAATGAAGACATTCTCTTTCTTATGTAGCAACTTTCCTTCCACATAATTCTTCCAATAAGGCCCACAGAACAAAACAATAATAATAACTTCTTTTTTGACTTTATTATATATAATATCATACATTGTACTAAGCATTATAAACAGCTATCATTTATGCCTGACAGAAAATGTAGGAAAAATCCTTTTGCAGATTAAAACACTAAAGCTTGGAGAGCAAATGTACTCTGCTCAAAATCAGCAAGGTAGCAAGTAGTGGATGTCAGGATCAGATTCTGAAATATCTGGCTAGACATTCTGAACTCTACCATTACCATACAACCCAGCCTCCCTGACATGTAACTTGGACAGTTACACAGAGCCCTATACTCTGAGAGGGTCACGCTCAGTTTAGTGCTCTCTGTGACTGTCTTGAAATTCTTAATAATTTTTGAGCCAGGAAATTGTTCACATTTTCATTTTACACTAGGTCCCACAAATTTAATTGCCAGTTCTATTTTCTAAGCTCTGTCAAAAATAAATAAAAGCCAGTCACTCCATTTCCTTTGGTAACCAAAACATACTCAAAATATGGTCTATATATAGGGGAGAAAAACTTCACATTTAAAACAAATCTGTGAACCTGAGGATAGATCAAAATTATTCAGTCTAAAGCAGCAGTCCTCAACCTCTTTGGCACCACAGACAGGTTTCATGGAAGACAATTTTTCCATGGACAAGGAATGGGGATGATGGTTTCAGGATGATTCAAGTGCGTTATATTTATTGCACACTTTATTTCTAATCTAATGTCACTGCTGATCTGACAAGAGGTACTGCTCCTCAGCCCAAACGTGGGGGTTCCCCTGACCTAAATATAGGAAAAGATACAAGAAGAGAAAGAAGAAGATGAACAGCGAAACAAAAGCAACACTGTCTCAGGAACATGTGGTCCAAATTAAAAGCTCCAACTTACATGTCACTGAAACTCCAGAAAGACAGAAAATAGGGGGATAAAACGGTTATCTAAAAAAACAATGTGCAAAAATGCTAAAACTTTGTGAACGAGAATTTTATAATTGAAGAAGTTCAATAAACTCTAACCAGGATAAATACAAAGAATATGACAACTCTATCTATAAGAGATAAGATTTACATCTAAAGACACAGATAGACTGAAAGTAAGTAGATAGGAAAATAAATTCCCTGCAAACAGGAAGCCTAAGAAAGCTAGATGGCTATGTTAAAGTTACTGAGTAGCTGAAGTAGCTATGTAAAGTAGATTTCAAGAAAAAGAGTTACCAAAGTAAAGGGGGATGTTTCATAATGTGAACTATCCACTTGATCAGTAGAATGTTTAGATATGTGTGTGTCTGTGTCTGAAAACAGCTTCAAAATACATGGAACAAATAATGACAGAATTCAAAGGAAAGTGAGACAATCCCACAAGAATAGTTGCAGACTTTAACATGCTTTTCCCAGACATTGACAGACCAATTAGACAAAATAGTTCAGTGAAGACATAAAAGATATGAATAACATTATCAATCATCTTGACCTAATTGATATTTATAGAGCACATTATTTAAAATAGAATAGACGTTTCTTTCAAGGGCACATGTTCACCAAGAGTGACCATCTCTTTGGCCGTAAGACAAGTCTCAGTGAGGTAAACATTCTAAAATCATGTAGAGTATGTTTTTTATTACTATGGAATTAAAATTAGAAATTAGAGGTCAATAACAATGATATTTCTTGAAAACCCCCAAATTATTGGAAATTGATTTATGAATCAGAAAGTAAATTTAGGGGGGAAAAAAAGAAAGTAAATTTAGGAAAAGTTAGGAAATATCTGCAACTAAATGAATATAAAGATACGTTGAAATTTGTGAAATGCATCTAAAGCAGTTTTTAGAGGAAAATTCATAGGTTTAAATATTTATATTGCCAAAGAAGAGTGGTCTAATATTGGTTGGATAAAAAGGCTAATGGTTGCCTAAGATTCTACTTCACAAAGACAGAAAATAAGAGCAGAATAAACCCAAAATAAGAAGAAAGCAAATAATAAAGATAAAANGTTGAAATTTGTGAAATGCATCTAAAGCAGTTTTTAGAGGAAAATTCATAGGTTTAAATATTTATATTGCCAAAGAAGAGTGGTCTAATATTGGTTGGATAAAAAGGCTAATGGTTGCCTAAGATTCTACTTCACAAAGACAGAAAATAAGAGCAGAATAAACCAAAAATAAGAAGAAAGCAAATAATAAAGATAAAAACAGAAGCCAGAACATTAAAAAACAGACAACAGTGAAATTTAACAAAGCCAAAAATTGGAAAATACCAACAAAATTGATTAGTACTGGAGGAGGGGAGAGAGAGAGAAGCAGAAAATGAGAAACAGAGAATACAAATTATTAATATCAAAAATGAAGGAAGGGGAGTTCTGTGATACATAAGTGATTAAGACCCCACCTTCTGATGCTGGGGGCTCAGGTTTTATCCCTGGTCAGGGAACTAAGATCCTCACATGCCACAACAAAGACTAAAGATCCTGCATGCCACAGCCAAATAAATATAATATAAAGAATGAAATATATACAATAGAATATAATTAATATAAATACTGTTATATTAATATAACAATATGTTAATCATTATGTTGATTATAGTATAACATTATATCCATAATATAATTATAATGTTANGAGTTCTGTGATACATAAGTGATTAAGACCCCACCTTCTGATGCTGGGGGCTCAGGTTTTATCCCTGGTCAGGGAACTAAGATCCTCACATGCCACAACAAAGACTAAAGATCCTGCATGCCACAGCCAAATAAATATAATATAAAGAATGAAATATATACAATAGAATATAATTAATATAAATACTGTTATATTAATATAACAATATGTTAATCATTATGTTGATTATAGTATAACATTATATCCATAATATAATTATAATGTTAATATAATATATATAAATAATATAAAGAATGAAAATGAATAGGCCTGCCACAGACTAGCAGAAAATATTTTCTAATGTACATCTGAGAAAGGATTAATATACAGGAAGGATATTTATCTTATCTTCTCCATGGTGATAAAAGAGAAAACCCCATAAAAATGGGTAAAGGATGTCCATAGGCACCTCAAAGAAGATATATGAAGAACCAATAAGCATATGAAAAAATCTTCAGCATCATTAGTCATAAGGTAAATTCAAGTTAGAGCCACAGCACTTCTGCAAACTCATTAGAAACTAAAATCAAAAACACTTCTGAAAACAGCAAATATTGACAAGCATATGGAGCAGCAGGTATTCTTGTAGACTGTCAATGAGACATGAGACAGTGAAGAGGTACAAAGGGTACAGCCACTTTGAAAAAAGTCTTACCATTTCTAATAAACCAAAACACATTTACACTACTAGCATCATTCTACTTGCGGGCATCTTCCGAGAAAGATGAAAATATGAATCCATAAAACAACTTGTACACAAAAGCGAATAGCAACTTTTGCTTATAACAGCCATAACCCAGGAAACAACCTCTGCATCCATACACAGGAGAATAAACTGTGGAATATCCATACAGAGAAACGTTACTGAATGGGTCGCTCAGAAAAACAACAGATACCAGAAACACTACAGATAAATGTAATAATGTGGTTGAATTTGAAACACTGTGGTGAGAGAAAGAAGCCTTAGACAAGAGTACCTCTCTATGATTCCATTTGTATGAAGTTCTGTAACAGGCAAAACTAATCCATTGTGAAGAAAATCAGAACAGAGGTTTCCTCTGGAGAGATGGGGAAGGGTTGCCTGGGAAGAGGCATAACAGAATGGTTGGGATAATAGTCATTTTCTGTATCTTGTTGGCGGCTTGGGTTACATGGGTGTATACATTTGTCAAAACTCATCAAATAGCGCCTTTAGGATTTATGGCTTTTATGCTATGTGAATTTTAGCTCTAGAAAAAAAAATAGCTTTAAACAAATGCTAAACTCTTTTAAATATGTAATAACTCTGGTTTATGATGCTCATACTGAAATATTTAGGGGGTAATGTACTCAGGAATGCATCTTACACTGAAATGTATCCAAGAGTTGATTGATAAATAGAAGGATTGATAGGTAGATAGATATAGATTTAGATGAGGTGATGTAACATATTAATTTTAGAATCTAAATGGTGAATTTTCTCTGTAAAATTATTTCAGCTTTTCTATATCTCTGACATTTTTCGTAATAAAATGTTGGGAATAAAAAGCCTCATGATAATGGTAACCACAGCAATTGTTTAGAACCTAGGCCTACAAAAGATTCTTTCAGGGAGAAATATTTTATCACTGACATTGTTTAGAATTGCCAGCACATGGTGATAATAAAAAGCAGATTGACTTTCAGTTGGGTTTATTATTGTTTTTAAATTCTCAACAGCAATGCACCCCCTTATTGCCTGTACCCATCGTAGGCCCTCCTCTGTGTACGTCCCGGGTACATGGTTAGTGTCACTCAGTTGGAAAAGCACAGTGACAGGGATTAGAGCCAGATCTGCCTGATTCCAAAGCTCCTTCCATGCCAACAAACTCTTTTCACATTATCCTGCTAGTTACGCTGCAAATTATACAAGAATGAGAAAGTCGTAATTCTGGCCTACAAAGTGATCATAGTGTAGTGGAGACAGATCCACACTTAGATGTTTCTAATACAATTGCTGGAGGAAAATGGGAAAGCTTCATAGAAGTAGTATCAAGGTGTAATTTTCTCCCTCTTTAAACTCATTTGGTGTCCTTCCATAGTTCATGAACTCAAGTCCAAAATCCTTAGCATGACCTACAAAGATCCTCCATGATCTGGGCACTTTCTCCTTTTCTCTCCTCATCTTGGGCATTTCCCAGTAAGCATGCCTCCAAAGGGCAAAGACTAATAGAGTTTTGCCAAGAAAATGCACTAGTCATAGCAAACACCCTCTTTCAACAACACAAGAGAAGACTCTACACATGGACATCACCAGATGGTCAACACCGAAATCAGACTGATTATATTCTTTGCAGCCAAAGATGGAGAAGCTCTATACAGTCAACAAAAACAAGACCAGGAGCTGACTGTGGCTCAGATCATGAACTCCTTATTACCAAATTCAGACTCAAATTGAAGAAAGTAGGGAAAACCACTAGACCATTCAGGGATGACCTAAATCAAATCCCTTATGATTATACAGTGGAAGTGAGAAATAGATTTAAGGGCCTAGATCTGATAGACAGAGTTCCTGATGAACTATGGGATAAGGTTCATGACATTGTACAGGAGACAGAGATCAAGACCATCCCCATGGAAAAGAAATGCAAAAAAGCAAAATGGCTGTCTGGAGAAGCCTTACAAATAGCACTGAAAAGAAGAGAGGCGAAAAGCAAAGGAGAAAAGAAAAGATATAAGCATCTGAATGCAGAGTTCCAAAGAATAGCAAGAAGAGATAAGAAAGCCTTCTTCAGCAATCAATGCAAAGAGATAGAGGAAAACAACAGAATGGGAAAGACTAGAGATCTCTTCAAGAGAATTGGAGATACCAAGGGAACATTTCATGCAAAGATGGGCTCGATAAAGGATAGAAATGGTATGGACCTAACAGAAGCAGAAGATATTAAGAAGAGGTGGCAAGAATACACAGAAGAACTGTACAGAAAAGATCTTCACGACCCAGATAATCATGAGGATGTGATCACTAATCTAGAGCCAGACATCTTGGAATGTGAAGTCAAGTGGGCCTTAGAAAGCATCACTAAGAACAAAGCTAGTGGAGGTGATGGAATTCCAGTTGAGCTGTTTCAAATCCTGGAAGATGATGCTGTGAAAGTGCTGCACTCAATATGCCAGCAAATTTGGAAAACTCAGCAGTGGCCACAGGACTGGAAAAGGTCAGTTTTCATTCCAATTCCAAAGAAAGGCAATGCCAAAGAATGCTCAAACTACCGCACAATTGCACTCATCTCACACGCTAGTAAAGTAATGCTCAAAATTCTCCAAGCCAGGCTTCAGCAATATGTGAACCGTGAACTCCCTGATGTTCAAGCTGGTTTTAGAACAGGCAGAGGAACCAGAGATCAAATTGCCAACATCCGCTGGATCATGGAAAAAGCAAGAGAGTTCCAGAAAAACATCTATTTCTGCTTTATTGACTATGCCAAAGCCTTTGACTGTGTGGATCACAATAAACTGTGGAAAATTCTGAAAGAGATGGGAATACCAGACCACCTAACCTGCCTCTTGAGAAATCTGTATGCAGGTCAGGAAGCAACAGTTAGAACTGGACATGGAACAACAGACTGGTTCCAAATAGGAAAAGGAGTACGTCAAGGCTGTATATTGTCTCCCTGCTTATTTAACTTATATGCAGAGTACATCATGAGAAACGCTGGACTGGAAGAAACACAAGCTGGAATCAAGATTGCCGGGAGAAATATCAATAACCTCAGATATGCTGATGACACCACCCTTATGGCAGAAAGTGAGGAGGAGCTAAAAAGCCTCTTGATGAAAGTGAAGGAGGAGAGCGAAAAAGTTGGCTTAAAGCTCAACATTCAGAAAACGAAGATCATGGCATCCGGTCCCATCACTTCATGGGAAATAGATGGGGAAACAGTGGAAACAGTGTCAGACTTTATTTTTTGGGGCTCCAAAATCACTGCAGATGGTGACTGCAGCCATGAAATTAAAAGACGCTTACTCCTTGGAAGAAAAGTTATGACCAACCTGGATAGTATATTCAAAAGCAGAGACATTACTTTGCCGACTAAGGTCCGCCTAGTCAAGGCTATGGTTTTTCCTGTGGTCATGTATGGATGTGAGAGTTGGACTGTGAAGAAAGCTGAGCGCCGAAGAATTGATGCTTTTGAACTGTGGTGTTGGAGAAGACTCTTGAGAGTCCCTTGGACTGCAAGGAGATCCAACCAGTCCATTCTGAAGGAGATCAACCCTGGGATTTCTTTGGAAGGAATGATGCTAAAGCTGAAACTCCAGTACTTTGGCCACCTCATGCGAAGAGTTGACTCATTGGAAAAGACTCTGATGCTGGGAGGGATTGGGGGCGGGAGGAGAAGGGGATGACAGAGGATGAGATGGCTGGATGGCATCATCGACTCGATGGATGTGAGTCTGAGTGAACTCCGGGAGATGGTGATGGACAGGGAGGCCAGGCGTGCTGCGATTCATGGCGTCACAAGGAGTAAGACACGACTGAGCGACTGAACTGAACTGAACTGATGCCTCCAAGGATAGCACACTCTATACTACTCTGGCTTCACTGGCCTGCTCTTTGTCTTCTGCATCATGTCCCTCCTTGCCTTGTGGTCTTACCTAGGCAGTGCCTTCTTCACGGAATGCTCATCCCTTTTTTCCTCGCTTCCCTCCACTTCCAACTTTACCTAGACCAATTCTGTTCATTCTTCAGGGCTAAGATAAAAGGTTGCTTTCTCATTAAGCCTTCCCTGCTCTCTCAGGCTGAGTGGCCTGCCTTTCTCCTGTAAGATACAGGACACAGCTCTAAGTACACCGTGTCATATGTAAATTTGGATGTGTTCTAGATTCTCAGATAGAGTGGTTTGGAACCGTATTTGACTTGTTCCAACAAATCTTTGTTGAGTGAATAGAATTGAATGACTCATTAGGTGACTCTATGAATAAATGAAAGGTTGGACTTTAGTGCTAAGTGATGGAATGGAGATGGAGGGAAATAACATACAAAGAGAGGTAGAACCTTGAGCCAAATTCCAGAATGACACGGAATGAGAAGAGATGCCAAGACCTGGGTGTTGGGTACTTTCTGAGATTGTTTTAAAAGGGAATTTTAAAAAATCAGTCCTCAAGAAGTTCCTGTGCTTGTCCTAAGAACCAGACATAAATTACATTTTGTACAAAGCAGGTAGATTTAGAGGCATTTGGGGGAGAACCTGAAAATGTCTCACCAGCCCTGGCTCTAATTAGAGTTTCTGGGAATTGTTTCTTTTCTACTATATATCACAGCTCCAGAAAGATCAAAACTGAGATATGATCAGGTCCCTGGGAATTCCCGCACATTAGTGTAACCCAATCCCACCTCGTCATTTTGGCCAATGCTTAGATATATGGTGACACTAGACTCGTTCTTCAAGGCATGTGAAGCTTCCCAAAGAAATGATTCTGCTGCTGCTGCTGCTGCTAAGTCGCTTCATTCGTGTCCGACTCTGTGCGACCCCACAGACGGCAGCCCATTGGGCTCCCCCGTCCCTGGGATTCTCCAGGCAAGAACACTGGAGTGAGTTGCCATTTCCTTCTCCAATGCATGAAAGTGAAAAGTGAAAGTGAAGTCGCTCAGTCATGTCTGACTCAGTGACCCCATGGACTGCAGGCTACCAGGCTCCTCCATCCATGGGAGTTTCCAGGCAAGAGTACTGGAGTGAGATGCCATTGCCTTCTCCAAAAGAAATGATTCTAAACGCCTAGAATTTCTTATTAAATCAACAAGTGGCTAATGTGGAGCATGAGCCGAGGGAGAAATTAACTGGAGACTGCACATGAGTTGAAATTTATCTGCTGCCTGAGAACTAGGACATCTCTTAGGCTTCCTGTAGAAATCATTATCTCACATACAGTTGTTTATTTTCCACACAATTTCGTGAGAACATCTAGTTAGTTAAGTAAATTTAAGGAATATTTACTTTGTCCTTGATGTTCAAAGAAGTCTACTAATAAGTATATAATAATACTTAAAATATACTTATTTTCTCAGAATCTCCATTTTCTGCATTGGTAAAATGAGTAAAAGCAATGCTTATCCTTTTGTGGGATAGTTAGGGAATTTAAGGTACAATGGATTTTTAAAATTTTAGAACACAAATAGTAATATATACATATATTTGTATTTTTAGATCATCTGGGAAAAAATACAGCAATAGACAGAAGAGCAAGATTAAAGAGCTAGATTAAAAATGAGTTGCCCTTTGTGTGTGTGTAAAAGCATTTGGTGGAAAATTTATTGTTCTCTTTGAAACTGAAGACTTTGGCCCTGGCTGTTTTTTTTTTTTTTTTCTTCTTTTTAAAGTTTAAAGAAACCCTAAAATGACTTAAATAATCACCCCAGGTCCTTTAAAGATCAGACAACACTTTCAGCCTGCCCAAGGAATATGTATTTCTTGGAGAAGGGAACACCATTTTAAGGCTAACACAGGAAGCCACACTCAGGATTCAAAGTCTAGGGTTAGTATTTAGTATGGTTTTGCAGCCTATTTTCCGTACGTGGTGATGACTGAATAGAAACTCCCAACCCCAAGGCACAGAGATGGAGCAGCTGCAAACTCTGATGAGGTGGGCAGGAGATCAATTTGGTCATTGGTCTATATGGACTGGGGGCCAGTAAACTTTTTGTAAAGGGTCATAGAGGAAATATATTGGACTTTGTGGATCATTGACAGATTGCAACAAGTCACCTCTGCTATGTGTGAAAGCAGCCAGACAATAAGTGAAAGAATGAATCAAGCTGTATCCTGATGAAATAGTACCTATAGAAACAGGCAACACATAGGCTCAAGTTTGCCAGCCATCAGTTGAGACTGTGAAAGCCTTCTCCTGGGGTGAGAAGAACCCCAGCACAGGCAGAACCTGTGTTTGGAGCTTCAGAGTTGTCAAGGATTTACCCCTCCATTGTGTCAAAGGTGACAAAGATTTCCCACCTAAAGGGCTGCAAAGTAACCAGTTCAGTTGTTTTCCATGGGGTCTAGTTATTTCTTCCCATTTAAATATTTCTATGGCTGAAATTGTTTAAAAGAGAGAAAGAGGGAAGAGAAAGGACAGGAAGTCAGTACAAAAGGAAAACTGGATTATGCAAGGAAATTGACAGATTCTACTGGACAGACCCTTGAGGCCCGAGAAGGTTTGCTGACAGAGCAGGTAAAACAGAAAAGAAGGCTGAAGAGAGGCCCAGTAAGGGTCTTTTAAAACAGTGGACATCCCACATGAAACAGTGGACATCCCCCTCAGCAGCACTTGAAGTTTGTGGTTGAGAGCGGGGCTTCTGAAAACAGATCTAAGTTTGAAATCCTGGTTCTATTATTTACTAGCTGTCTGACCTTGAGCTTATTTCTTAACCTCCAAGCCTCAGTCTTCTCATCTGTAACATGGGAATAAGGATACTTTAACTTGCAGGATGTCTGTAAAGAATAAAAAGTATGTTGAACCCTTAACACAACATAAGTGCCCAGTAAATGGAAACAACTCTAATGAATGAGGTTTTGAGCAGGAAATTCATATTGAGAGCAACTAAAATTAAAATGGAATTAGCATCCCAGGTGAGTGAAAAACAAATTACCTAGCCTGTTCTGACATGAAAGTGTTCAGCACAATGGATACTGAGCAATATCAATACAAATATTTACATTAAAACACAAGCATAGCTCTTCTCTTCTAGAATTCTGTTTTCTAGGTTCATTCATTTGTTTCTCATCACTTACTATATGTTTCTCACATATGATGTTTCTCATCACTTACTATATTCTTGGTGCTGTGGTAGTTTCTGGGTTTACAAACATGAGCAAGGTTCTTCACTTCTGACAATAGAAAGCTGAAAAAGCCTTGTGGCTTGAAAAGGCCACATAGCCTAATAACTGACTTGTTAAGCTATTGTCTTTGAGCTGTAAACCCATCCTTCCGTACTCCACTTAGTGACCCTGAAGGTGACATTCTGGAAACCACTTACCCCTTTGCCAGTACTGTACTGCTTAGTAACAGTCTTCTATACCAAGGTCGTGGAGAACTATGCTCCATAAAGTCAGAAGTGATCTGCAGGCTTCATTTTCCTTGTTGGTACAGCGTGGACTGTAACAGCAGATGCCTCTGAAGGTCCGTGGGAGATTCAGGCCCTTGGACTAGTGCCTGGCACACACAGCTTTATAAGTGTTTATTAAAACAGACAAATATTTGTTTATTTAATAGCAGTTAACACTGATTATTTCACCTTACAATCCAATTTCATATCCATTAACTCATTTGATGCTTAAATAATCCCATAATGAAAGAAAATTAACTCTCCAAAGGCTAAAATAATAGTCACACAGCTCAGGTCATCAGTGAGACTCTATTCACCTCACCACACCTTCTTTTGCCTGCAGATCAGCTATTACTATAATGTGGCTTTGTTCTTCCTTCATGCTGTCAGTGGATAAATTTGGCTTCCTGATACAATGTCGGGGAAGGCAATGGCACCCCACCCCAGTACTCTTGCCTGGAAAATCCAATGGATGGAGGAGCCTGGTGGGCTGCCGTCCATGGGGTCGCTAAGAGTTGGACACGACTGAGCGACTTCACTTTCACTTTTCACTTTCATGCATTGGAGAAGGAAATGGCAACCCACTCCAGTATTCTTGCCTGGAGAATCCCAGGGATGGGGGAGCCCGGTGGGCTGCCATCTATGGGGTCGCACAGAGTCGGACACGACTGAAGCAACTTAGCAGCAGCAGCAGCAGCAGCAGCAGCAGCAGCAGCAGTAGATACAGTGTGCAAGCTTTAGAAAATTAAGTAGTTTTATTTAAGTGATTAACTTAGTTAATGAAATAGAAAAATTATTAACCTTTTCTCATGTCCTTCCCTCTTGAGGTATTAGTCACTTTTTAGTATTACACACATAGATATGCATATTCCTTTAATCAGTGTAATCTTACTTTTTCTAGAAAAGTTCTATTTAGGCCCACCAAATTTTCCACTGGATTTATCCCTTTACAAGTAAATCTGTCTGCTTCCACCCTGATTTCAAGGACCTTCCAGTGATGATTGGCAGGAAAAAGAAAAGGCCACCTAGTAGACAGGAAAAGAGTGAATTTTGACTTCAAAAGGATCTATGGATTTGCCACTTAGCTGCAAGACATTAGGAGAATTACCTAGCCTGTTCTAACATGAAAGCATTCAGCACAATGGATACTCAGCAATATAAATACAAATATTTACATTAAATATTTAATAATATTTACATTGTTTGTGTTTAATATATGTAAGCATCTACTTGTGGAATATAAACCTTACAACTGCCCCCAGACATAAGTGTTCAAGTAATGTAGCCCAAAGAAAATGATAATAAAAAGCAGAATGCACTATAGATGGCATTTTGATTATTCCAAACTGAATGATAATCGTTGTTTCTAAGAAAAGTAATCATAATGATTAATGCTTTCTGTGGTTAATTCTCAAACGACTGTAGTTATGCTATCTGTTGGCAGGTTGGGCTACTGCATTAAGGGATAAGGTTGTCTACACACCTCATATAGAGATGGGAGGCATTCTGTTTATGCTGTCAACCAACAAACATTAAAAAATAAATACAGCTGTATGTATGTGCCTGGGCGTACCACATGAATGTATTGAGAGTGCGTTTTAGAATCACAGAATTTGGAGGCTGAGAAGCTCCCCATGGAAGCACTCTCTCGAAGAAAACCTCAGTGTGTCACAAGTCCAGGTAAGCATCTACTTGGTACCGGCGGGTCACTGAACACAGCTTGTCCTCGCCTCGCCCTCCGCCACCCATCCATCTCCCTCCTGCTGTCCTTGCAAGTCCCCGTTACTGCTCAGCCTGCAAGCCTGTGCTGTGATTCTGTGAGCAATAATTTTCCGTTCGCACTTCCCAGGCCTGTTCCAGCTGGAAAGATGGGAGTTGTAAACTTTGACTTATGCAGTTGAATGAGACATTGTTTGATGGAAGTGTGTGGGCGGGGATGCTAACAAACCCCAATTGCCAACTCTTGAAGCAAACATGCTCCCTTTATCCCCCAATGTCGTTTTTGACGTAATGAGCATGGCTTCCAATTTTCCTTGCAAATCAGCACACTGGTGACCATGGCAACTGGCATGCTCAAAAGATGCTCTGTCAAAAGGCTTTGAAAGGCCTACAGACATTTGTATTAGGTGGGCACAGCCACTCTGGCCAGCACCTAACAAACACCCAACTAGACCGTGCTCCTCAAAATGAAGCATGCAAACATTTGTATTTCATTAAACAGAAATTAATAAGACTCCAATAGGAAGAGGCAAAGAAGTATTTTTGTGTATACAGCTGTGTTATGAAGTCATACAGAGAATGCTCATATGAATAATGATTGCACATGTGTATTCAATTTATTTCTTTTACCTCTTACATGGTTTCCTTCAACTTTTTTTTTGTATAGGTTTTTCAGAAATCAGTCACACATTTCATAGCTGGCCAGGACAGTTCTCTTGAAATCTCTTTTTACACAACAGGGCCCCGATAGCTCTTCTATAGTTAAAAGCCACCTTGGATCATAAGCAAGTTATACTTTTGGAAAATGTACAAGTTCTCTCCTTGATGACAAAGGGACATGAGTCTATTATTTGACACTATTAGAGGAGAAGATAAATGTTGACGTCTTATATCTAGAAATAATGAGCCTCTACATTAAAAAAGTAGGATAAGTGTGGTTTGTAGTGCAATGAAAGACAGAAGGACTCACAAGAGAGGCAGTGTTCTCTTGTGACAGTCCCTCCTCTGGGCTCCACCCCCATCTTTTGTTCGCATCCCCATAAAACAAAAGAAGGCTGGTGCTGGAGGGTAGTAAATGTTTTGAAGGGGAAAATGAAGGGGAGAGAAATAGAAAGCAAAAAGAAGAAGGAATGGGAGGAGAAAGTGAAGGAGAAAAAGAGAGAGAAGAGAGAAGAAGAAGAAAGGAAAAAAGGGGATATTGAGAAATTCCTCAGTATGCTGATTGCGCATGCTTTTTGAGGCTATGGGAGTCTCATTTATTCAGGCAGGTCCATCTAAAAACTTGTCTTAAGAGAAATTAGCAACAAAAAAGCAGGGGTGGAGGGACTCATTGGGTTTCTAACCCAGCACCCAAATGAAAAAGAGCTATGCTTTAGTCATAAAAGAGTTTGTTGCTGAGTCATGTCTGACTCTTTGTGACCCCATGGACTGTACTCCACCAGGCTCCTCTGTCCATGGAATTCTCCAGAGAAAAATACCGGAGTGGGCAGCCAGTCCCTTCTCCAGGAGAACTTCCCAACCCCAGGATCGAATCCAGGTCTCTCACATTGCAGGAGATTCTTTACCATCTGAGCCACCCAAGAACCTTCAATTCAGTGAACCTGCATTGGTCACAGCTTCTCATGATGCCTTCTCGTCTAATATCGCATTCATTGATAGATATGGCGTTCATTGATAGACATCCAGCTTGATCACAGCTCTCTTATTTAGGCTTCATGACACTTTGGAATTTCCCCACCTGCAAAACCTCCACAGAACTTTACTTTCTAAACTCAGCCTTTAGGGCAGCTCTGTTTCCTTCTGGCTGCAATTTGCTATTCTTGTCACACAGAAGGCAACTTCCATTTTCCTCTGAACCTCCATCTTTCAGGTTGAACTTGATCACAGGCAGGGTGGGTGGGAGGTAGAACGTGGAAGGAATTCTCTTTCTAGAAAAGATTATAAAACAGGAACTTTCATGCCTTGTGCAGAGCCTATTCCTTCAAATAAGCAATGTGATGTCAGCAAAAGTACAGAAGCTCCTTGAGGTCTGACCGATGTAGGGGATGATCCCCTGGAAAGAACAGTGGCCCCCTGGCCCAGTAAGAATACCAATCTCACCATGCCTTCAAATATTTCTAGACTTTGCACCCAAATATGGTAAGTTGCTTAAGTAATTTATGCCAGACTTGGTTCTCAAGTGTTTTTCCTCATTATCAAGATGTATTCTTAACCACAATTAGGGGTGAGCAACACATTTAAGGCGATAAATGAAGTTTTTCAAGTTTGTGATTTGCAACCCTATTGTTAATGGCGATATAAGATAAACTCCTAGTTGTCCACCTCTGTTCTAGGTGTAAGTGAGGAGACCGAATACAAGCGTCTTCTCCATTGTGACGGGGGGTGATGCGGAGGGGAGACAGCAAGGGAATTAAGTAAAATGCTGGATGCAACCACTTTCCATTGTTTTATTTTTTTTCTGTTATTAAACTACAAGCTGTAGATTTCTTAGTTCACAGAACTCATTTTAGACCTACTTTTTTTTTTTTTTTTTAAAGAAATTCTTAAGTAGCATGTTTTGTGCTGTTGCTGGACTCTCCTCTGTGATGGGTAATGTGTTTGATTGTTTGAGATTTTGTGTTTTAAAATGTAGCATTGACTTTTTGCCAAGTAAAAATAAATAAATATTATTCCAGTGGTGGGGGCGAGACGGGGGAATCTTTCCAAGGTTCGTCTTCAACACTGTAATACACATTGATCAAAGTGAGAAAATAACCAGCTAACTATGATTTCTTTTATCCTTATTTCACCCTTGTATTGCAGCATAACAAACTGCCCAAAACTCGGCAGTTTAAAACAACTCTTATTTTATCACAGTTCTGTGAGTCAGGGAGCCTTTGCTTCAAGTGCGTTCATGAGGCTGCAGTCAGGCTGTCAATGAGGCTGGGGTCTCATCTACAGACCCCACTGGGGAGGGTCAAGTTCCAAGCCCACTTGCCTGGTGGTTGTTAGGCCTCAATTGTGTGTAGGCAGTTAGGTCTCTTTCCTACTGGCCATTAGTTAAAGATCTCCGTTAGTTCCCTGCCACACAAACCTCTCCACGGGGCTCACTAAAAACATGGCAGCTAGCTTCCTGCAGAGTGAGTGATGAGAGAGAGCAAGAGAGAATATTCAGGACAGATACCATAGTCTTCTTATAACTTAATCTCCACTACACTCCATTGTGTTTACGCACTAAGTCACTTCAGTTGTGTCTAGCTCTTTGCAACCCCATGGACTGCAGCCCACCAGGCTCCTCTGTCCATGGGATTTTCGAGGCAAGAATACTGGAGTGGGTTGCCATTCCCTCCTCCAGAGGATCTTCCCGACCTAGGGATCAAACCCAAGTCTCTTGCATCTCCTGCATTGGCAGGCAAAATCTTTATCACTGCACCATCTGGGAAACCCTCAGAGGTCTATAGTTCAGTTCAGTTGCTTAGTCGTGTCCAGCTCTTTGCAACCCCTTGAACTGCAGCATGCCAGGCCTCCCTGTCCATCACCATCTCCTGGAGTTCACTCAGACTCACGTCCATCGAGTCAGTGATGCCATCCAGCCATCTCATCCTCTGTCATCCCCTTCTCCACCTGCCCCCAATCCCTCCCAGCATCAGAGTCTTTTCCAATGAGTCAACTCTTCGCCTGAGGTGGGCAAAGTCCTGGAGTTTCAGCTTTAGCATCATTCCTTCCAATGAACACCCAGGACTGATCTCCTTCAGAATGGACTGGTTGGATCTCCTTGTAGTCCAAGGGACCCTCAAGAGTCTTCTCCAACATCACAGTTCAAAAGCATCAATTCTTCGGCACTCAGCTTTCTTCACAGTCCAACTCTCACATCCATACATGACTACTGGAAAAACCATAGCCTTGATTAGATGGATCTTAATTGGCAAAGTAATGTCTCTGTTTTTGAATATGCTGTCTAGGTTGGTCATAACTTTTTTTCCAAGGAGAAAGCCTCTTTGGGTCTACAGTGAAGGTTGAATGGATGAGGTCTGGGGATTTTATAAAGCGCTTTGTACATTGTAAAGTGCCATACACATTTAAGTCTTATTGTTTTGTAGCCTTTATCATAAAAGGATCAGGACAGGACAGAAAGTATGAAAACAGACTGCAGCCAGTCAACTCGTCTCGGGTGTCTCTCCATGTGTCCATTTTTCTCAAAGTGGGGAAGCATCAGCATCTGTAAGGAAGTAAGAGGGGAAAACAAGTGGCCTGTCACCTTCGCACTGAAGTTTCACTGTAACGCATTCACAGTGTGCTGGGCACTTAGGAGGGCCCTCCGGCTAGCCTAGCTTCCCATGATCTCTATTTGAGTCTCTCTGGTGCTTCATCCGAAGCAAGAGCCTCTCTCCTGGAGCCTCTCCTGCAGGTTCTCTATTTCCTCCACTGTCTCTTTACTCTGCCTTCTGTCCCTTGGACGCCTTCTCTCTGAGATTTCACTATCGTTTGGGTGGTGACCGCAGTGTGGGACGTCAGTCAGTGTCAGCTCCACCTTCTCCCACAGCAAATCACAGCAAAAGTATGAAGCCTTTTCAGTATCCTCAAATATACATCTTATACACAGAAAAGGCCTTTCAGAGTTTAGGCTGGTTTCCAAAAAGCAATATTAGATTTATTAAAGTTATATTAAAAATATAATTCCTCTTTAAGCTTTTGAATACATCCTATATAAATCACATTATTTTATTTGTAAGACTACAAATTTTAATAATGATTCTTAAGGTTCCCTTGATTAATACATGGTCTCATTTTATAAACCAAAGTAATTGAACATCTTTGAATGTTTTTAATTCATTTATTAATGTATGTACTTTTAAGTATACTTGAAATGTCTAATGACGAACATCTTCATGTATCTGCGTATTTCCTATGAATCTAATTAAGCAAGTTTTAAAATGTGATCAATATTAAGTTCGATAAAATGTTCCAATATTTTTTATAGGTTCAGTAAACCTGTTAGTATATGTTAGGCTATGATAACAAATGGAACGTGAGATCTTGTTGGATAACACAGTGAGAAAAAAATCAACCAGACACCATTAGCAGATTTGTTTTTTTGGCCTCACCGCCCAGCATGTGGGATCTTAGTTTCCTGACCAGAGAGCGAACCCACGCCCCCTGCATCCCTGCATTAGAAGCATAGCGTCTTAACCGCTGGACCACCAGAGAAGTCCCAGCAGAAGTCTTTATTCAAAAATCCAAGCACACAGAAGTTTCCAAATGGGATTTCTGACTTCGAGAAGGAGGGCAAAATGTTTCACAGGCTTTAGCAAGAAGGGGTTTGTGGCTGTTCAGTCAGTTTCAGGAACAGTTGTATCAAGGAGCGTTTTCAGAAGAGAGAATTTTATTCTCTCTTCTGTGTATGTATATTAACAGCCATGGTTTGGGCATTTGGATTTTTTATCAAAAGAGGTGAAGGTTAACATGTGCAAGAAGGGGCTGAGGGGGCATATCTACTGGGAGCAAAGATATGTGAGAGTCACGGTGAAAAACCATCTGTCCGTCATGGTCTCTCACAACACAGCCCAGGTTCACTTCCCCTTCGGGTGGAGGGCGGAGCCCTCCCCAATCCAGGAGCTACACCAGCCAAGCCATCTGCTTCCAGGGCACCTTCACAAAAATGAAGAATGGAGGAGACACTCCTACTCTGACCACTCCTATCTGACATAAATATTAAATAGAGATTTCTTAATGTGAAAATGTGAATGATACAATTTTAATTCTTTGAAAGATTCCTATACTTAGTTCTGTGTCTTCCCAGGGCTTTCTTTCTAGCTGTGCAATAAAAGGTATTTGGAGATTTACTTTCTGAGACTGAATCACAACTGGTGATTTTAGCAAAGATGCTTAGTTTATGAATTCATGCCTGTAATTGTAGCATTATAATGAAAAAACAGCCCTGTCACCCTCAAAACCCACATGGCCCATGCTACCCATATATCCATATCCATCCATGCCCATGTCCACATAGCATTCATGGAATCGGGCGGAGATGGATTGTTACCTGTCCTGACTGCTAAGTTACCTATTTAGAATTTACATTTCTTTTTTAAAAAGAAAGTAATTTTATTTATGTATTTGGCTGTGCTGTCTTGGTTGCTGCCTGGGCTTTTCTCTGGTTGCAATGTACAGGCTTCTCATTGCGGTGATTTCTCTCATTGTGGAAGACAGGTTCTATGTACGTGGGCTTCAATAGTTGAGGCAAGAGGGCTCAGTACTTGCGGCTCCCCAGGCTCTAAAGCACAGGCTTAGTAGTTGTGGCACCTGTGCTTAGCTGCTCTGAGGCATGTGGGATCTTCCTGGATCAGGGATTGAACCTGCATCTCCCGCATTGGCAGGTGGATTCTTTACCACTGAGCCACCAAGGAAGCCCTAATTTGCATCTCTGTGACTCTTAAGATACACAAATGTCTTCTTCATCTAATTCAGATACCTTTGAACTTGATGTAAACCCGCATTCTTTTCATAAAGATTTATGAGTATTACAGTGTTAAACAGAAGTGAAAGAAGGTATATTCGTCTTGAAAGGGAAAGTGTTAGCTGCTCAGTTGTGTCTGACTCTTTGCAATCCCACGGACTGTAGCCCATTAGGGTCTTCTGTCCATGGGATTCTCCGGGCAAAAATACTGGAGTTGGTTGCCATGCCCTTCACAGGGGGATCTTCCCAACCCAGGGACTGAACCTGGGTCTCCCACATCGCAGGCAGATTCTTTACCCTCTGAGCCACCAGAGAAGCCCCATTCATCCTGAAGATAGAGGATCAAGATGGAAGATGCTACCAAGATGGTTTAAGAATGGAGCCCTTCTGCCTACCACCCAAAAAAACAAACAAGCAAATAAAACCATTCTCACACTACAGAGCTTGGTCCTATGTATTTTATGTGCAAAAAACAAAAACAAAAACAAAACGCATCAGCTGTCTCCCCATCATTACAGAAGGACCCCCATATACTTGGAAAGATCCCAACCAGGACGGGACATTGGGGCTGGCAATAGAATCAAAGGTGAAAAGGTAAAGACCCTCCCACAAAGATGTCTTAGCCTGGTGGGGCAAGAGGGACCTGCAGCCAACGAGTGCACACTAGTGGGAGCCTGGGAAGCAGGACAGGGGACGCTGCTAGGGAGGTGGGCAAGCGAACGTTGCTCAGCCGCGTCTGTACAGTCCATGGAATGCTCCAGGAGTGTGGGTAGCTGTTCCCTTCTCCAGGGGATCTTCCCAACCCACGGACTGAACGCCGGTCTCCCACACTGCAGGCAGATTCTTTACCCACTGAACCACCAGGGAAGGTGAGGAGGCATCCATATTTGTGGTAGTTAACTAGGGAGAGGAGAAGGAGCTGACTGCAGGCAGGACAGTGATGGGTAAAGATGCCGAGAAGCCTGAGAGCAAACAGGAGTTCAGCGCTGCTGTGAAATGGTCTGGGGAGGATGAGAAGCCACCAGGCAGTGTCATTAGGATTCTGGATTTAGTCCGAGAGCTAATTGGGAGGCACTGACAGATGTTAAGTAGAGAAATGACATGATTAAAATCTCATGTAAGGAAAATCAGTCTAGTGTAAACCGCTAGGTAGGGGGAGCTGGCTGAAAACAGAGAGACAAGTCAGAAGGCGGTTGCATTTGTTTATGTAAGACATGGTGAGGGCCTGCATCAGAAATTATACATGTGCAGGTGGAAGAAGAAAGTGAGTTCTGCTTTCAGGAGACAAACATCAAAAGAAAAGCAATTCTTTGAGTAAAGGAAGAATTTCCAGAGTCAGGTGTTAGAGAATTATATGAGGACCCTAAACAGCAAAATGAGAAATAGACCTGCAATTCCCAGAAAACAGAATTCACCCTCTATACTGAAATGCTCAGCTGGCCATACTACCCCCCAAGCCCCGTTCCCTTTTCCCTGCCTTTCAGCAATCTGAACTCCCTAATCTGCCCTATGGGCTGCCCAGTAACCTGGCCTATGGCCCACGTTTCTTCTGGAACCAGCTGACATTTGCTTGCTTTCTGACAAAGAGACACTCCCATCACTACTCCAGAGCCCAGATTCCACATCTATAAACCGTGAACAATAATAATACTGCTTCCTGGGGTTGCTGTGAGGACTTGAGACAATGTGTGTGCAAGTACCTGATAAATGTCTGTAAAGCACTGTACCGGTGTGAGGTGTTGTTGATGACAGCCAAATAAGAAAGGGAGGAATAGTAAGGCAGGAATGCTGGAGAGAGGCGGAAGTGGACAGAACATTGTCTGGGACTGGTCACTGTATGCAGAATTCAGTACAGACTATGCTCACAGTCCCACACTGAGAGTCAAGCTCTGTAAACAGAGTCGTGTGCTGGAAAGCACATGGACTTGGGAAGCCTTCAGTTTGAATCCTAACGTCACCACTGGCTAACTGTGTGGGTATCAACAAGTTACCTAACATCTCTGAGCCCTCATTACTTTATCTGTAGTATAAGATAATATCTCCTTGCTTACAGTGGTTTTTTAAAAATATTTATTTTTATTTACTTGACTGTACCAGGTCTTAGCTGCAGTATGCAGGATCTTTAGTTATGGCATGCAAACTCTTAATTGCGGCACAGTTCCCCAACCAGGGATAAGACCCGGGCCCCCTGCATTGGGGGTGCAGAATCTTAGCCACTGGACCACCAGGGAAATCGCCCTTACAGTGTTTTTATGAGAATTGAATGAGTTAACAGAAGCTGGGTAGTACCCAGAAGGAGATTGAAAATGTTAGTTTCCTTCTACTTTCTTTCTTCTTGAGAAGTAATATAGTTTCAGGAGAAGCTCAGCTTTTACGAGAGCTGCTTTCAGAAAGGAAAATAATGCCAGCCTGAATTTTGTCCTCTCCTTTCTAGTGCCAGGAGTGGTTAACAATCAATCAGTGAAATCTCCAGATGGCCAGAGGGGCTAGATTATTCAGAAACATGTGAACTGTTGATGAGAGTGCAGTGGACTCAAGTAAATCAAGTGGCTTCATGTGTTACTGAAAATACGTGTACGTGAACTTAAAACCTCAGTAATTTGAGGTACAGTTGTTATCTGTAACATTTGCTCATTGTTCCATAGGAGATTTGGCAAATGTCACTATCGGAGGGAACTTTGGTCAAATCTCTTCAGCCCTCAGGACATGAGACGGTCTACCAAAGTGGATGGGATGCAATATTCTTCCTAAAGTTAGTGCATTCACTACTTAGGGATACAGAAGGATGAGGTGTGTTAAAGGAACAAAGGCGCAGAGCTGGTCATGGTGCCTGAGGCTCTCACAGGCAAAAGTCAAGGCTGGGAAGAAACCATGAGAAGGCCAAGAAAACCTGGCATTGCATTGACTATTAGGAGGCTCAAAAGGGGTCAAGTGCTTTTTTTCTAAGCACTTATTGTGATGAATTCCCTTTCATCTAATATGGTTTCTATTGACATTAGCTTTCAACTTTTCTAAAAGATTTCTTAAATGTACTGGGGGGGAAGAAGCAGGGAGAGGTGTGAGTCTGCATCTCAGCGAGTTTTGTTCCCCCATCCAAACAGATGTCGTCTGGCTAGAGCAGCACAGCATAAAACATGACTACTGGATTTGGCATAAAATGGACCAGTTAACCTTCGCTGATTGAATCCTGCAAAAGTAACAAGACTGCATTACGGCTGGATGCTGTTTAAAAAGCACAATGTCAGCCAAATTGCTCATTGCCTGTCACGGTCACCAGCATATTCTGAGCAGCTGGACGGCTCGCGGTCCCCTCCATCCGCCTGGAGCCCCGCAGGCCTGTGCTGGGCTTTTAATGGGCTTTAAACATGAAACTCTCAAGATGAACCCCACTCAACCGCTCCAAGGATTTCGGCCTTGGGTCTGGAATAATGAAAATAAAAGGACAATCTCTTCCTCCTTTTCTTCTCATATCACTTACCAGACTTGGGGAAATCTCTGTTTTCCTTTCTCATTACTGTTTCCTTCTTTGCTCACAACTTTCCACCTTTTCAGCACCCTCTCCTTATGCTGATGATGAGCGAAGGGGTTCCCACACTCTTCAGGTCTAGGACAGTGAGTCTCTGTTCCTGAGAAATCCCTGGAAAGCTAGTTAAAAACTCATGCAGGCAAGCCCCAACATCTGTGCATGTGTGCTAAGTCACTTCAGTCGTGTCTGACTCTTTGCAGCAACCCTATAGACCGTAGCCCACCAGGCCCCTCTGTCCATGGGATTCTCCAGGCAAGAATACTAGAGTGGGTATTCCCTTCTCCAGGGGATCTTCTCAATCCAGGAATCAAATCTGAATCTCTTACATCTCCTGGGTTGGCAAGCGGTTTCTTTACCACTAGCACCACCTGCAAAGCCCCCCAACATCTATAATTTCAATGAAATAAATGTGAAGGAGTGTGGTCTGAAAATCAGCGCTTTTAGCTCCATCCCACTCCTATCCCTTCCATCTCAGGTGATTCTGACACAGATGAACAAAGCACCAGGAATGCATGACCAGCACGGCTGGCGTGCACAGCTCAAGAGAGAGGTGAGTGGAGACCTGGCACCCTCATCCTGCCTTTCCTCTGATCTGTCTGACTCTGTGCCTTGGCTCCTCTTTCTGGAACCAGGAAGATTCCCAGGCCTTTGTTCTCAGAACATGGCTCTAATTCTACACACCCTCTCTGATTGGTGTGACTGGAAGGACTCATACACTGAGGACTGCAATGTCTCTAGTCCGGATCTTGCTTCAAAGCTCCAAACAGTGACATCCACCTGGAACTATCCCACGACTACCTCAGTTTCACATGCTTAGAGCTTAAGTCATGAGTGTTGATTCTAGATGAGATGGGTATGCACTCTCCGCCCCTCTGACTCTCTGAATGCAGCTCTAAAACCCGGACCAGCTATTTGAGGACTCTGAAAAATACCAGGCACGCTAGGATAGAAGACCAGAGAATTCAATATACGTACCGCTGAACTGGTGGTGAGCTTCCCTTTTTTCCTCCTGTGTCCGCTAACCTGGATACAAGACAGGCTGAAAGCCAGAAGCGGGAACCAGCTGTACAGAAGGCGCACCCTTGACCCTGGCTTTGTTGTTCTGTCACTCAGTCCTGTCTGACTCTTTGTGACCCCATGGACTGGAGCACGCCAAGCTTCCCTGTCCTTCATTATCTCCCAGAGTTTGCTCAAACTCATGTCCATTGAGTTAACAATGAAGTCCAACCGTCTCATCCCCTGCTGTCCCCTTCTCCTCCTGCCTTCAATCTTTCCCAGCATCAGGGTCTTTTCCTAAGGGTTGACTCTGCATCAGGTGGCCAAATTATTGGAATTTCTGCTTTAGCATCAATCCTTCCAGTGAATATTCAGGGCTGACTTCCTTTAGGATTGACAGGTTTGATCTCTTTGCTGTCTGACTCTGGCTTGGAGAGTGGGAAAGGGAGCTCCTGCAAGAAAACCTCCTGTTGTTTCTCCCCTGCCCATTCCCTAGACCCTAGCTCCAAGCTATCCTTCCAGAGAGGTGGAAGCAAGAATTGTGTGCGCAGGTGCCATGGGGGTAAATGCTTTCTACCTTTCTACAACTTGCTTTTATTTTCCTAATGGTGTGTTTTGAGGGACAGATGTTCATGTTGACAAAGCCCTATGTCTCTTTTCATGCTAAGTCACTTCTGTAATGTCTCTCTCTTTAAGACCCTATTGACTTAAGCCCACCAGTTTCCTCCACCCATGAGATTCTCCAGGCCAAAATACTAGAGGAGGTTGCCAGTGCCCTCCTCAGGGGACTTTTCCAACCCAGGGATTGAACCCACATCTCTTGTGTCTCTTGCACTGGCAGGCGGGTTCTTTGCCACTAGAGTAGATTTGCTCAAATGTTTATCATTTTAATGTTCTTCATTTCCTCCAGTAGATGTGAATTTCTACCTGTTAGTAGTTTTCTTCAACCTGAAGAACATCTTTGAGGATTTCTTACATTGTGGGTCTGCTGGCAACAAATTATTTCTGCTTTGATTCACCTGAAAATCTCTTTATTTCACTTGCATTAATTTTGTTTTCTTTTTTTGTTCTATGTATAGAATTTTGAGTCAGCAGTGTGTTTTTCTTTTTCATCATGTTAATTATACCATATCTTCTGCTGCTGCTGCTGCTGCTGCTAAGTCACTTCAGTCGTGTCCGACTCTGTGTGACCCCATAGACGGCAGCCCACCAGGCTCCCCCATCCCTGGGATTCTCCAGGCAAGAATACTGGAGTGGGTTGCCATTTCCTTCTCCAATGCATGAAAGAGAAAAGTGAAAGTGAAGTCACTCAGTCTGTCCGACTGTTAGCGACCCCATGGACTGCAGCCCACCAGGCTACTCTGTCCATTGGATTTTCCAGGCAAGAGTACTGGGGTGGGGTGCCATTGCCTTCCCCGACCATATCTTCTAGTTCTGCTTTTTTTATGAGAAGTAGCCATTATTCATAGAATTATTCTCCCTTATGTAGCATGTCTTTTTTCTTTGGATGCTTTTTTCTCTTAGTCTTTGGCTTTCCATAGTTTGACTGTAATGTGGTTAGTTATGTTTTTATTTGCACTTATCCTACTTGGGGTTTGTTGAGTTTCACGGATGTCTGGACTACAGTTTTGAATCAAAGTTAGAATGATTTCAATAATATAGTTGCAATATTTCCTGCTCCATTTATTCTCTTCTCTCCTTACATATGTCTTAGACTTCTAGTGACAGTTCTACAGCTCAATGTCAAAAAATCCTTTTCTCTCTGACTTTCAGCTTAGCTAATTTCTATTGGCCTGTCTAGTGACCTGTTTTCTATCTCTAGTGACCTACTGACTGTTACTACTCCTTGCACTTGCTGTGATTATTCTCTCTGTGTCAGTCATGGGAAATGAATATTTTCAGATACTGAGTTTTTCAGTTCTTTGATTTAAATTTGATTCTTTTTTCAATTTACATATCAAATCTGACAATTCCCTACTTTTCATCCATCATACCCATGCATTCCTATAAATTCATTAACATATTTACCATAATTATGTTAAAATCCTTATCTGTTAATTTCAACATCTGGTTGGTCTATGGGTCTCTTTCTATAATTGACTTTTCTCTTGACTATGTGTCATATTTTCCAGTATCTTTCCATGCTAGTAAATTTTTACTTTATAGTATATATGGGGCTCAGATGGGAAAAAAATCTGCCTGAAAGTGGGCAACCCAAGGTTGATCCCTGGATTGGGAAGATCCCCTGGAGAAGGAAATGGCAACCCACTCCAGTATTCTTGCCTGGGGAATTCCATCTACAGAGAAGCCTGACGGGCTAGAGTCCAGGGGGCCGCAGAGTCAGAAACCACTGAGCAACTAACACTTTTCACTTTGAGACATTGTGGGTGAAACTTTGTAGATTCTTTGAATTCTTTTCTTTCTGAAGAATGTTAACTTATTTTAGAAGGCTGTTAAATTACTGGCAGAGAATCTTGATTTTTGGAGTTTGCATTTAGGCTTTGTAAGGGTGATTCTGTTTCAGTTTTGTGACTACCATAGGGTGAATTATTTAGTCCCAAGTCCTAGGGGCTAGCCTTTGGGTTTTAAATTTTAAAAGCTTGAGGCATATTTTTCAGATCTGCTTAACTTGGCAGGATTTGAATTCCAAACTATGTAACAGGCAGCTGCTGAAATCTCTGCTCAGTTTTTTCAACTTTCTTGCTCTTGCTTCTCCCAGGGCATCTTGGAGACTCATCCCATGCATATGCAGTTTAGGAATCAGCTGAAGGTGTGACTTGAGTTTCTACACAGACTTGGGGGCTTCCCTAGAATTCCCCACCCTTCTCAATTTTAAGCCTCTCTGGCAGCCCCAAACTCCTTCTCATTCCTCAGTCCTATGTCCTATGGCAGAAAGCCTGCTGCTTTGTGCTTCAGCTTCACCGGCCACACTGATGGACCTGCTGCTGCTGCTGCTGCTGCTGCTAAGTCGCTTCAGTCAGGTCTGACTCTGTGTGACCCCATAGACGGCAGCCCACCAGGCTCCTCTGTCCCTGGGATTCTCCAGGCAAGAACACTGGAGTGGGCTGCCACTTTCTTTTCCAATGCATGCTAAGTCACTTCAGTCATGTCCAACTCTGTGTGACTACATGGACAGCAGCCCACCAGGCTCCTCTGTCCACAGGATTCTCTAAGCAAGAGTACTGGAGTGGGTTGCCATTTCCTTCTCCAGGGGGTACCCTTGCTGCTGCTGCTGCTGCTAAGTGGCTTCAGTCATGTCCGACTCTGTGTGACCCCATAGACGGCAGCCCACCAGGAGGGCAAAAAAGCATGGAAATGTGGATCTCAGTAAGGATCAAATCTGCTCCGGTTTCTGCCAGCTTTTGTTTAACTCCCAGTTGTTTGTTCTCCAGCCCCCCACCACTTTTATAATTGTTATTGGGAGGAGAGGAGCCAAACATTCCACTGTGCCATTACTCTTTTTTTCGTAATTTTCATCTGTTTCCCCTCTGTGTTACGGTCTGGATAATTTCATCACATATATCTTTCCATGCATTAAATTTCTCTCTGGCTTTGTTTCAGTGGCTATTTAATCTGTCAGTTGAGATTTTAATTTCAGTGACTGTGTTTTTCATTTATAGAAATTTTATCTTTTTCACATCAGCCTATCTTATTCTTATAAGAATATATGTTTTTAATTCCTTCTTAAGTTCCTTGTCATTTCAACCATACTTACTTTATAGCCTCTATCTGAGAACTGTATTATCTCTATATTCTGGAGGATCAAATCAAATTACTTATTTGGTCAATTGATTTCTACTCATGGTGGACTGTGTCATTATATATTTGAGTTTTGGACTCATATTTGGATTTCAAGTTTATGTTCAGCTGAGTTTTAGCTGTGGAGATGATCTGTGATCCTTGGTGCAGGGTATAGCCCTGCCGAGAGGTTTTACATTGAATTGCCAGATATTCTGATACTATTAGGGGCCTGGGTACACTTTTCAGCTAATTTCTTAATGCCAGGATTCCTGTACCTCGGCAAACTTTTCCAACCAGAGTCCAGATTGAAATTGATAGTTTTCCTTGACAACTCCTTATGCTGATGGGTAGATATATTTATCTGTGCTGGTGCTCAGTCGTGTCCAGCTGTTTGCGACCCCATGGACTGTAGCCCACCAGGCTCCTCTGTCCATGGGATTTCCCAGGCAAGAAAACTAGGGTGGGTTGCCATTTTCTTCTTCAGGGGATCTTCCCGACCCAGGGATTGAATCTGTGTCTTTTGCATTGGCAGGCGGATTCTTTACACTGAGCCACCAGGGAAGCCCCCGATATGTTTATAGTTCTCCATAAAACTCAAGCCTCTTCACTTCACATCCATGAGAGTAGCTATAATTAAAAAAAAAAAAAAANGCAGGAAGACACCTTGACTCAGTGGCCTGCCCAACTCTGCCTGCTCCCAGCCACACCTAGGCCAGATCTGGCAGGTCCCCATCCCTCAAGAGGTTGCTGCAGCCTCCTGGCCTGTCCTTTGTCCCCCCAGACCCCTGCAGTATTTATGCAAGCGGGGCAGGGCTCTGTATAAACACTGTCACTCCCTCTCTGACCATCGGGCACTCCACACCCTCTTAATCCAAGTGAGGGTGAAAAGAGCCAATTGTGTGTTCTGTTTTGCTTATCTTTTAAATTGCCAGATCTTTTTGACTGACTAAGCTTTTTTTTTTTAAGTTGTCTAGACTTCTGCTGTAATGAGGTGTATGTGTGTGTGTGTGTGTGTTCATTCAGTAAATGTCTATGTGCCTGCCTGTTCTGTGCCAGGCATCCTTTATTTGCCATGTCAGCACTTAGGATACAAAGGTGAACAAAACAGAGGAGCTGCCCTCCTTCAGTCTGCATTCTCTGCAGGCGACAGATATTAACAAGTAAAGTGAAAAGTTACCAAGAATGGCCAGCGCAATGAGGAGGAGCCAGGCCAGGGTCACGGGGTGGAGAAGGGACTTGGGCTGCAAGGGCGGGCGCCTTCGCTTACGGTTGCCCAGGCACATCCCATCTGTGGGCATGAAAAGTGAGAGCCAGAAGGGGAAAATAGGACTCTGCTGTTTATTCTGTTCTCTGAAAGGAGGAAAAAATCCAGCTTCCCTTTCTTGGAATGAATCTCCAACGTTCCTGACTTCAGTTTCTGGGCTTTAGTTTGCTAATGTTAAGAGGCATTTAATAATAGTAACTGGCTCCTAGAGTTGTTTCAAAGGGTGATGGGGTTAGTGCTTGTAATGGGCTGAAAACAATACCTGGCAAATATGAGTCCTCAGATGGTAGCTCTAGTATGTACAGTAATGATATAAGTTGCTAGCTTATATCTAGTAAGTATCTGGCAGTTAGGCCAGGAGACTGTGTTCTAGAATATCAGGATGGCAAGCTGTTCCTCTTCTGACCGCCCCCCCTCCCTGCCCCCGCCCCAGGCCACAGTAAGTGAGGGACCTCAGCCTCCCTCTTTGTCAAATGAAATCCTCTTAGTACGCTAGCCTCACAGGGTTTTGTTGTGCAAATCAGTTTAAACAACATGAGATCCCAGTTTGAAAACTGGGAAATGCTGTTGGAAATACCACTACACAGGGTGGTATTGAGCACTAATAGGGCCCATAATAACCTATTTAAAGTCTCTATATATGAGTGCTCTCAAAATACAGGTTCTAATCATTCATGCTGCACATCTTGTCCTCCTTCCTTCATGATGGGTTCCCTCTAGCTGACATCTCACCCCTGGTACACCCTCCCATTCACTATCTGGTTGTGGGGGTGATGCCTTATCACCTTGCGCTTGAATCCAGTTGTGCTGTTAGTGCGGTTGATCTTGACTTTGAATGCAACGCACGTTTGAGCCTCTCTTTCCCTTACTGGCCCCTCACTTGATTCTTTCCCCCGAGGACCCTGTCCATCTCTGGATCTGCTTGGTTGTGCCAGCCTGCGCTCCACGTTATACCAGGTGGAAGGAAGCCAAAGACAGATGAGAATGTCATACTGTGGCGTTGTCAGAAGCGGTGTATATGCTGTGTGCCCCTGCTCAGCCGCCCAGTTGTGTCTGACTCTGAGACCTCCCTGGACTACAGCCCACCAGGCTCCTCTGTCCATGGAATTTTCCAGGCAAGAAACTTTCGTCAAATGAATGAATCTCTTTAAAAGCAAAACTGTTATATGAACATTTATTATATGTATATAAAGCACTATTCCATATGCTGTATGATGAATGGCTTTAGCCCCAAGACAGAGAATAAGAGTTTGTTATTCTGTGTACAGAGGCTTCCCAGGTGGCTTTAGTAGTACAGAACCCACCTGCCAATGCAGAGGACGTGAGAGAGACAGGTTCACTCCCNTTTATTATATGTATATAAAGCACTGTTCCATATGCTGTATGATGAATGGCTTTAGCCCCAAGACAGAGAAGAACAGTTTGTTATTCTGTGTACAGAGGCTTCCCAGGTGGCTTTAGTAGTACAGAACCCACCTGCCAAGGCAGAGGACGCGAGAGAGACAGGTTCACTCCCTGGGCTGGGAAGATCCCCCGGAAAAGGACGTGGCAATCCACTCCAGTATTCTTGCCTGGAGAATCCCATGGACAGAGGAGCCCAGCAGCCTACAGTCCATGGGTTCGCAGAGTCGAACAAGACTGAAGCGACTTAGCACAGCACAGTATTCTATGTCAGAGAGGAGGGATTCCCAGTGACAGACTTCTTTGGAAATGGCAAAACTTGGAGTAACTGAAGCCATTTCTGCTGTGGGGGCAGCACGGTGGGGCACCCATCCTGTGTTCTGTTGCCTCAGCGCACCCCACCCCCGGGGGGCAGTCTTTGGTGCCAGAATGTCTTAACCTCTCAGAAAGCATTGAGCTGTTTCAAGAATTCTTCCCCCACCCCGACCCTCCATCCCAGGCTTCTCTGGACCACTGTTTTTGAACCAGGTAACTTAGTTGGACCCACCATAGAGACACTTACCCCTCACTAGCTCTCCTCTCCCTGGAGTAGAGTCCACAAGACTCTCCCCTCTCATCCCCTCTGGACAGGTTTGTTACAGGGAGATGTGTCCAAAGGCTGTGTTATTGAAGCTTCACTGTCACAGACATGCACATGGGGTTTTACCACCACAGGAAGTCAGAAGCTTTTCCCTTGAATTGAAAAAATAAATCAACAATTGTTTGCTTCAGTCCCTCCGAAGTGCCTAAAAACCAGCGAATTGTATCGTAGCACCCTCCCCCTCCTAAGGATGAAGACCTTGTCAGCTGCATTGTTTCAGCCCCTCAAACAAAGAGGAGGTGGCACTTCCTTTTGTGGCCAATAGATATGGAGTCTTAATTAGCATCTTTTGTTGTTCTTCTGTAGGAAATGAGTGATTCAGCTTGCTGAGGCCACTTCTGTCATTTGTTANTTTCCTTCTCCACAATTCTACATAAGCTCTTCCAAAACACAGAGGAGGAAAAAACATTTCTCAACTTAAATGAGGCCAGCATTACCCCGATAACAAAACCAGGCAAAAACAGCACAAAAAGACTGCAGACCAATATCCCTTGTGAACACAGATGTAAAAATCCTCAACAAAATATCAGCAGATTGAATCCAGTGATACACTGGATTGGTCAAAAAGACTTTTTGGCCAAACCAATATATAAATGTTATACCACAACCACATGGAATTTATCCCAGAATGCAAGGCTGGGTCAATGTGTAAAATCAATCAGTGTAGTCTACCATATTAACCATCCACAGAAGAAACAACAGAAAAGCATAACAATTTATGGCAAAAAACTATTTGAAAATACTCAGCATCCAGTCATGATAACTCTCAGCTAACTAGCAATAGAAGGGAACCCCAACAGTCTGCTAACGAATATCTATGAAGAAACCTATAACTAACACGATACTCAGTGACGGAAGAATGAACGCTTTCCCCAAATAATAGGGACAAGGCAGATGTCCGCTGACACTGCCCTTATTCAGCACTGTACGGGAGCCCTGGCTAGTGGATGAGGTGAGAAAAAGATATAAAAGGTAAACAGATTAGCAGGGAAGAAGTAAAACGACCTTTTCACAGACAGCATGATTGCCTCTGTTGAAAATTCCAGAGAACCTACAACAATAACAAAAAAGCTCTCAAGACTAACAAGACAGTTTAGCAAAATCACAGGATGCAAGATCAGTAACAGAAAATGAACCGTCTTTCCATGTACTCCCATGAATGATGGTAAATTGGTAGGTCGAACTTCATCACTCCTAAAATGTTGCCTTCTGTGAAAATCTTATTACAAGAACTGAAAGACTAGTTGTAGACGGGCAGAAAATATTTGAAAAAGCCCAGCAATGACAAAGAACTTATGTTCAGGAAAAATTCCCAAAATTCAATAGGAAGAAAAAAAATCAACCCAATAAAATACAAGATACTTCACCAAACTAGATACAGGGATTGCAAGTAAGTTCATGAGAAAATGTTTAATGCCATCAGTCACTAGGAAATGCAAACTAAAACCACAAGGAGATATACAATAAACTAAATTAGAATGGTTAAAAAAAAAATAGTGCAGCCACTGTGGAAAACAGTATGGAGGTTTTAAAAAAACAAAAGCAGAATTACCATATGACCCAGAAACCTCACTCTTGGGTATATATCCAAAAAGCCCGAAACCACTAGTTCTACGAGATGCATGCACCCCAGTATTCACAGCAACATTATTTAGAACTGTCAAGCTACAGAAGTAACCTAAGTGTCCATCAATAGGTGAATGTATAAACAGGACATTATATATATATATATGTATATGTATGTATGTATAATGGAATATTAGTCATAAAAGGATGGAACTTTGCCATTTGCAGCAACATAAATAGACTCGGAGGGTACTATGCCAAGTGAAATATGTTAGAGAAAAACAAATACTGCATGATATCACTTATGCATGGAATCTAAAAATACAACAAACTAGTGATTATAACAAAAAAGGAGCAGACCCACAGATATAGAGAACAAATTAGTGGTTACCAGTAGTGAGAGGGAAGTAGGGAGGGGCAAGATAGGCACAGGGGATTAAGAGGTGCCCTACTATATCAGGCATACAATAATATAAATACCTTATTATATCAGGTATAAAACAAGCTACAAGGATATACTGTACAACGTGGGGAATGCAGTCAATATTTTATAAGAACTATAAATGGAGTGTAACCTTTATACTGAACCACTTTACTGTACACCTGTAACTTGGGCTTCCCTTGTAGCGCAGCTGGTAAAGAGTCTGCACTGTATATCAACTATATTCCAATGAAAAACCAACTAACAAAGCCAAGTATGGGTGAGAACGTGGAGCAACTCAAACTCTCACAGGTTGTTGGTAAGAATGTAAAACAAGACAGACACTCCAGACAATATTTTGCTGGTTTTTATAAAGTTAAACATACACTTACCAAGTGGCCCAAAAATCTCATTCATGAGTATTTATCCTAAGTAAATGCAACCATACCTTCAAGAGTTGACAAACAAATATTTATGGCTACTCCATTTAAGCATACAACAGAATGCTACTCAGTGACCAGAAAAAAATCAAATGTCTATATATGCAACAACTAGAGTGAGCCTCAGAGGTGTTCTCCTTAGGAAAGAAGCCAGTCTTAATAGGCTCTCTACTCTCTGGCTCCACTTATAGGACATTCATAAACAAGTAAACTACAAGGACAGATTTAGTCAGTTTTCAGTGGTGATGAGAAGGTGTGAACATAAAGGGTAATAAAGGCAGACCTTATGTTATTGCCCTTGGCAGGTACTACTTTTTATAAATTGAAGGCTCCTGGCAACCCTTCTAAGAGTACATCTACTGGCACAATTTTTTCCAACAGCACTTGATCACTTTGTGTCTTGGTGTTACATTTTGGTAATTCTCAGAATATTTTAACCTTTTCCATTTTTATTGTATTTGTTATGGTGATCTACGATCAGTGATGTCTGATGTTACTACTACAACTTGCTGAAGGCTCAGATGATGGTTAGCATTCTTTAGCAGTCATTTTTTTTTGCCTTTGTAAACAAACTTTTATTTTAATTTTTGTTTTATATTAGAGTATAGTTGATTAACAATGTTGTGTTTGTTTTAGGTATACAGCAGAGTGATTCAGTTATATGTATACACGTATCTATTATTTTCCAAATTCTTTTCCCATTTAGGTTTTTTAGAGTATTGAGCACAATTCCCTGTGCTGTGGTCCTTGTTGGCAATCTACTTTAAAAATAGCAGTGCATACGTGTCAATCCCAAACTACCCACCCACCCCACTCTTTCCCCCTGGTAACCGTTAAGTTTGTTCTCTAAGTCAATGAGTCTGTTTCTGTTTTGTAAATAAGTTCATCCGTTAGGCAGAAGACCTAAACAGACATTTCTATCAATATTAAGAAGACATACAGATGGTCAAGAAGCACATAAAAGATATTCAATAATACTAATTATTGAGAGAAACACAAATCAAAACTGTATCGAGATATCACTTCACTATCATCAAAAGGCTATCATCAAAAAGTCTACAAACAATAAAGGCTGGAGAGTGTGGAGAAAAGGGAATCCTCCTACAATGTTGGTGGGAATGCAAATTGGTAGAGCCACTATGGGTAACAGTATGGAGGTTCCTTAAGAAACTGAAAACATAGTTACCATATAATCCAACAATCTTGCTCCTGGGCATATATCCAGAGGATAATGCGGTTCAAAAGGATACATGCACCCCAGTGTTCATTACACTGCTGTTTACAATAGCCAAGACAAGAAAGCAATCTAAACGTCCATCAACAGCTGAAGATAAAGGTGCAGCTTGTGTGTGTGTTAGTCACTCAGTCGGTTGGACTCTTTACAACCCCACGGACAGAGCCCGCCAAGCTCCTCTGTCCTACGTTCATCTGGAATACTCCAGGCAAGAATATTGGAGTGGGTTGCTATTCCCTGTCCCAGGGGACCTTACCGACCTAGGGATCAAACGCAGGTCTCCTGCACTGCAGGCAGATTCTTTACCATCTGAGCCCACCAGGGAAGCCCCAAAGATGTGGTACCCATATACAACGGAATATCATTCAACCATTAAAAAGAATGAAATAATGCCATCTGCAGCAGCACGGATGGACCTGGAGATTTTCATACAAAGGGAACTAAGTCAGATAGAGAAAGACAAATATCATATGGTATCTCTTACGCATGGAATCTTAAAAAAAGATACAAATAATGCATTTTAATGCACAAATTATCAAATGTACAAAATTTTAATGCATAAATTATATATACACTGTTTTTAAGACACAGTGAGACTGCACACTTAATATACTACAGTAGAGTGTAAATAAAACTTTTACATGCCCCTGGAAAGCAACAATTTCATGTGATTTGCTCTATCAGGAGATTCATTGTATTGTAATAATCTGGAACTGAGCTTGCAATATCTCTGAGGTTTGCCTGAACCAAGAAAAACTTGGGCGGGATGGAATTATTCCATCCTGTGGAAGTGGTTACACAAATCTATACATACATTTAAACTCACAGAATGTATACCAAAATAATCATTTTCACCGTAAAATAACGTAAAATATGAAGGGAAAAAAAGTAAAAGAACCACACTAATTTGCCTCAAATGTTTTTAAAAACACCTTTACTGTTAGCCAGACACGAAGGGGCAATACTCTACATAATTCCATCCGTTTGAGGTGCCTAGTATAGTGACAGAAGAGACAGACAGAAGTAGAGACGAATGGTGGGTGCTGGGGGAGGGGGGCTGGGGAGTTTCCGTTTCGGAAAATGAAAATGTTCTGGGTGTGGAGGGTGGTGATGGCTCCGCAACAGAGCGAAGGTACTTGATGCTGGAAATGAACACTTAAAAATGGTTAAAATGGTAACTTCTTTCACTTTAAAACACTTTTATCAGAAAAATAGATTTACAAAGGTGTACTTGTATGGAAATAATACAAGAGTTCTAAAAGCGGGAAGTTTTAACTGCAGATCACTCTGCAGATGTGTGCTGTTTGGTTTGGCTTGCGGCTTCCAGACTTACCCTACGTGAACCGTGCACACAGGCTCCATCACCCGTGAGACAGGGTCTGTTCATACTGTGATCATGGACCAGACAGAGACCCTGAGTCAACCTGTCCAATCCTTTGGACTTTCAAAGAATTATGCTTTTGCTTTCCACAAGAGGCAACCAGAAAACTGGTAAAATACATCCACAGTCTGAAGAAGCACTTTGCATGTTCAGCCATACCTGGGCAGACCAGAACTTTAAAGAGACGGGCCCGTAACAGAGGCCTAGGAGGCTCTGGCCCGATTAGTCAGTGACAGAAGTTTGGGCCTTGTTCCTCGTCTCCTCTTTGAAATCAAGCAGGCAGAGAGAGAAGGGACTTAGAGCCCCACGGCAGTGTTTCTGGTCCCCGGCAGCTGTGCTGTGCACTCCATGCTACTTCGTTTCAGAAAAGTTCCAGCCAGAAGAGTTCTGCAGCTTCTAGGCAGAGGCCTTCCGCCACTCCCACTGGCTGCCAACAGACTGAACCCCACTGATGTCCAAATGCAAATTGCAGCTTCTAAACACCTGGCATCAATAAACACCAGAAATAAACACCATCTGACTCATTTACGCAGCTCTATGTATCACAAGCTTTCAAATAGTAATTAACCTTCATTTAAACTCTGTGTTGATGGTTAAGTCAAGAAATCACTGGCATTTTGATCCAAATAAAACACCACAAAGATTATGCTGGACAAATAAAATAAAAACCAATTTGAATGTTTCCAAGTTCTTAATTTCTAACAATATTCCCTTGTGTACACAGATGAAAGCGCCCAGTACATAATCTCTGTAAACTGTGTTTAAATTAGTTTCTCTTTCTCTGTGGTTAAGCCTCTAACCGTTAAACTTCCCCACAGAACACAACCTTCAGCACACGTGGATCATAAACTACATACACTTCATTATCTCTTTCAAGCTTTATGGTTCCAAGAACATCCTGACTGAGGGTAGGGCTGAAAAATTAAAAAATGATCAAATGGCTGTTTCCCAACCCTCTACCTACAGACATGCTTTCCTCAAAGAAGAGAAAAAAGGCAGAAAGAATGTTTTTTCCTGGCATGGGCTTTTCCGATGGCTCAGTGGGTAAAGAACCTGCCTGCAAGTGCAGGAGATGCAGGTTCAACCTCTGGGTCAGGAAGATCCCCTGGAGGAGGAAATGACAACCCACTCCAGTATTCTTGCCTGGAAAATTCCATGGACAGACGAGCCTGGTGGGCTAGTGGGCTACAGTCCATGCAGTAGCAGAGTCAGACTGGACTGAGCCTGTGTGTGTGCATGCATGCACACGTGTACACACACACACACACACACACACACACACACACTCCTCCTGGCTATCATTTCTACAAGTGTGTTAAGACAGCAATATGGTCTCAGGGCCGTGCAGTAGTAGAGTCAGACTGGACTGAGCCTGTGTGTGTGCACACATGCACACGTACACACACACGTACACACACACACACACCTCCTGGCTGTCATTTCTGCAAGTGTGTTAAGACAGCAATCTGGTCTCAGGGCCGTCACTGGGGGGCCCCACAGGGGTCCCAGGTGTGGAGACTCCAGACACACCACTGGGCCACCCAAGGAAGTTCTAGAAGGTACTTTCAAGATACGCAGCTGGTGCTTTGGAGCCTGGGAGTGGGGACGGGGTAGGGGCTGGAGCTGCCGCACAGCTCCGGCACTTGCTGTTGTCATAGGGCATCTCCAGAGCCAGCTCTCCAGCACCCCAGCTGGCCTCCCAGATGGGAGAGGGTCAGCCTTGGGGCACCACAAAGGCCCTGCCAGCCCCTGAGCACAGAGTAGCCGCACCCTCAGGCATGCCCCTGGCTGCCAGGCAGGCGACACTCTTCTAAGAAATAACGTGACCAGAGGGGCTTCTTTGGAAGCTTCAGAGGTCTGGGAGTGGTGCACTGTGCCCCACACATGCAGAAACAAGGAGAGGCTGCGGGTTCCCAAAATCCTAGTGACGTCCCTCTCTGAGCCTCAGCATCTGGGAAGGCACCAGACATGCCGATGCCAGGCTCAGAACTGACATTCCCTTCTGCTGCATGTATAGATGTGAGAGCTGGACCATAAAGAAGGCTGAGCGCTGAAGAATTAATGCTTTCGAAGTGTGGTGTTGGAGAAGACTCTTGAGAGTCCCTTGGACTGCAAGGAGATCAAATTAGCCAATCCTAGAGGAAATCAACCCTTAATATTCATTGGAAGGACTGATGCTGAAGCTGAAGCTCCAACATTTTGGCCACCGGATGCAAGGAGTCAACTCATCGGAAAAGACCCTGCTGCTGGTAAAGACTGAGGGTGAGAAGAGAAAGGGATGACAAAGGACAGATGGTTGGATGGCATCAATGACTCAACGGACATCAGTCTGAGCAAGCTCTGGGAGATGGTGAAGGATAGGGAAGCCTGGCATGCTGCAGTCCATGGGGCTGCAAAGAGTTGGACACAACTGAGCAACTGAACAACAAACTGCCTCCTGACCCTGGGGTGCAGGCCTGGCCCGTGCCCCTCGGGCACCCACCTGCCACCCTAACCCCTTCCAACGTCTGGGACCAGCCCACTCTCCCATTCATTCATTCACTAGCCTCAAACACCACACCTAATGGAAACAAAAAAGAACCTCCTTCATTAAGGGAACCCTGCAGTGCTCCTGTCTGCCTCCCTCCCTTTAGCCACCAAGCAAGTCACTTCCAAGGCCATGCAAACCTGAGGACTAGGCCAAACCTGCCCAGGACACCACTGCGCTTTTCTTCTGCCTCACCGTGATTATTTATCGTCCAATTAACAGGATGGCCCAAGAGCCTTGATAAGAGCATGCCAGGTAGACAGATCAACTTCAGCGACATGGAGGGCAGGACAGGATGGCCAGACCATGAACTGAACAAAGGTTTCTGCCAGCAAAAGAAAATATCAGGATGCGGAGCACCGAGCCTTTCAGCTAATAAATACCTCCACTGTGTCCATGCCAGGAAATGAAGCATTTCATAGAAAGAGGACGACAAGCAACAACCCCAGAGGCACTGAGGAGCTCGCTCAGCCCTAAGAGTGGGGACAGAGGTGCTGGAATGAAGGCACAGTCCCAACGAGGCCACAAGTTAGCAGGCATGGGGCTCAGCCCACACAAGGCCAGAGCCACGCTCCCCATGCCACCAGAATACAAGAAATGACAGCTTCCTCCACACTGGTGCCAGGCCCCATGGCCTCTGGAGATGAGACACAAGCCCTGCCTGCATGCAGAGCAGGTCACCCCTCATCCTTATATATCCTAAACAAGCTCACACACACACACCTAACCCACCATGGGGTTGAGGCATTTGGGGTGTTGATCAGGATGATTAAGTTTACATGCCAACTTGGCTGGGCCATGATGCCCAGATAAATGATCAAACTATTCCAGAGGCTTCTGTGAAGGAATGTTTTGAATAACATCACCATTTAAGTTCGTAGACTTTGAGTAAAGCAGAAAGTGAAAGCGTTAGTTGCTCAGTCCTGTCTGATTCTTTGCAACCCCATTGACTGCAGTCGCCCCCAGGCTCCTCTGTCCATGGAATTCACCAGGAAAGAACACTGGAGTGGATTGCCATTCCCTCCTCCAGGGGATCTTCCCGACCCAGGGAGTGAACCTGGGTCTCCTGCATTGCAAGCAAATTCTTTACTGTCAGGGAAGCCCTGAGTAAAGCAGATAATCCTCCATAGTGAGGGTGGGCCTCATCCAATATGTTGATGGCCTTGGTAGGAAAAATACTGACCCCCTAAGAAAGTGGAATTCTGCCTCCAGCTCACCTTGCAGGTTTCAGAACTGCCAGCCTCCCCAGTCTAGTGACCAAGTCCTTAAAATAATCCCTCCCACCCTCCCCCACCACCCC
>SJYX01009576.1:269785-329770 GCA_006410675.1 Oreotragus oreotragus | reverse complement strand
CAGGAGGAGAAGGGGACAACAGAGGATGAGATGGTTGGATGGCATCACCGACTCGATGGACATGAGTCTGAGTGAACTCCGGGAGATGGTGATGGACAGGGAGGCCTGGCGTGCTGCGATTCATGGGGTCGCAAAGAGCTGGACATGGCTGAGCGATTGAACTGAACTGAACTGAACTGAGTAGTATACTCTGGGAGGCTAGACTTATATGTTACTCAGCCAAAAATAACACAGCTGGGGCCAACAATAGGCAAAGAACAATGTCCGACCTCACCACAGCACTTTTCTGGTAGAAACACCACTGCCTAAGAGTGGATGCCGGGCCCTCCACCACATCCCCTCGGGAATACTAGACACCCACAGCGCTGTTCTTGTCAAGAGATGCAGTATTCCCTTAATGTACTGACTTCCTCTACGAGGTAGCCCTGGGCACACATCTGATTGGCCCCATCGAGGTCATATGCCTGCATCCAACCTCCAAAAGTGTTCAGGGAAATGTCATTTTTAGAAGATGGAGGTGCACACACTATAAGGCAAGTTGGGATGGTGGGGACAGGAGATGAGTGAGTCAATCCACAATATCTGCCACCTGGTTGAATTAGTTTAAGCCGAACTGCTGTCTTAGTGGAAAGTTTTTTTCAGAACTTTTAAAATGCTAATGTTATTCTCTCTAACAGAGGGTTTGTTTTTGTTTTTGTTTTTAGCTTTCTAGTCTGTCCATTTATTTGCATGTATTTCTTTTCTTTTTTTAATTTTAATTGGAGGCTAATTACTTTACAATATTGTGGTGGTTTTGCCATAAAGTTATGTTACCAGGAAATATTTTTTCCTAATCTTTCAGAACTAGTATGTTCTATAGAACACAATTTGATGATTACTACAGTATGCCATTTGTATCTCAAACATGAGTGTGTGTTTATGGTAGCAAGCCCTTCCCTTCAAAAGCCCAAGATCTTGGCAAATTTTGATGGACAGATAGGAGAGGGGCTAGGAGTCAGGGTGTTCAATGTGACAGACTTGAGTGTACAGCCCTAGTGGGGACCCAGAGCCTCTCTGGGCCTCTCAGGAGAGGATGACCTAGTCATAAATCCTGGGAATAAAGAATCACTCTGTTGGCATCACCCTCGGGTAGCAGTGTCTGTATCCCACAGATATTTGCTCCGTGTGGACCAATGAGCTGAGCCCACCAAATGGATTGCATCAGTGACCTTTTGATTTAAAATCTGGATTTGACAACATTCCCAAATGTGAAGGGTCATTTTCTCTTCTCACCAGTGACTCACTTGTTGAGAGCAAGCATTTGTTTGCAGATACCAAAGAGAGCATTTACTAGTAATTTGCAACACATTATCATGTGGGAATCGGATTGCAATTTAGGATTCCCTCATAAAACAAGCTTTAAGATTTACTACATTTCTGGAGAAATACATGTGTTCTTTGCCTCTGTTAAGGATGCAGTTACAGGTCTTATGTGGATTTGGGGTCAGCAAAGAATACCATCTTGATTCTTCATGATGGCCAAGATGAGTAAACTCTGTGCAGAAGGTAGAAATTAGCACGAGTCCTTTCCCAAAAGGATTCCTGCAGCAGTGAGATGAGCCACCAAGCAGAGGGAGGACGAGAAGGCATCTGGTTGATCTCATGAAAGTGGAATCTGTGGCTCTGCAGAAGGAGCAGTGAGAGTTTATGGCCAAGCAGAGGTTAGCCAGGGAGTCAGTAAACACAGTGCCTTCTTCCTCTCCACTCCAGTTTTTCATTTTCTTACTGATGGGTCCTCCTTTCTCCTACCCAGGGTTAGCACCTATGATGGTTAATTTTCTGTGTCAACTTGCCTGGGCCACAGAGTGTCCCAACACTTGGTTAAACATTATTCTGTGTGTGTCTGTGAGGATATTTAGAGATGAGATGAACCTGTGAATCAGTGACTGAGTAAAGCACATTCGTCTCCCCAGTGGGGGTGGGCCTTGCCCAATCTGAGGAAGACTTGAGTAAATCAAAAAGACTTGAGTAAGGGAAATTCTCCCGACCCCCTCTCATTCTCTTGGTTCCATCTCTCTGGAGAACCCTGACTCATACAGCACCCCAAACTGGCTTTCTTCAAATATGTTCCTAGCCCATCCCCCCTTTATGTCGATTCCTTGGTTTTGTCAATTCTCTGGCTTATCTGCCTTAGTTTTCTCATCCATATAATTGGGGCAATTCTTCCTGTATTCCTTACTGAAAATCCCTTGGAAATTTTTCCAAATCAAATCAATAAATATCTATAAAGCAGTGGTCCTTAAACTTTGAGGATCCCAAAGTTTTGTTTACATGGAGTGTACTGAACAATATTTATGATATTGTCTATAAGCCACTTTAGAAATTAATTAAAAATAAGAAACAAGTGTTTAAAACACCGGAATGAAAAAGCATATCTTAGCAATTGCAAAGAAATTGTCATCACACATCATTTAGCTTCTGGACAACTTCTCTGTGCAGCAGTGACAGAACAAAAATCAAGACAAATACCATCTTTGATGTGGGGTGGGAGGTGGGAGGGGGGTTCATGTTTGGGAGTTCGTGTAAAAAAATAAATAAATACAAAAAAAATAAATAAAAATAAAAAGATTTTTATCTATGTGTTTATTTTTTTTATTTTTGGCTGCTCTGTGTCTTCCTCATTGTGTGCAGGTTTCTCTAGTTGCAACGANGGTGGGAGGTGGGAGGGGGGTTCATGTTTGGGAGTTCGTGTAAAAAAATAAATAAATACAAAAAAAATAAATAAAAATAAAAAGATTTTTATCTATGTGTTTATTTTTTTTATTTTTGGCTGCTCTGTGTCTTCCTCATTGTGTGCAGGTTTCTCTAGTTGCAACGAGCCGGGACTACTCTCTGGCTGCAGTTCGTGGGCTTCTCATTGTTGTGGCTTCTGGTTGTGGAGCAGGGGCTCCAGGCATGCTGGGTTCGGTAGCTGTAGCTCATGGCTTAGTTGCCCGGTAGCATGTGGGATCTTCCTAGACTAGGGATCAAACCAGTGTCCCTTCTATTGCAAGGCGGATTCTTAACCACTGGACCATCAGGGAATGCCACCTTAATATTGCCATGAGGACCTCCCCAACTTCCAGGGACGTCTTGGGGACTTCCAGGATTCCCAGACATCTTGAAAATCACTGCCCTAGAGCATCTTCAAATGGTCTTCCTGCCTCCTTCCCTGGATCCCTGATCCCACCATCATTGCCTCACCAATCTTCCTAGGCACACATTTGATTCTTCTACATTCTTCTACTTAGAGCCCTTTCTGTAACTTCTCATGACCGGTAGGATAAAGTATAAATGTCACACAACAGCAGCCATGATCTGGGTCATACCTATCCTTACCTGAAAAACACCTATTTGTCCTTTAGTCTCAGCTCATATAACTAGGACATTGTGATAATTTTAATACAATTGCCTAGGTTAAAATAAAATACATGAAAAATTATACAAAATTCTTTTATGTATAGAGTTTAATTTTTAATTGAAGGATAATTGTTTCACAATATTGTATTGGCCTCCATCACATGAATAGATTTTTTAAAATTTTATTTTTAGTTGGAAGAATTGCTTTACAATGTGTATCAGCCATGTGTATACATATAGCCTCTCCTTCTTAAACCTCCTTCCCACCAACCCCCATCCCACCCCTCGGGGTCATCACAGAGCAGAGCTGAGTTCCCTGTACTATACAGCAGGTTCCACTAACTATCTTACACATGGTAGTTTATATACATCAAGGCTACTCTTTCAATTTATCCCACCTTCTCCTTCCCCCTCTGCATCCACAAGTCCATTCCTTACATCTGCATACTATTCCTGCCCTGCAAACAGGTTCATCAGTACCATTTTCCTAGATTCCATATATATGCATTAATATACAATATTTGTTTTTCTTTTTCTGACTTACTTCACTCTGTATAACAGGCTCTAGGTTTATCCATCTCACTAAATTGGTTCTGCTGAGTAATATTCCATTGTATATAGGTACTACTTCCATGTCCTGGCTATTGTAAATTGCACTGCAATGGACATTGGGGTACATATGTCTTTTCGAATTGTGGTTTTCTTAGAGTATATGACAAGTAATGGGATTGCTGGGTCATACAGTAGTTTTATTACTAGTTTTTTAAGGAATCTCTATACATACAGATATTTTGAGGATAAATAATGGATTAGATGTAAAGATTTTATATTAGGGGTCAGAAATTTTTAAAATTTGATGCCTGGTGTCTGTTACACACTTTAAGGCTCTGTAGTAAGATATTAGTACTCTTTTTTAACTTTTGGTAAGTCCTTTTCCATATATATATGAACTGTGGTTGTATTATATACATAGGGTTTGCCTTTTAGAATAAAAGCATATCATCTATAATTTTTTAAAAACTTTATTCAAATGTCATCTTATACCTTCCTTACCACTCTTTCCCTCTGAGAGATGGTCCCATGAGCTCCTCGCATACCTGAATGTTCATTTTCTTCACAAAGAGCATATAAGTCCATTGAAGACATAAATCACGTTTCACGGATCTTTGTAACTAGATTTCACTATAGTGACCAGCGTGGTTCCTGAGACTAAGTAGATTCTCTAAAAATGTTTATTAATTAATGGCTAATGGAAATCAGGCCTATATAGATATTGCCCATGGTATTCCTTTTCTCGGCTTCCATGCTATCTTCCAAAATGGCTCTTCTCCTAACATCCAAAATTCTGTCATAGTTGTCAAAACTCCATGTATCTATGAATCCTTCCTCACTCTCAATTCTTTTCACCAACCAGCTACTGAGCCCTCATTTCTGCAGTGTCTCTCACATCCACCGTCTCCTTTCTATCACCTCCTGCCACAGATTTAATTAACTTTTGCATTATCTCACTTGAGTACAGCATCCTCATCTTCTGACAGCTGCTGCTGCTGCTGCTAAGTCACTTCAGTCGTGTCCGACTCTGTGTGACCCCATAGACGGCAGCCCACCAGGCTCCCCCATCCCTGGGATTCTCCAGGCAAGAATACTGGAGTGGGTTGCCATTTCCTTCTCCAATGCATGAAAGAGAAAAGTGAAAGTGAAGTCGCTCAGTCTGTCCGACTGTTAGCGACCCCATGGACTGCAGCCCACCAGGCTACTCCGTCCATTGGATTTTCCAGGCAAGAGTACTGGGGTGGGGTGCCATTGCCTTCCCCGCTTCTGACAGCAATAGCCCTGATTTCCAGACAGGGAGCCTCTAGAGGGCAAAAGATTTAGCCCTTACCATACTCCTGGCACATTGCACAGGATTCAGAAAAAAAAAATTTTTTTAATAAAATGTGAACTCCCACCTATTATATATACTGTATGCAGAAAAAAATATTTTCAAAGCAACTTCTAATCATGTCCCTTACCAATTCAAAACCTTTTCTGTTTCCCATGAGTTACCGTTCATTCCCCAAGCCCACATCTCCTCACCTCCCAAGTTTACTTGCTGCTCTGGAGTACAGTCCCAAGACAGTTTTTCACCTCAGAGTCCTCAGCATCCTCTTTTCTTCCTAGAAGTGTTTCCACCATTAAAGGAGCTTGTTCTACTAAACTTATAACCCAGAAGCTGAGAAAAGTCAAAACCCCTGAAGGTGACTCTCACCCACGTGGTCTGGGAGCCACTGGCTGAACATCTCAGTCTTTTCCCTCTTTAGTAGGGCTGGGTTTATCACACGGCCCAGTGCCCACAATGGTAAATCACTCACTAACAAATGTTTCATTGGCTTCTCTCCTTTCCCTGTCTTATTCCCTCACTTCTTCCCTTGTGACCCTCTATGAACACCTCCCAAATAAACTATCTGAACTCAAACAATGACAATGAACAAAATTTAAACTTCTTGGCCTGTCATTCAAAGCACCCCATAACTTGATGCTAATCTATCTTGCCAAGCTATGTCATCTCTTCCTTACACATACCCCACCCTCTGGCCTAACTGGTACCCGCACGACTGCACTCTAAGTCATAGTCATTGAGCATTTTCATGCATTAGTAATGGAGTGAGATCACTGTGATTCACTTAGACCAATAAAGTTTCTCTCCCTGGTGTAGGGAAGGGGCTCACCTACCTTAATGGAAGCCTCTTAGGGGAAGGGGACTACACTATAGGGCTTCTCAGGTGGTGCTAGTGGTAAAAAACCCACCTGCCAATGAAGGAGATGTAAGAGACACAGGTTCGATCCCTGCGTTGGGAAGATCCCCTGGAGAAGGGCATGGAAACCCACTCAAGTACTCTTGCCTGGAGAATCCCTTTGACAGAGGAGCCTGGTGGGCTTCAGTCCATGGGCTCACAAAGAGTTGGACACAACTGAAACAACTTACCATGCAAGCAAAAGAAAATGGTTCAGCTGATGGATTGACAGCCAATAGTGTCTGCCACAAACAGGTGACAGGAAGATAGGAAAGAAAATAGGTGGTCACCAAACTCTACCAAAACAGGCTGGAGAAGTACTGGTGAGCTGTAGTGAGTAATCTGACATATACTCCAGGAGCAGACACTTGGTAGGTGCCCACAGACCCAAATCCATCCCTTCTGGACGCCTCCCTGACCCCCGCCATAGGGCCCTCCCAACGCTGGCCCATCCTGTGTGCAAGTGAGCATGTGTGCAGACATGCCAGGACCCCTACGCCTGTGCTGGGACTGCTTCTGCCAGAAAAAGGACCGTAAAACTACCACCCACCATTTTTCAGAAGTTTCCACCCCCTGCTGTAAAGACTGTCTGCAAAGCCATAAGCTCCAACTTCAGCTTCAGAGACCCATTCCTTTCTGCTCATGGGTTTCTGTTCAACTTGGATGCAGAGAATTTCCGAGTGTGCTCTGGAGCTGCCGTGGGTTATAAGACGTTAATCAAACACCCACTTGAAGTGCTTTGGAAGCACCTCTGGTTTTTGGGTTATTGATTTACTCATGTTGAGTGAAGGTATATTTCTGGTCCAATCATGAGTTCATTTCAAGACACATTAAAGAAGGATTTTTCCTTACTGCTGACTTCAGGATATTGGTCCCTAGAGACCAGGTGCTTTTCACACCTCCTTAGAGGCCCATGAGGAGTGATGGAAAAATGCAGCCAGGCATTGCACACAGAAGTCAAACATACTGGAATTCCATTTGCATACTGCCTTAATTTAGCTGTTATTGATTCTCCTGGGGAGCCCACTTCACACCTTCACACATCTCCCTCAAATTGTTTCCATCTCAAAGGAGGAGATGAGATGGGAATTTGGAAGCACATTTTCTTCAAGACAGACATGTGTGCCCCAACTAAGTAATGGGCATTTCCTTCCATGAAGCATTTTTCACTATGGAAAAGTGTTCAAGCACATATTCCTTTATATATATATATATACTCTCTTTGCCAGAATATTTATTTTTTATTATTTTTTAAATGTAAATTTATTTTAATTGGAGGCTAATTGCTTTACAATGTTGTATTGGTTTTGCCATACATCAACATGAATCCGCCATGGGTGTACATGTGTTCCCCATCGTGAACCCCCCTCCTACCTCCCTCCCCATACCATCCCTCTGTGTCATCCCAGTGCACCAGCCCCGAGCATCCTGTATCATGCATCAAACCTGGACTGGCGATTCATTTCACATATGATATTATATATGTTTCAATGTAATTCTCTCAAATCAGCCCACCCTCGCCCTCTCCCACAGAGTCCAAAAGACTGTTCTAGTACATCTGTGTCTCTTTTGCTGTCTCACATACAGGGTTATCATTATGATCTTTCTAAATTCCATATATATGTGTTAGTATACTGTACTGGTGTTTTTCTTTCTGGCTTACTTCACTCTGTTTAATTGGCTCCAGTTTCATCCACTTCATTAAAACTGATTCAAATGTATTCTTTTTAATGGCTAAGTAATACTCCATTATGTATATGTACCACAGCTTTCTTATCCATTTGTCTGCTGATGGACATCTAGGTTGCTTCCATGTCCTGGCTATTATAAACAGTGCTGCGATGAACACTGGGGTACACATGTCTCTTTCAGTTCTGGTTTCCTCGGTTGGTATGCCCAGCAGTGGGATTGCTGGGTCATATGGCAGTTCTATTTCCAGTTTTTTAAGGAATCTCCACACTGTACTCCATAGTGGCTGTACTAGTTTGCATTCCCACCAACAGTGTAAGAGGGTTCCCTTTTCTCCACACCCTCTCCAGCATTTATTTTCAAGCACATATTCCTATAGGCACATGGCAGCCAGCCCCGGAGATGCTCACAAGGATATGACATCACTATTGCACATGACAGCCTAGACCCCCATCCTTGATCTGCCACCTCTCCCTCGTGACCTCAGACAAGCCATTTGAATTGTCGGGGCCTCCTTTCTCTGATCTGCAGTAGCAGTAGGGATCAGTCTAGCCCTTCAGCCTCCTTCCCTGGATCCCTGCCAAGTTATCCCCGCTCTGGGTCTGTGTAAACTGTTAAGCATTTTGTGAAAGTAAGCGATTCAGATTCCTACCTGTCCCTCAGATCCAGGTAAACTGCTCCTCCCTAGAGCTGTCAGTCACCAACCTGAATCTGGCAGTATCCAGATGCACAAATCAGCACTTTCCTAGTGGAGGACTCCTTGTTCTCCGATTAAACGTGACTGTGCTTCTGCTCGGGCCAGGTATGGGAGTAACAGGAATGACTCCTCAGTTTACGTCGTTCGCTGCACAAGTGCCATGACTCTTAGGTCACTGAGATGCTCAGTGCACCGCAGCCAGAGTTTGCCCAGGGGTCCCCTACCAGGTGGCCTGTGTCAACATTCCTCCTCGCTGATTCAAGCTGAAGAGTCGCATAACCATGATACTGAGTCATTTGGAGGAAACCCAAATTCAACAGGCACCTTGAGTTAAATAAGTGAGATCCAGAGATGGATGCACCAGGAACCAGGAATGAGGCTGGACACTCACCAGTATTTCAGTCATTTAACATCTTGAAGCATTTTAGCTCAAATCAGAAGATGTGACAGTTAATAATAATAGCAGCTAGTATAATGTTATCATTTCCTTAAATTTTATTGGTTTTTTTTTTTTGGTGGGGGGGATGCGGAGGAGGAGAGAAAAATTTTTTTGCAGAGTTTTGCTGTTTTAGAAGCCAAATATGGTAATAGATGCTGGAGTCAACATAACCCACTGGAAACTGGAATGCAGAAACTGGGGCAGGGAATTGTCATCACAGCCCCTTTGCCAACTATAGAAAGGATCATGTAAGGCAGCTTAAAGGGTTGAGAGGCTGCAAAATTAAATGGCAAATTAGGCAACTTCATCACTGATAGGCAGACTGTCTGGGGAATATGCCCAGAGTATCACTTCCTTCCTTTCTGGGATGCAGGTGAATTTTCTGGCTTTGGAGTTCAACTGGTCCTTCATGAACAGGAGATGAATACTACCAAATGTAGAGGGAAGAAGTTTTTTTCTCCAAGAGCAGAACATTTATCAGCAACATTTAGTACTTGCTGAATCTCTCATGGAACAGAGAGTCAGTATTACAGGTGTGCCAAAGTTATCACGGTCCTTTTATTCTATGATTTTGTCACCTAAAGGAAGAGATGCGGGTAGAACAGCTATAGAACATACTGACAGCCGAAATGGAAGGAAACCACCCATTATAACTGCTTGGAAAGATTCTAGCATAAAGAATCTGTGTTAAGATGAGAACAGGGTGTGGAAACTAAAGGAAGCCATGAGGTGATTTTGAATCAGACCGTGGATGATGAAAATTTGGCAGAAGGGAAACTTCATAACATATTTGCATGTCCAGATTTACAAATATGAATTTCATGGCCCAGAGTTCTGGAAGAAAACCAGCTGAAGAAACAGGTTTAAACCCTGGGTGGGAAAGATCCCCTGGAGAAGGAGATGGCAGCCCACTCCAGTATGCAGTATTCCTGCAGAATCCCATAGACAGAGGAACCTGGTGGGCTACAGTTCATGGGTCTCAAAGAGTCGGACATGGCTGAGCAACTGAAAATGCATTAGAGAATAAGATTGTTGGGTTAGATATCACCTGGTTAATATTCAACATACAATAAATTATTGAGGTTATGTGTTTGACTAATGAGAAATTATTTTTAAATCTCTTAATCAAAGTCTTCAAATTAACAGGTGGCTTCCTTAAGTCTGAGAACTTGATTTAGAATTAAGCAGCAAGGCAAACCAAAGACATTCCTTGAGAAGATCCTTGGGTGGCCTTCACCCTCTTACACTGAAAGGATGTATCATCCACTTTCTTGCCTTCATCCTAAATTTTAGATAATTTTTCCAACATTACCTGTGTTATTGGATTGTTGTGAAGATTAGATGAGTTAATACATGCAAAGTCCTTAAAACAGTGCCTGGCCTTTACTCTGCAAATGCTATTAAAATTAATTTGACTTTGAGTTTGCACAGTTAAGTCAGGTCCACTTAATTATACCCAGAAAGCATTTAGAGCAAAAATAAAAAACGCTACTCCTAACAGCATTACCATCCCTTCACCAGGAGAAACTTTCCGCTATTAGAGCAGAAGGGAAATGAATAGCAATAGCTGTTGTAATTAACACTGAAAATTAGCACTAGGGGTGGGAGTAAAATGGAGCATGGAGCAGGGGGCAAATAGAGACTCAAAGGGCCAAGCCCTCAGCTGCCACATCCAAAGGACCATCAGATCCCTTGAGAAGCCTGGAAACTGCCACCTCCTCACCATTCACTCTGATGTCTGGTGCCCAGAGTGTCAAAGCAGGTTCCTCACGGGGCTTCTCCCTCCTGCTGTTTCTCTGCCCTCCCTTCATCCTACATAACCGCCACCAGAACCTGCTGCCTAAAACGTGGGTCCAATCCTGTCACTTCCCTGCCCCTCAACCTTTAGCAGTGATCTGCTCCCTGGGTGACTCCCCACCATCTATTCTTAGCAGACCATTTCCACCCCCGTGTCCCCCACCTGGCTCTGTACCCTCATCCCCTTTTCAGGAGGGACCACCTGGCCCCCCTCCACCACGCACACCCACTGCTCCTCCTGCTCGTCCTCACAAAGCCGGAGTCACCTTTCACAGACACACTCAGAGCAATCTCTGCTGTGAAACCTTCCCAAAGCCCAGAGGACAGCACCCCCCCACCTCTACCCTTGCACCATTCTCAGGACTCACAGGGACTCCTGCCGGGAGCCAGTGTGAGGAGCTCCGCCCATGGCAAAGGTCATGAGGAAGGAGGCTTGGTATACACAATGGCGTGATCAAGACTCAGGAAACCCCTGTTCCCGAGCATCTACCCCCAAAACCAGAGTCTGTTTTATGCTCTCACCTACACCTCTGACTTTACGGGGGGCCCTCCACCATAACCATTTCTCTCGGAGAAAGAGTTAACTTGCAGCTCCAAGTCAATAAAAATTCCTGGGAGTGACAAGAGTGTTTCAACTTACGAACTTGAAGGTTATCTAGCCTGCCTGTATACGTTCGTCCGACCACACGTGATTGTTTACAGCCTCCCAACCATGAGAGGCACGTGATGTTTTAGACTTACTAAAGGCAAATTCTTTTGGGGAGTTAGAAATTATTAGTATAGTGGGTTGGTTAGGAATTATATTGGTGAAGGGTTTTTCATTTGTTGTGCCAATAATTGCTGCTAATTCCCTACCCTGGGTGGGACAAGGGTGTCTCAGGTCAAACCTCTCTGCTGGCAAACTAGCTTATGTGACAGAATTATCCATACTCCTGCCACTACGCACATGATTGTTTACTACCTCTCAACCATAAACAGCACAGAGAGTCTTGGAGTATTTTGAAAGTCTTAATTAGCATAGGGCTTTTCTCATTGTTGAGTCAATGATTGCCGCCAGGCCTCCATATCCTTAGAAACCTGGGAATGTATTAATCAATGTATTTGGAATATAGAAAAGGAAATATAGTAGTTTTTAAGGTTAGCAATTCTAGACTTTTTGAGTTAATGAATTTTCTCTTTTGTTATAGATCACTGTACTTTGTTATAAATCACTGTGTCCTTGCTATGTAAAAATGTAACTTTATCACTACCTTAAGACTAAATAGATCTTAAGGGGAGCATTGGTGAAAGGATTTTCATTTGTTGGGCTGATGTTTGCTGCTAAATCTCCATATTCCCTGCCCTTATAATGAATATAACTAGCATATAGGAGAAATAAGTATTAACCTTTAAGATTAATCATGTTAACCTTGGGTTAAATAAATTCCTTTCTTGATTGTAACTCACTACACCCTCACCCTATAGGAATGCAACTTTATTTGGAGGGTGGTGCCTGGTTTAAGAAAAAACACCCTTGGAAAAAATAAGTTTTTTGGTTATCAGAAAGAAAGGGTCGTAAAATGTCAGCAGGCCTCATGGCCAGAAGATGATGTAAAACCTAAGACCTTTTTTTATAAAGCACCTGATTTTGATAAAGGTCAGGACTGCTGACCCCCACGTGACTGTATTCATCCCTATGTGTAACAAAAGGTATAAAAGCAAACCTAAAAATAAAAAAATGGGATCAGTTTCTGGAAAGACTGATTCCCCCACGTTGTTCCTTCTTGCTTCCCGTTTTTCTGGCTTAATTAATGTGAGTACTCACCAAGCCTGCTAATTATGCTTGAGCTTCTAAGATCGGATCGGGGAGGCCTCAGTGCCTCCTCTCCTTTGGGAGAACGGAAAGACGCCTGTGGCCTGCGTAGGCGGTGATTGGTATTCCACGTAAACCAAGTTATTCAGCCTCTTTTTCTCCACTAATATTTCCTACTACATTATCCATTTCTAATCTCTCTATATATCTGTATTAAGTAAGTTTTTTCCTAGGATGCCGATTCTGTCCCCACCTTTGAATCACCCTGGATCCACCGGGGCTGGACCCCAGCAGACTCCCCGCCAGGATGTGTCACACCCTNAACCAAGTTATTCAGCCTCTTTTTCTCCACTAATATTTCCTACTACATTATCCATTTCTAATCTCTCTATATATCTGTATTAAGTAAGTTTTTTCCTAGGATGCCGATTCTGTCCCCACCTTTGAATCACCCTGGATCCACCGGGGCTGGACCCCAGCAGACTCCCCGCCAGGATGTGTCACACCCTTAGAGGCCTCTCAACTATTTCACTTCACCTCTTACTTCCCGCCTCTGGTCCAGTGCACACACCGTCACTGGTAGTAAATATTCATCTGCTGAGACTCCAACACTTTTCCTGGGGCAGAGCCTCATTGGATGCTTAGAAAACCTATTTCCCATCTCTCAAGGTGCAGAGTCTACATTTCTTGGTCAATCCCAGATTGTGCATAATTTCAGGCTGGCCCAGGACATCTCCCATATGTACTAGAGCCCGAGGCCCTTCCTGTTTGTGTGTGTGAGTGAGAAAGCAATGAAAAATAATACTAGAGCTGAGAAAGAAAAAAAGATAAAGGCAAGAAAACCAACTCCTAGCATTTAAGCATTTGATAGACTCTCGTTGTCAAGTATACTCTTCAGATATTCAGACTCCACCATCCGTCTGCTTTCCCCTCTTCAGCTCTAACACGTCACTTAGGACTCAGGACTATGACCTACCATGCTGTTCTGTTTCCTGGAGTGAAAACCAGAGCAGAACTATATCATTTTTCAAGGGGTCAGGAAGTGAACATATTACAAGGGAAGAAATACTTCCTGAGAGGAAAGTAACGTGAAGAAGCCTAGCCTTGGATTTTCAGATGTGGAAATGACACATGGGCATAAGAAACACTGGGTTCAGACTCCTACTCATACTACAGACTTGCTTCCTGTTCCTGGTGCAAGTCATGTGAAGAAGGGCGATCTGATGCTGTTTATTAGGGTTTTTGCTGAAGGTCAATGCACAGGGAAGAAGATGAGGAAGCAGATGTCCTGTGTCCTGGGGGACACCCTCCACTGAACACTCCTGGGATTTGTGGAGGCAGCCACTCCGCCAACCGGGCCTTATTTCCAGCCATAAATAGAGAAGGAGGGCCTGGGGTGTATCAAAGAAGAGAGTAGTTAGCTACTCAGAAGTCTGCAGCAGAGTGAGGCTTATTTTTCCTTTGTATGTCTGTAAATAAATGGTTTTAATTTGGGGAAACATACATCTGGAGTGTCGATGTATTGCCAAACAGACAGAGCCTCGTCACAATATGACAACAGCATCCAGAAGGTTGTCTGCTTTCCATGAAATGTTGCCCAGAGGGTGCTCAGTGTCTCAGAGCTCAGCGTGATCAGTGGTTGCCCATCATGGGGGGCACATTAACCCGTTAATTCTTGGGAAGAATTAACCCGAGAATGACACTTGTGATGCTGGGGTCGGGTGTGTGAACCTAAGATGTTCGGAATTCTCGCCTTGGTCCTGCCTTTACTTCATAGCAACTCCATTTAACCTCTTTGTGCCTGAATGCATCCCTTGGAAAGGGAGATTGGGTGTAGGGCAAACTCCCAGTGTGACTATTCCTTCTTTAAGAAAATTAAACTTGACATACTAGATAAATAAGGTCTGCTAAGAGCTTCATCATGAGATTCTTGAAGGCAGAAAACTCCATGGTATACATGTAAAATAGACGTTGATTCACTTAAAAATCTACTTTCATTCACACTTTCAAGAAACAGTTGTTTCTCACAGAAGAGTGCTCTTCTGAATTACATGCCCTGTTGCTGCTTAATCAATGCCTGTTGAGCCCACAGCACTTACCAAATATAAAACAAAAGAAATGTTAACTATATAGCAAAATACTGCTGGCATCATTAGTATGAAATCATGGTGGCTCAGGTGGTAAAGAATCTGCCTGCAATGCAGGGGACCTGATTCAGTCCCTGGGTCGGACATATCCCCTGAGGAAGGAATGGCTACCCACCTCAGGATTCTTGCCTGGAGAATTTCACAGACATAGGAACCTGGCAGGCTACAGTCCATGGGGTCAAAGAGTCGGACATGACTGAGCGACTAACAGTATCCTTAAAACATGGTATGTTAGCCCTAAAAAATGATCTTGGAGATCATTTTGTTCTTTCTCTCCATATTACAGCTGAGAAAACTGAAACCCGCTGAGATAAATTACTGGCCATTTCTGATATTTCAAAATATGTCACCTGTATAAAATTTTTTGTGAAGTACAGATCAGTTAAATTGAAACATCTCAGAATGAAATAGCAAGTATTTCCACAAGTCTCTGTTTCCCAAAGTTATCTGTTCACATGACTATTTGTGTGTTCATTACCGTTAATATCTTCTACCTTGTTTTGTTGGGGGAAAAAAAAAGACAAGATCTGGAAAGGGGAAAGCGTAGGAGTTGTGAGGAAGGAAAGTTTTTTTTTTTCTTTCAGATCCTTTCTTATTGTTTTCATGACACAATGTGGACTTTGAGATTCCCTTAGACCCGCAAGGATCTAGTGTGAACCAAACTAAGGCTCCTGTTTAAGGAGACACTTGCTTTTTCTTGTTATCTATGAGGTACTTACCATGAAGTCTGACCATCTCGGTGTTCAGAGAGAGCTTGGAGAAATTCCTGGTCTCCCAAACACGAGTGAGGAGGAAGCTCATTTCAAGGAAATTTGGAGTGGCAGGGAGTGTAGATGGCCAGGCCGTGATGGTTAGGCTGGTGTGGTTGGCCTGGGGTCGCAGGCTTGCTAGCTAGGGGATGGAGAGGATTCTGCCCTCGGGTGTTCTGCCAGAGAGATGGATACTTTCATTAACCCCCGTTACGGATGAGGCCGTAGCAGCTAGAGAGGCTCCCTGTAGAGATCAGCCATGGATTTTGTCTTTAGGTTCCCTGGCATTCTGGAAGGAACAACCAGGACTACCCCCTCCTCCATCTGAACTGGTGACTCTGGACAGTGCCTGTGAGGGGAAGAGGAGTGGGAGAGGGGAGGGACACGTAGGGACACGTAAGGACATGAAAGGAGAATCGCTGAGAGATTCTGGGGTTTTGGGGTAAAATTCACCATAACTGTACCCAACCTGGATTCCATGAATCACACTCATTAAATCAGCCTATGAGTGCCATCAGGAGAAGGAAATGGCAACCCACTCCAGTGTTCTTGCCTGGAGAATCCCAGGGACGGGGGAGCCTGGTGGGCTGCTGTCTATGGGGCGCACAGAGTCGGATACGACTGAAGGGACTTAGCAGCAGCAGCAGCATGCGTGCCATCAGTATTGTAGAGATNAAATGGCAACCCACTCCAGTGTTCTTGCCTGGAGAATCCCAGGGACGGGGGAGCCTGGTGGGCTGCTGTCTATGGGGCGCACAGAGTCGAATACGACTGAAGGGACTTAGCAGCAGCAGCAGCATGCGTGCCATCAGTATTGTAGAGATTTCCTGCTGCAGTCCATGGGGTCGCAAAGAATTGGCAGGACTTAACGACTGAGCACGCATGCGCTGTTGCCTAGATAAAGCCCTGGGCATGGCTGGGCTCTTCCTGAACCATTTGAAGGGCCGGGCAGGGCTGTGCCTACACCCGGGACCACCTACACTGTCTCCCACTCACACATTGAGCACCTTCCCAGGGCTCCTACGCCACTCCAAGCCCCAGAGGAGGTGACCACATGGGGTCAGGGGATGTGGGCAGTGAGCCTTACATCTCCAGAAGAGGCCACCCCAGGGCTACCTGGGGAGTGGTTGGACAGGGTGAAGTAAGATACATGTGTGTGTGCCAGTGAGTGTGTGTACTTGTTCTTAGAATTCCAGGAACACTCGACTCCAGGAACATTTGACACTCCCTATCAAATCCCCACAGGCCAGTTGCAGGGGTGGATTCAAATTTTGTAGAGCTGAAAATTTACACAATTGGAGGGCTCTCTTTATGAAACATAATGACAAAATTATGAATACCATTTTGTGTGAGAATAAATATTTATTTAGAATGAGAAAAGAAACTATAGCAAATGACAATTTTAAAGATCTGACAAGTGCCAGAAACATTGCAAAGTCTAGAAACATGTTTTGATGCATTAAGAGCCTGACACCTTTACATGTTTTTCACCTTTTCTTGGCTGGTCTTTGACCCACTTTTCCTCTGACGATGATATTGTATTACTATTTTCTGCAGAGAGAACGGACATAAAATTCAATTTCAGTCTCTGCTTTCTAGCTGAAAACTTTCAGCTTCACAGTTTCTCACTGGCAATGTTTTACTTCTTGTTTTTTTAGAACTGTTGTCAAACATGGGGAAATATCTATCAAGTTTCTTTCATATATGAGCTTCATGATTTAAGGTTATTTTGACTTTTCTAGCACAATGACTAATCCTAGATATTCTTTAAACTGATAACACCCATTAGCCAGAGAATCATATATTGTATATTGTGGTGGTGAATATGAGTTTCCTATTTTCTTCATTGAAGTCAATATTTTATGTCAGATCAGCAGGAAATGAAAACATTTTCCAGTGTGTTCAATAAATCATATGAATGATTTACTCTTCTTTCATTGATTTATCAAGTAATCCAAGAATCTGCCTATTACAGGCATACCTCATTTTATTAAACACCACTTTATTAAAATTTGCAAATACTGTGTTTTCTATACTGAAGGTTTGTGGCAACCCTGCACTGAGGAAGTCTTTTGGCGCCATTTTTTTCCAACAGCATTTGCTCACTGTGTGTCTCTGTGTTACTGTAGATAATTCTGGCAATATTTCAAACCTTTTCATTATTGTTATATTTGTTATGGTGATATGTGATCAGTGACCTTTGATATTCTACTATGGCTCAATGAAGGTTCAAATGATAATTAGCACTTTCTAGCAATAAAGTATTTTTAAATTAAAGTATGTACTGGTCAGAGAAGGCAATGGCACCCCACTCCAGTACTCTTGTCTGAAAAATCCCATGGACAGAGGAGCCTGGTAGGCTGCGGTCCATGGGGTTGCAAAGAGTCGGACACGACTGAACACACACACACACACACACACACACACACATATCACACATCAAAACATTGCAGTGGTCTAGAACCAAGCCTGGAATATCTTTGAGATATGCCTGTATTTCTGTTTCCAGAAGATATCTCTACACAAAATGTATTAGCCCAATAATTATATAAAGAAATGACTATGTGTCATGTATATACCTCATTAAACCCAAAATAAAGAAATCCTCAACGCAGGTACCCTTTAACTATTCCCCAAAATGTCCTCAGACACTCTGACACCACTGGACAATAGGGAGAAGTGAGATCAAAAATAGACAGCAGTCTTAACTGATTGCAATAAAATCTGTGTCTTTTGCAAATTTTACTGAAACATATGGATCATGTGAACACATTTCCTCCTCCCAGGGTCTTGGTGCTCGAGCTCATACTGAGTCATGTTCAACTCTTTGCAACCCCATGGACTGCAACCTGCCAGCCTCCTCTGTCCATGGAATTTTCAAAGCAAGAATACTGGAGTGGGATGTCCCTTATATGGGAGAGTCCTGAATCACAAGCTCCCCTGGCTTCCTGGAGAACCCTCCGCTGGCTGGCATGTAGCTAGTATAAGCGATGGAGCAGGTACCCTTGGGTAATGCATCACCTAGTCAATACAGGCAACCCAGAGGAAGGAAGAGAGGGTTGGAGGCAGCCTTCCTGAAACGAAGCTCACGATTCTTCCTGGGCCCTAGAAGCTGTAGATCCTGTTTAAACAGCAGTTCCACCCAGGCTCTAACAATGGAAGACAATTTATCAACAAACAGGATCTAACACCAACACTTTTCTTCTAGTAACGCTGTTATGAAACACAGTAAAACTATTTGATGAAAGCTAGGCTGACATGATCTCTAACAGTTAAGTATTCTGTCACCCACAATCTGGCTTCAGCATTAAACCGTCCTATTATTTTCTCTTCTAGCATGTTTTAACATTCTAGAAGTTTATCACAACTACATAGACCCTCTACTACAGCTTACACCTGTGCTATTTAACCCTAGTTACACAGTGAAATCACTTCAGTAACTTTATAAAATTCTGTTGCCAAGACTCCACCCCCCAGTGACTAATTGGCCCAGGGAGGAGGGTACAGGCTTCAGTATCTTTTTAAACTCCTAATATGTACTGTGGAAAAAACAACTGGACTGGATTTCAGTACTCACTCCCTTAGTATCGCTTTGTGGGCCACTCCTAGAAGCTCACAGGTAGCTATTGCATACACATGATGTAATTTTGAGGAGCTTCCCTCTTGGCTCAGATGGTAAAAGCATCTGCTTGCAATGTGTGAGACCCGGGTTCGATCCCTGGGTGGGGAAGATCCTCTGGAGAAGGAAATTAGCAACCCACTCCAGTACTCTTGCCTAGAAAATTCCATGGATGGAAGGGCCTGGTGGGCTACAGTCCATGGGGTCACAAAGAGTCGGACACAACTGAGCAACTTTACTTTCACTTTCAATGTAATTTTGACTGTTAGTTTGTTTTGTAAATTGATTTCTCAAACTTTGAGAAGTAAGGTCAATTTGTTTCCTTACCAAGTGCAGAAATTAAATGGCTGTATAAAATAATGGTCATTTTATTTGCTTTACCTTGGCCACCTGATATCATAAGCAGATGACAGTGAGTGACATGCCTGAAGATGGGTGGCCCATAGGCTGCATGGCCATTTGTGACAACCCTGGTGAAAATAACATTTGAGCCAGAAATAAATGTGAATCTAGCCATAAAGAGATTGGCCGTCATATTTTCTCCAGATACAGTCTGACTACTCTTGCCTGGAAACTCCCATGGACGGAGGAGCCTGGTAGGCTGCAGTCCATGGGGTCGCTGAGTCAGACACGACTGAGCGACTTCACATTCACTTTCCACTTTCATGCACTGGAGAAGGAAACGGCAACCCACTCCAGTGTTCTTGCCTGGAGAATCCCAGGGATGGCGGAGCCCAATGGGCTGCCGTCTGTGGGGTCGCACAGAGTCGGACACGACTGAAGCGACTTAGCAGCAGCAGCAGCACAGTCTGATTACGTGGTCAGCTCTTTTAGAAGCAATTGTCAGTTTCCTAGCCTGGCCTTGAGAATGGGGAGCTCTGAGAACAAAAGGTAGCACTGAAATTGATCGTTATTTATATAAAGGGGTTCCAGACTCTTCCCACAGAGGAGGTTTGGGGGAGCGAGTGCTATAGCTCACTTCAAGTGAAAAAAAATCCAGTTATTTTTGCTTATATAACGCCAGTGACCTGCATCAGAGTTTTGTCACCTCCTTAAATGAAGATGCCAGGCACTAAAGAACAGAATTCAGGAAATAAAGTAGCCATTTAAATCTCGGGACTTTTTTCTGTTGTTTCTTTTTTTTTTTGAAAAATCCTTGAAGAAATGTCATCTTGGTATTTTTTAATTTCTCAAGGCTTCCCTTATGTAGGAATTTTATTTATCCCACAACAGAGAGGTAGACACTGGCAGAGAGGAATGGATCTCAGGTTATAGGATACACTTTTTTTGGAATCTGAGCCACTCCCACAGCATGAGGAAATGAAATTTCTATATCCAGGTAAAGGGTCCTCCTGTTTCAAAGGAGATCCCAAAATAGAAAACACCAGAGTTTGTCTGGAATGGACAAAAAGACTCTTGTTCTTTTGCCACACTGATTCCCATATGAGGGAACAGAATTTATTTGGGAATTTCTCACTAACCTTGGAAGATCTTCAGTTCATTTCAGTCCAGTCACTCAGTCGTGTCCGACTCTTTGTGACCCTGTGAATCGCAGCACGCCAGGCCTCCCTGTCCATCACCAACTCCTGGAGTTCACTCAGAATCATGTCCATCGAGTCAGTGATGCCATACTTTGTTCCATTAATTTGATCTCTTCACAGATAACTGTCAGGTCAAACCCAGAGCACTGGGAATGTGTGATCACTGCCTAACTTAACTCTTCTTTTATTAAAAACAAATCTGATCTTTCATACCTTTATAAAAATAGTTCACTCAGAATCATGTCCATCGAGTCAGTGATGCCATACTTTGTTCCATTAATTTGATCTCTTCACAGATAACTGTCAGGTCAAACCCAGAGCACTGGGAATGTGTGATCACTGCCTAACTTAACTCTTCTTTTATTAAAAACAAATCTGATCTTTCATACCTTTATAAAAATTAAAAAAAACGGACTGATCATTCACTGCTGGCCAGGCGCTTGCCTACTCTCTCCGTCAACAAATGCAGCTTGACAGGAAAGGGAGAGTGGAATGTGGCCCCTCACCCGTGGTATCCTTGCTCCAGCTCTCAGTTCTATTCCTTAGAAGAGACCGATAAAAATGATGCTGAAGGAGTGTGCTCAGGGTAGATTGGGAAGGAACATGGCATTTGTCCTGTTCAGTATTTTTCAACTCAAATGATAGTTCAGGTATTTATAATCTCCTTTCTGAACCATTCAATACTACATGTGTGTTACACATATTTGGGTTCCTATTGAATTCATTAATAGATAGCAAATGTTATTTAAATATTCTTTCAGCAGTTTAAAAGTTTCTATCAGCAATCTAAAATGTTAACCCTCACAAAAAAGTGAAATTATTTTAAAGCAGCCTACAGAATTGAGATCAGGTAAGCTGGAAATCGACTGATCTCTGTTCACTTATATTTCAGTTCTTGTATTTAGAAAAGACTATGACTGCAAATAAGAGTGGGGCTAGATCACTGTTGCCCACTCTACTTCAGTTCAGTTCAGTTCAGTTGCTCAGCCGTGTCTGACTCTTTGCTACTGCATGAATTGCAGCACGCCAGGCCTCCTTGTCCATCACCATCTCCCAGAGTTCACTCGAGTCGGTGATGCCATCCAGCCATCTCATCCTCTGTCATCCCCTTTTCCTCCTGCCCAATCCCTCCCAGCATCAAAGTCTTTTCCAGTGAGTCAACTCTTCTTATGAGGTGGCCAAAGTACTGGAGTTTCAGCTTCAGCAACATTCCTTCCGAAGAAATCCCAGGGCTGATCTCCTTCAGAATGGACTGGTTGGATATCCTTGCAGTCCAAGGGACTCTCAAGAGTCTTCTCCAACACCACAGTTCAAAAGCATCAATTCTTTGGCGCTCAGCCTTCTTCACAGTCCAACTCTCACACCCATACATAACTACTGGAAAAACCATAGCCTTGACTAGATGGACCTTAGCCGGCAAAGTAATGTCTCTGCTTTTCAATATGCTATCTAGGTTGGTCATAACTTTTCTTCCAAGGAGTAAGCGTCTTTTAATTTCATGGCTGCAGTCACCATCTGCAGTGATTTTGGAGCCCCAAAAAATAAAGTCTGACACTGTTTCCACTGTTTCCCCATCTATTTCCCATGAAGTGATGGGACCGGATGCCATGATCTTCGTTTTCTGAATGTTGAGCTTTAAGCCAACTTTTTCACTCTCCTCTTTCACTTTCATCAAGAGGCTTTTTAGCTCCTCTTCACTTTCTGCCATAAGGGTGGTGTCATCTGCATATCTGAGGTTATTGATATTTCTCCCGGCAATCTTGATTCCAGCTTGTGTTTCTTCCAGCCCAGCGTTTCTCATGATGTACTCTGCATATAAGTTAAATAAGCAGGGTGACAATATACAGCCCTGACGTACTCCTTTTCCTATTTGGAACCTGCAATCACTCATCTAGAGCCAGAAATCCTGGAATGTGAAGTCAAGTGGGCCTTAGAAAGCATCACTATGAACAAAGCTAGTGGAGGTGATGGCATTCCAGTTGAGCTATTTCAAATCCTGAAAGATGATGCTGTCAAAGTGCTGCACTCAATATGCCAGCAAATTTGGAAAACTCAGCAGTGGCCACAAGACTGGAAAAGGTCAGTTTTCTTTCCAATCCCAAAGAAAGGCAATGCCAAAGAATGCTCAAACTACCACACAAGTGCACTCATCTCACATGCTAGTAAAGTAATGCTCAAAATTCTCCAAGCCAGGCTTCAGCAATACGTAAACCATGAACTTCCTGATGTTCAAGCTGGTTTTAGAAAAGGCAGAGGAACCAGAGATCAAATTGCCAACATCCACTGGATCATGGTAAAAGCAAGAGAGTTCCAGAAAAACATCTATTTCTGCTTTATTGACTATGCCAAAGCCTTTGACTGTGTGGATCACAATAAACTGTGGAAAATTCTGAGAGAGATGGGAATACCAGACCACCTGACCTGCCTTCTGAGAAATCTGTATGCAGGTCGGGAAGCAACAGTTAGAACTGGACTTGGAACAACAGACTGGTTCCAAATAGGAAAAGGAGTATTGAGGGTGGTTCTATAACCGAGTTCTTGTTGGTAGACTGAGTAGAAGTGAGAACTATCAGCCTAGGAGAACCTCCTCTGTCCAGTCCTTGCCCTTCCACCATCCTCTGGTTGGATGATGAGGTCTAAAGAGCAGAGCAGTCACCAGACAGAAGGAAAACAGGTCCCTGAGAGATCACCTGGGGCAGAGCCCCCACACCCCTTCTGGCATGCATTGAACTGTGTTGTGAGCAAGAAGTAGAATCCTGCATGTTAAGCAGCTACAAATTCGGGATGGGTTGTTAAAGCAGTTAGCCTAGCCCGACTAACACTCTAGACAGAATGTGCTTCAGACAAGCAGAAGGAGAGTTCTGCAATAGAAAATAGGGATCCATTATGGGTTTTGAGATAGACTTGGTTTGTGATCAGGTTTGAGAGGATGTAGGACTTGCACGTGGAGTTCATTGGATGGAGTTCGTTGTTCTGGGACAAGCAGGTGGCGATGTGGGTCCAGAGAGTAGGTTTAGATCCTGGGTTCAGCCCAAGAGAAGCAGTTGGCATTCAAATCCTCCTCCCAGGAACTGGGGCTCCGTGGTTAGAATCCCCACCAGGATTCCAGGGCAGGAAACTCCGTCATGGTAGCGGGGGGACCATGAGGGAGGAAACTCAGCCAAAGTCAATACTGAGAGACATCTAATCCTTTTCTGAAGTATGCTAATATAATAAAGGCTCCAGACACAGGGACTTTGTATCATGCTTTTAAGGCTTTACTCACTGAGTGATACTTAAACAGTTTTTTCTTTGCAAGGTTTTGCATTTTAATAAGAGAATCAGAAAGCATTTTGAAGTAGGAATGGGCGATGGAAAAAGAGTAGGTGTTCCTGACGGAAAAAGAGTAGGTGTTCCTTTCTTCTTAGTCGTATCTAAAAAGCATTTGTGTGTTTTCTTAGGTCTTGGATTCAGTAGCAATTATTTACTCTCAGGGCAGGAAAAGATAATGAAAAGATTAAAGGGGTTTGTCTTGCTCAGATCTTTAGACACATAACTATGGAAAATGGTCAGAGATGCAAATTCATTTCCGTTTGGAAAATGCTGAGGACACTGAACATCCCTCTGATGGCACATTTTTCTTTCTTATTATTACTGTTTTGTTGTTATTACTATTTCATTCCCCCAATGAATGAACCCTGATTGTACCCCCTTAGATCTGCCAGAATCTAAGGGGAACACACAGGAGAGTTGTAAGAATGAACCATGGTCTCCTCCCATTGGGAACATTCTTGAACTCATTTGGTCAATGTTTCGTGAGTGTTTATTCCTGCCTAGGAGAACCTCCTGTGTCCAGCCCCATTTCTGGGTCATGCTGTTTTCGGCTTTGGAAAATGACGATGACTTCATGGTATTCATGGTGTAACAGAGGGGTGGGTGAAGAATGAAGGAATTGTCTGAAACACCAAAAATAAATGGATTACTTACCTTACTTTATAAAACTGAGTGCCCTTTTGGCCAAATTGGGCATAAACTGAAACCTGGGAAATCCTGATTCCACCTAAGTTTGGGACAGGGTGGAGTGGGCGAAGGGGTCCCAGGCAACGCCAGGACTCTCAGAGGATGTCTGGTTCTTCATCATCCCCTGATAATGCTGGCTTCCGCTGTAATAGCCACCATCTATCAGGGTCTCAGCCCACAGCCCCTCAATCATGCGTGCAGGGCTTCATCAGCCTAGAGCCTCCTTATGCTAAGTGTGAGCCATCCTTGAGCCCCTGAGAAATTATTCAGCAGCTCCCAAGGCTGCACCAAGGCATGAAAAGCTCTGAGGCTCTCTAGGTCCCATCTCTCCTGCACGTCATGACAGAATTTGCAAGCAGGACACTGTTACCAGCCGTTCCCTCCATTAGAGTACTAGCGACTCCCCAGGACTGTCAAAGCCCCACTGTTGCGTCTCTGGAGTCTTCCTGCCTGCCAGGCTGCTGGGAAAGCCCTCGCTCACGATCCCACACACCTGCGTGGGCATCTGTCCCGCCTTACCCATGCCTGCAGAAAAACACACCCCTTGTGGAAGCACTCTTTATTTCCCCTCCAACTCTTCTCTTTCCCCCAAGCTGAGGAAGTCAGAAGCTCTGCTTTGCACCTTCGCTGCTTTTTTTTTTTCCTGGGCTTTGGTTTTGGAAACTCAAAAGCCAGACGAGGCTTCCCTTTCTCTGCTTTCGGTTAACACATCCTCTCCCTGAGTCAGTAAAACCACAAACAATGAGCTTTGTCTGGTTGGGAGTGAGGCAGCAGATGGGCCAAGATGTAACGATACTATTCTATTCTGCACGCACACATACGTGTCCTCCAGCCTCCAAATTACACAGAGATAACTGCTGCCTGGATTCACTCAATGCCCCTCTTCTCTAATGCACTGATAAAATCTGCACCGCAAACGGCCGGGTAACACACCTTGTCCCTGTCTGGATTCCTGTATTCAGTTTCACGGTTCTGTGCTGTTTGCTGATGCTCTTCTTTATTTCACTTTGTCCGTGTCCCAGCTTAACCTGGAAGATTGGTCAGATTAGTTACTCCCAGAGTGATTTTATTAACTACAGAGAACTCTGTCTGCAATTTTAAAAAGCTGTTCTGACGTGACAGTTTAGATTCCAAACATGAGATTCTTTAACAACTACATTTCTGTAGCGCGGGCTATTCCCATTCCCAGTTGAAACTGCACACATCTGGGCAAAGGCAGAAACTTAAGATGATTTTGGCCTCCTCTAAAATGGGCTCCATAAAATGACTACTCCAAACTGTCTTCTCTTCTCTGCACTATTATAGAGGGGGGTGGTATTATAGGTCCCGCTGGTTTGGGGACAGCAGTTGAAAATTCTTCTGTTTACAAACGATCTAGAAAAACTGTCTCCTCATTTCTCCACTTCTTTGGAGTCATTTCCTCTTCCCTTGCAGCTCAGCTGGTAAAGAATCCGCCTGCAATGCGGGAGACCTAGGTTTGATCCATGGGTTGGGAAGATCCCCTGGAGATGACGCTACCCACTCCAGTATTCTGGTCAGGAGAATTCCAGGGGCTGTGTAGTCCTGGGGTTGCAAAGAGTTGGACACGACTGAGCGACTTTCACTTTCACTTTGTGATTACTGCCTGTGCTGCGTTGTCTTCATTCTCCCAATGGCAACAACAGGGGGGGTTGATGATCTCTCTCCTGCATTGCTTAAGTTTTTCTGTTTAGCTATTTGTCCACACATATGTGTGTATACACTATCAAAATGCCCCTAACACTCTTTGAGGGGGAGGATGAGCAGGGAATGATTTAATTTTGCCTGGAGGAAAAAAAAAAAAGGCTGGGCAGGGACAGTGAAGGCCTTATGCAAGAGGTGATGTGTGAAGGAAGTTTGAAGAATGAATTGGAGTTTCACCGTTCAGGAGAAATAGCTGGCTATCTTGGGGGCGGTAGGTGGTAGAGGACACAAACCAAGGAGTGCGGCAGACAGAAGGGGCAGGAACAGAGGCATAGGCGCTCAGAAGACTGTGGTGGGAAAAGAACAGGGGCAGCTTCTGCTGATTAAAGGGCACAGAAACCACATCAGAAGAGAAATATCTGTCACCAGTGTCCAGCCCTGGTTGGCCGTAAAAAGAGAAATTGCAAGTCTTTAAAAATAAAGCATACAGGCATGTAACGAGGGATACCAAACTCAGAAAAAGCACTCGTTCTGCCGCCATTTCAAAAACTGCCCTTTGCTTGTCGGAGCTTTGTGCAGGAATCACCCTCTCCCAGGAACAGAGAGCACCCAGATAGGGTACCTGTGAGTAACTCATTGCTACAACACCCCAGGCATGAACAAACAGAGAGAGCTTCCGTCCATCCTCCTTAGAGGCCCTTTGATGAAGAAAAAGAAGCATCTGAAGGTATACCCACTACCTACATGGATGTTAAACCCATATGAAGTGGGGCTTTCCTGCATACCAAAACTTTTGCCTGCCCTCCAGTCCAGCCAAGTCACTTTAATAATGATGACCAAAATGATTGTGCTGAATGCAACTCCAAGGGCTTGAGTATTTGATTTGAATAAATACTCCACTCAGTTCCTCCAATTCTCAAATGATGGGGATAAAACTCAGGCCATTAAGTGAGGTGAGGTGAAGAGCATCAGTGGCCTCTTGGAGTTTTCTGCCGCCCCCAGCTCCCCTCGCCTCCGAGGTTAGTGGATTCGTTTTGGAGCGCACCACCCCAGGCTCCTCCCTCATACTCTGTTTCTCCTTGGGCGATGTCTAGAGATTAATCAGGGTGGCCCACCCAGAGAGTGACCACGAGCAAGCCAGCAATGGGCTGGACTCCCTGTTTGGCAGGAATGTTTGAGGAGGCTTTTTAAACTTTTCAGAAATAAGGATCGTGACCCTAAGAAACATATTGCCTGCAAGTTTACCCTTGGGAAGCAACTTCCAGCCTCTCCTAGTTTTTAAAAACTCACTGAGATAATGAAGAGATCAGAATGCTCTCTTGGGATCCCAGAATGTCTCAGCTGAGAGAGCTTCCAGGAAGTAGTCAGTTTAAAAGGCAGGGCCAGCTCTGGGTACACGCTCAGCCCTCCACACCGCTTGTCACTAGGCAGCTCCCAAGCGTGAGGCTACGCCCGGCAGTCGTCCTTCAGCAGCACAGAGCTGCTTTTTACACTTCGACGTGTGTCTCAGCCCCACAGTTTTCTTCTTGGAGTGTCCTTTTTCTTTTTTCTAGGAGCAAGGTAACTTCTGCTTGTCTGCTGTGGTAACTTCTGCATGCAGTTAGCACGGGAGATCAGTGACTCAACACTGACCTCCACTGGTTGGCGTAGAAATACCTAATCCCTTTCTCTCCAGGCCTTGCACATTTTCACAGGTTGGGCCCGCCAGTACCTTGCTTGCATATGCTTGGGTTTCAGTGGTGATTGAAATTTTCAATGAGTATGGGCCTACATCACGGGGTTACATGTGTAAATTCTGAAAAATTCTGGCTCAACAACATTGAACCTTGGGACCTTGAATTGCCTCGAGGCCCCCATACTGCCACACACCAAGCAGGATGTAGCACTATTTTGCTTGGATTTGGGCGATCAAGTTTCCATTCACAGGGATCCGAGAAATCTAGATCCATCTATTCCCCTGGTGATACTAATAACTTCTCAGTTTCAGGTATGGGCTTCCCAGGTGGCTCAGTGGTAAAGAATCCATCTGCCAGTGCAGGAGACCCAAGAGAAGCCGGTTTGATCCTTGGGTTGGGAAGATCCCCTGGAGAAGGAAATGGCAACACTCCAGAATTCTTGCCTGGGAAATCCCATGGACAGAGGAGCTTGATAGGCTGCAGTCCTTGGGGTCGCAAAGCGTTGAACACAGCTAAGCATACTCCAAAGTGATTTATTATTATCTTTTAAATGCTGTAAACTCACTTTGGCATTGGTACCCCATTTTCAATAGTACAATAACCTTATCTAGACTCACCGTGTGCCAGATACCATATTATCAATGCCTTCATTATCTGCCAGGAGGCAGTGAGATCAATGCCCCCCAAGTTTGGGCTGTAATTCTCCTCATGGAGGTCATCAGGGTTTGGAACCAGCCAGCCATGGTTTTCTGGAAAGATGGAAGGCAAAGTCAACAAGGGGATCTCTAGACCCTGAAAACATGCAAGCCCACTATTTTTCCTGGAAATATGTCTGGAAATATTTACAATACATGCTTTAAATCCAGAGTAGCCCCTCAGACACTGAGGCTCTTGCTGATGCTGATGGAAGGCTAACAGAGGCCTCCCCACTCAGGAGCTTACAATATGGGAGCAATTGGAAGAGGAGAATCTGATTTGGAAATAACTGCCATTTGGTCCCACTGAAAAGAGGTTAGAAAGGTCTAAGCAAATAATATAACAGGTGTTCCTGACTGCTAAGAAAACCAGAGCCAAAACCAAAACTTTAGGAAAGCAGACCTGTGTTATTTGGGTTGATGCCTGCATTTGGAACAGGATGTTGCCTTAACACCACTGTCAAGATGAATTTTAAGCAGAAGTTTTAAAAGATGCATTTGCAATAGATATAAAAAGTTGAGTGAAATAGTCTCAATGGATATCATTGTTGCTTCAACGCCCTTTAATATATTTAAATATTTCATATCAATTTTGAGTAGGTAATATATTGAGTGTTCATGCGTACTCAGTTGCTTCGTCATGTCCAACTCTTTGCAACCCTATGGACTGTAGCCCACCAGGCTCCTCTGTCCATGGGATCTCCAGGCAAGAATACTGGAGTAGGTTGCCAATTCCTTCTCCATATTACAATAGAGGAGAAAATTCTATCTATATAGGAAATCCTACTATAATGATCAATAAACTACAGGACAGCTCCTTGGTTTAATAAATAAAGTTTTGCTAAAACACAGCCATGCTCATTTGTTTACATATTGCTTTATGATGGCAGAGTTGAGTAGCTTCAAGAGAGACCTTATTGTCTACAAAACCTAAAATATTTACAATCTGGCTGTTTAAGAAAAAGTTTGCTGGCTCCTGTTGTAAAAAGTTGGGTTTACATTTCAATATGTGTCACTGAAGACTCTTACAACTTTTGCTTAGCTCAGCACCCACGGGCATCTTCTCTGTGGGGCCTCTTGTGTCCTTGTTTGACCCTCACTGATTTTGGAAGACGACTTTCTCATTTTTCGTTTTGGGGTCGCTGTTATTTCCTAGTTTTACAAAGGATAAGCTTTGTGTTACTATTTTCTCTGTTTTCCTTTCTGTTTTGGGGTGGTTTTCCTGAGAAGTGAATGAAAAAATGCTGAATTTGCTCTGCATATTAAAATTAGGATTCCTCAGATGATATTCCAAGAAATTGTTTTTCGTTTGCCTCTTTGGCTGGCTCTTTTGGTCAATGAAGAGAGATCCTAGCATATCAGTTGTCTTTGTCCTAAATACATCTAGACATTTTCTTTTTAACTGTTTGTATGAGTTTTGTAATTCTCTTTAGAAAACATAAACATATATTTAAAATCTTTAAATATATAAATAAGTAAGAGAAATTTTATATTTTCTGTTGTCCTAAATCCTGACTCATATGGGACAGTTCAAAGTGATATTTAGCACTTTAAACTTGAGAAGTAATTGTTAATAAACCCTGCCCTAAATATTTTTTAAAAGAGATGGAAATAATATGCTTTAAAGCACTTCCCAACTTCACCCTCAAACTTTACTGCTATCTAAGTCTTATTTAGTTACATACTGGACTTATTTTTAAATTATAACCATTTTTTAGAACTTTAATATATTTGCATATTTTCCAAAGCCATCATGTCCAAATATCTTCCCTAAATTTAATTTCATTTTTACTTATAAATTTAATTTTTAAAATGAAGTGAAATTTCAGTTACAATTATACAGTTCAATAGGAGGCTTCCCTGGTGGCTCAGATGGTAAAGAATCTGCCTGCAATGCGGGAGACCTGGGTTCATTTCCTGGGTGGGGAAAACCCCCTGGAGAAAGGAAAGACTACCCACTCCAGTATTCTTGGCTGGGGAAATCCCATGGACAGAGCGACAAAAACTTTTTCAAATAAAATACTATTCAATATTTTATTTCTGTCTGCTTCTCTGCCTTTTAGTTTTAAGAGTAGTCTGTTTCTGCAGACTTTGTTGTTGCTGTTGTTTAATCGCTGAGCCACATCTGACTCTTTTGTGACCCCATGGACTTCAGCCCACCAGGCTCCTCTGTCCTAATTTTCCAAGCAAGAATACTGAAGTTGGTTCCTGTTTCACTCTCCAGGGGATCTTCCCAACCCAGGGACTGAACCCACGTCTCCTGCATTGGCAGGCGGATTGCTTACCACTGAGCCACCAGGGAAGCCCCTCTGCAAACTTTAATGAAGTATTTATTAATGGTACTTCATGGGAAATTCATACAAGGAGAGAGTCTTTTGGAAGAAACGTACTTGCATGTAATTGCTGTGAAAACAGTTCCATATCTGTCTTGTACTCGACTGTGTCTCCAATACCTAAAGCAATGTGTGCCATATAGTAGACACCCACTATTCATGTGTAGAGTGATGATGGACAGGAGACCCTGATGCAAGATTTCTTCTGTTCTCTTGCTGTTGATTAGGTAGAGAACCAAAAAGTGAGACAGGAACTCCAGGAAGTGGAGTTAGTTTCGGTGTAGGTAAGGGTGAAAAGGATGACTGATTTAAAAACTGGGTTTAGGAATCAAAAGTTAAGCTCCAGCAATCAGGAATAGCATTAGGTCTTCAAATGAGAAATTGTTGATATTCTTGCAAATTGTGCTTTTTCTATAAAATCATGGAATTAAACATCTTTCTTCATTTCCAGATAAAAATAGAAAAGTCAAGGGCAATAACCAGAGGAATAAAGAAGCCATAAAGGGAACTACTGTGGTGTCCTGGGGTACATTTTAAATTAGAAGGCACTTTAGCAAAAATCTTTGTGTTGAAGACTTTTTAAAAATTGGATCAATTCCCAGTTTCCCAGGCAATTTACTGTTATGAAGCTTGTCTACGTGACTGACCCAACCATGAACATGATAATAGCAACTTGATGAACTGTCAGATAAAGCTTGGCGACTTTTCCTCACCAACCACTGGCCCCATAGGAAATATTAATCACTGCAGTTTTTACCTTGTACCAGATATTTAAAAACTAAAACCTAAGAAACTCATTTCCATGTGTTTAAGTAGGAAAAAAAGAGAGAGACAGAGAGGTTTCACTCAATCTATTCCAGAAATTATAGCCACCTTGGGACTAAACAGTTCTTTCAGCCTTAGCCCAGAGGCAGTCACATGGGAACACTGTATGCATTTGGGGTGATAAAAATTGAGCTGTGGTCTAACCTATTGCATAATTTTCATTCTAAAATTACTTTGCTCTGGACATAATGACCCTATCAGTCAAGCTATCATCTGGCTAGTTAAATGAAGTCAGAAAATAATCTCAGCCGGTCTCAGAGGAGTGGGAATTCAACTGCCTGAGGGGCTGAGATTTCCTGAGAGTTTGTTCTAGATCTGTTGGGCAGGCCCAATTTGGTCTTACCTTCAGTCTCCACAGTGAAGGCCATTCAGGCCAGGGAAGAAGCTGCTTTAGACGAGGCCTCTAACCCAAGATGGAAACACTTAACAAGGCCAGACGTTTTGGTTTTTTTTTTTTCCTTCCTTTCAGATCTAATGCATGAGATTGTTCCTAATTAGGCAGAGTCTGCCTGGAAAAGTACCCCCTCCACAAATGCAGGAAAGAGCTCTCCTTTAAAAATGTCTTCAAAACAAAGATATATCAGGCTTGAAAGTCAGTTTTCATTTAAGGAATCACAGCTGCATAAACAATGTTTGTTCGCTACAAGAAGAAAATGTATCGTATTTGTCAGGATAAAGTAAGCACATCGGGACCCTGTTAGTAACACGGTGTCACCCTGCATGGTCCTTTGAGACAGCAGGCACAAGAACAGTTCAACAACGGAGGCAGCTTTCATGCCGTGTTACCCTCTTTCTGTCTCACATTTCAGAAGGATCCTGCATTCAGACCATCTAAATTACTATGAGTGCTGGGAAAAGAGAGCAAGTAAGGTGACGGACCATTTACCATCCTTGTTCTCTATACTTTCTGGGAAAGAAGTTCTTCAAAAAATAAAATAAAACTTACATTCTTTGAAGAATTTCAGTGGTTGCAGACATTCACTCCTGGTCTTGGGGTCTGACCCAGCCTTACAGCAATGTTTTCCTGACTTTCACTTTCACGGAGAGGTAAAATTGGTTTTAAAACCAATACAGAGTTTCCATCTTTTAATTTTATAAAGAGAAAGGTCCTTTAAACCAAACAGAATATGTCTGTCATCCATGGGCCTCACTTTTTGTAAGAAATGAACATTTTAATACCAAAAGAGAGAGGCAAGAAAAGCAAAAATAAAAATCTCAAAATAGAAGACAGAGCCTGCCATCCATTTAGCAGTATGAGACGGTTCAGTCTATTTTCTTGGTCCTTCTTGTCTCACTACTGAAGTTGAAGACTATGTCAGCAACGGGCCCTGGCCCACAACTGGCATTTGGAAATCACTCCATTAGGGAAAAGACCACAGAGAATGTCTGGTGCCAAGAACTGTAGAAAGAGGAGGTGTCTGGTTGCACGCTGTCTGTGCATAGGCCTTCACAGTCATCCATCACGACCTATATCTCAGCAATCTGTAAGTGTTCTAAAGGGGCCTGGGGGAGAATCAACTGTTGTGAATTTTTTAGTTTATTTAAAAGTTTGGCAAAACTTACATTAAACACCACAAGAGTCTTAAATCTTTAAAGCCCTGTGGAATTTCAAAGAGCTTAATGATGTTTTCTTTTTAATGACCTTGACCCTAGAATTTAATTTTTTTTAAGTAGTGTTACTGTATTATAGAAAGGGTTCTGAAAAATTTCAAGACATCGTGTGGTACCAATGAAAACACATAGACTTCCTGGTGGTTTCATGCAGGAAAATGTATACGTGTGTGAATGTGTGTGTGTGTGACTGAGTGTGTGAGCTGGAAACACCTTCCAGGAAGAGCCGTGCTTTTATTTGTCAGGGCCCCAGAAACTTGCTGTGACCCCAAGAAACAAATTTTGCAATTTCAGTGCTTTATACCGCTGCTGCTGCTAAGTCGCTTCCGTCGTGTCCAACTCTGTGCAACCCCATAGACAGCAGCCTACCAGGCTCCCCCGTCCCTGGGATTCTCCAGGCAAGAACACTGGAGTGGGTTGCCATTTCCTTCTCCAATGCATGAAAGTGAAAAGTGAAAATGAAATCGCTCAGTTGTGTCCAACTCTTAGCAACCCCGTGGTCTGCAGCCTACCAGGCTCCTCTGTCCATGGGATTTTCCAGGCAAGAGTACTGGAGTGGGGTGCCATTGCCTTCTCCATCAGTGCTTTGTAGGGGGCTTCTAAACAGGAAAAAAAGCAGATTATTAACAGAAGAGTGCAGGCAGAAACTGAATGTCAAGGACCCAGAGAAAGCATTTAGAAAGGGAAGCAACCAGAGAAGTTCTGGAGGAAGACCATCGAGGGAGGGAGTGGCCATATCAGACCTCTCACAGAGTGTCCTTGGGCCTCTGTGGACCCATGGTGGTCCTGACTGGAGCCTCATAACCTCTCTCTTTTCTGTAGACTCCTTCCTCTTTAACAGCAATGCTTATCATTGGCTGGAACCTTCTATCCCAGAAAGTATTATAACAACTGGCATTTCTGAGAGGGAAATCTGCTCACCTGTGAAAAGTTCCTGGCAGGGAACTCTGTGGTCAGGCCCATGGAGAAAATAGACCCCCTCCAGGGAACCAAGCATTAATGCCCCTCTCACCTTTTATCAGCCATTCATCTGAGCCACGTGGCCTGGTAGCCCCAAGCCAAGTAGAGAAAGACTAGCTACTCCAACAGCCTGTGTTTTAGCCATGAAGCTTAACAGCAGGAAGGCTGAATGAAGAGTCGGGAGAACTGGCTCGGTCTCTGTACCTGCAGAAAAGTTTCTCAGATTCTCTGGCCTCGTGTTTAAAAAATCTGTAAGATGAAAAGAATTGACGTTTATCTGTTTTTTGGTTTGCTTTTTATTCATTTCTTTACCGTATTTGTGTGTTGTTGTTTTTTCACTTTTGTTTTTAGTAGTGGAACCCTATTTTCAATAGAATTGCCCTTTGAAAATTGATGTATATACATAATGTTTTCAAAGATGAGTTTTTGTCTGTACATAGAGATGTAGGTGGTGCAGTGATAAAGAATCCAACTGCCAATGCAGGAGACACAGGAGACATGGGTTCAATCCCTAGATCAGGAAGATCCCCTGGAAAAGGAAATGGCAATCCACTCCAGCATTTTCACCTGGAGAATCCCATGGACAGAGGAGCCAGTTGGGCTACAGTCTGTGGGGTCACAAAAGAGTCAGACATGACTTAATGACTAAACAACAAAAAACAAAAGATGTAGGGTAAAGAACAGGAAAGGCCATGGTAAGATAAACAGTTTCCTTCAGAGCACAAGAGAAGCAGTTACGAAGGACCTAAGGGCTATTAGAGGACACTACAATCAGCCAGTTCAGCAGAAAGGCAGAACTTCAGTCTGCAGAATTAAAAACAAATGCTTTTCAATCAGTCACAGTTGGGATTGAGGGTGTATGTGGCTTGTTGATATACGTGAATAGTTGTATGTAGTTTTACATATATAACTCTAATTCATAGATAGGTAGATATTTAAAGTAGTGGAGAAAAATCTTGACCATAGTGAAAGCTGTAGAACGAATGAGAAAAAATATGTATATTTATATATAACTTAAAACTTCTGTTCAAAGTTTGATTCAACCTATTGCAGGTGACAAGCCAAATTCTCTAAAAGATAAAAAAAAGAAACTAAATGAATTCTTTTATTCTCAGAGTAATCTACAGTTATCAGAACTCTTCAGATTGGTGGTATGATAGCTATGTCATGTGACATGTACTCATACTGATACGTCTGCGTTTGACCAAAATTGCTGCAAGCCTTGGAAAGAAGGATAACTATGAGTTTAAATATATTCCCTTTAACAACTGTTAGTTAGTCAATAGTCTCTGACTCTTTACAAGGCTCCTCTGTCCATGGAATTCTCCAGGGAATAATACTAGAGTGGATGGCCATTTCTTTCTCCACATTAACAACTGAGAAGTCTCCATAATTTTTATACAACATAAGAATATATATACACTTTGGGGTAAATGATAGAGGTCTTTGATTTAAATATTGAAGAGATCCTGAAATTACATGGTAAAACAAAGAAGGGCTGTGTTTTATGGCTCAGCCATCTTATGAGATATGCATTACTTTAAGTTCTATTTATTTTCCATGATTTACTTTTTTTTATATGAAGAATACCAATTTTCTCTCTAATTAGATTGAAATAGAATTTCTAGGAGGTATTTCTTTCTATAAGTGTGTTCTCATCAATTTTAAAATGAAATAGCAAATGTCATATTTTGATCTTTGAAATAAATAACCAGTTTATATTAAGGACCTTGAACTTCTATATTTAATGTCTAGAATGACAAAAAGAACACAAAAGTGACATTTTAAGCAATATATATTTAAACTTCAACATGGAAAGTTTTTCAATTAGCAAACATCTATACCTGATAGAAGATCAAATGAGCAATATTTTACAGTCTAGTTTAAGATACAGAAAAAAATGCATTAGAAAGGGAAAAGACCGGCTCTGTATCTATCTGAGTGAGGTCATTGTCACCACTAAGTATTTGAAGGGGTCTGTTGTGAAGTGAAAATGAATGAATTCATTTAAAGGGACAGAGGCACATTTGGAAATATTTACCTCATGATTTTGTCATATGGATTTAAGAAAAGTGGAAATTTCATTCTGTCTACCCAAAGTAAGAGAATGCTCGTACTTTGAAGATTTTGATGAAGATTTTCATGGTGGTCATTTTTGTTACCAAGAGCTTATCAACTTGGCAGAATGTCCAGATATGAACATTGAATGGGTTTTACAAAACTCTTTTATTTAGAAAATGAATTTTGAAGACAAGAAAAAGAAACAAATAGAAGTTGACTCCGTGAGTCCTTAGCTCTCCTCTACAAACCAATCTAGTCTCAGGTTAAACGGACCAATACTGGTGGGGCGCTGAGCAACCAGCCCATCTATCCATCCATCTGTCCATCCATATATACATTTTTGAGAACTAATGTAGTTCCTGCAAGTAAATTGAACTTTAATTTAGTCATATAAACTATGTTGTTTATTTTGTTTTCATATAAGTGAATGTTTATTGGTATGTTCCTTGGAGTAATGGAACAGTTTGTCTTTTTTTTATTGGAGTACATTTGATTTACAAAGTTGTGTTAGTTTTAGATGTACAGGAAAGTGATTTATGACTTAAAGTCTATTTTTTTCAGATCATTTTCCCATATAGGTTATTACAGAGCATTAAGTATAGTTCCCTGTACTAAACGAAATGTCCTTGCTGATTATTTTATATATAGTAGTGTATGTATATTAATCCCAAACTCCCTTTTGGCAACCATAGTTTGTTTTTTAAGTCAGTGACTCTATTTTGTAAATAAGTTCATTTGTATCATTTCTCTAGATCCCACATATAAGTGATATCATATGATATTTATCTTCCTCTGACTTAACTTCACTTAGTATAAAAACCTCTAGGCCCACTCATGTTGCTACAAATGGTATTATTCATTCTTTTTATGACTATTATTCCATTGTATATATGTATCACATTTTCTTTATCTGTTCCTCTGTCAGTGGACATTTAGGTTGCCTCCATGTCTTGGCTATTGTAAATAGTGGCGCAATAAACATTGGGGTGCATGTATATTTTCTGAGGGTAATTTTCTCCAGATACATGCCCAGGAGTGGGATTGCTGAATCACATGGTAGATCTGTTTTTAGTTTTTAAGGAACCTCCATACTGTTCTCCATACTGGCTGTGTCAATTTACATTCCCACCAACAGTGTAGGAGGGTTCCCTTTTCTCTACACCCTCTCCAGCATTTACTGTTCATAGACTTTTTGATGATGGCCATTCTGAGCAGTGTGAAATAATACCCCCTTGTAGTTTTGATTTGCATTTCTCTAACAGTAGTGACACTGAACATCTTTTCAGTGTTTTTTTGACCATCTGTATGTCTTCTTTGGAGAAATGTCTGTTTAGATCTTCTGTTCATTTTTTGATTGGGCTGTTTTTTGCTTTAGAGCTGCATGAGCTGATTGTACATTCTGGAGATTAATCCCTTGCATTGTTTGCAGATATTTTCCCCTTCTGTGGGTAATCTTTTCATTTTGTTTATAGTTTCCTTTGCTGTGCAAAAGCTTATAAGTTTAACGAGTTCCCATTTGTTTATTTTTGTTTTTATTTTTATTACTCTGAGATCCAAAAAGATATTGCTGCAATTTATATTTTATAGTATCCAGTCTTACATTTAGGTCTTTAGTCCATTTTGCATTTATTTTTGTGCATGATATTAGAGAATTCTCATTTCTTTCTTGTACATGCAGCTGTCCAGTTTTCCCAGCACAACTTATTGAAAAGACCGCTTTTTTCTCCATTGTATATTCTTGCCTCCTTTGTCATGAATTAATTGACCATTGTTGTTCAGTTGCTAAATCATGTCCAACTCTTTGCAAGCCGATGGATTGCAGCATGTGAGGCTTTCGTGTCCTTCACTGTCTCCATGAGTTTGCTCAAACTCATGGAGTCAGTGATGCCATCCAACCATCTCATCATCTGTTGCCCCCTTTTCCTGTCACCCTCAATTTTCCCCAGCATCTGGGTCTTTTCCAGAGTCAGCTCTTTGCATCAGGTGGACAAAATATTGGAGCGTCTGCTTCAGCATCAGTCCTTCCAATGAATATTCAGTGTTGATTTCCTTTAGGATTGACTGCTTTGATCTCCTTGCTGTCCAAGGGACTATCAAGAGTCTTCTCCAACTACACTGTTCCAAAACATCAATTCTTCAATGCTCAGCCTTCTTTATGCTCCATCTCACATCCATACATGACTAGTGGAAAAACCACAGCTTTGACTATATGGACCTTTGTTGGCACAGTAAGGTCTCTGCTTTTTAATACATTGTCTAGGTTTGTCATAGCTTTTCTTCCAAGGAGCAAGTGTCTTTTAAATTTTTGGCTGCAGTCACCATGCACAGTGATTTTGGAGCCCAAGAAAATAAAATCTGTCACTATTTCTACTTTTCCCCCTTCTGTTTGCCATGAAGTGACGGGACTGGATGCCATAATTGACCATAGGTTCAGGGGTTTATTTCTGAGCCTTCTATCCTATTCCATTGTAAGTCTGTCTTTGTGCCAGTGCAACATCATTTTGATTATTATGCCTTATAGTATAGTCTGAAATCAGGGAAACTGAATCAGGGAGCCTGATTCCTAGAACTCCGTTTTCGTTTCTCAAGATAGCTTTGGCTATTTGGGATCTTTTATGTTTCCACACAAACTTTAAGATTTTTGTTCTAGATCTGCAGGAAATGGCATTGGTAATTTGATAGGGATTGCATTGAATCTGTCAATTACCTTGGGTAGTATAATCATTTTGACAATATTGATTCTTCCAATCTAAAAACATGATATATCTTTCCATGTGTTTGTGTCATGCTTTCTTTCATCTTATAGTATCTTATAGTTTTCAGAGTACAAATCTTGGAACAGTTCTGTTTTGACTGTAGTGATTACAGAAATCTCTACTTAGAATCAAATTCCATAGAACTACTAACTACCGGTACACAACAGTACATGTAGAGACTGATAAAAACTGAATAATGTCTGTAATCTGGTTAGTACCATTGTACCAATGTCAGTTTCCTGGTTTTGCTTTTTTTTTAAGCCAAAAAGTAAATATTATTTAGGAAGAGAGAATATTAAGAATGTTACAAAAAATTGGAAAACATTATAAGCATCACAAAATCTGGAATTATAGTATAATATAGTTTTTCTATAGTCATATAAGATATCATTATGGGGAAAACTGAGTGAAGAGTTTATGATACCCCATGAAATATATATGGCAACTTTCTATATGAATCTACAGTCTTTGAATAATATATTAATTTTAATTATTTTAAAATAAAAGGTTAAAAATAAGTAGATGCGTATGTAACAAGTTATCGGGATACACATAAAAGCATTTTACTTGGCAAACTCTCTTCTTCACTAGTCTTACTGCTTTGCCAAGGGCCACCTCCATTTTCCCAGAAACTCATTTATTTGCATGGAACAGTTTTAAAACCTTTAATGAAAAGACCTCCGGAAAATTATGATGTGATAACTAGTATTCAAAAATCCCATTTAGGAACATGTTAGGTATGTAATCATTACTTTCAATGGGGTATCATCCTGGAATTTCTTGTTTTTATGGATACCCACTCTAGTACCCTTGCCTGGAAAATCCCATGGACAGAGGAACATGGTAGGCTACAGTCTATGGAGTTGAAAAGAGTCGGACACGACTGAGCGACTTCACTTTCACTTTCATTATTAATTGAGGGCTTCCCTGGTGGTTCAGTGGTAAAGAATCCACCTTCAATGCAGGAGCCACAAGAGATGTGGGTTCAGTCCCTGTGTCGGGAAGATCTCCTGGAGGAGGGTATGGTAACCCACTCCACTATTCTTGCCTGAAGAATCCCAGCAACAAAGGATCCTGGCGCACTACAGTCCATACGGTTGCAGAGTCAGACATGACTGAAGCAACTTAGCCTGCACACATCATTAATAGAAAAATACCTCCACTCAAAGATCTTTTCAACCTATTGATATTAAACTACTGAAATGGGTAAAGGAAAGTGTGAGGGGACACTTGGAAATCATATGTTTATTGATACAGGAAATCACACACACACACACTCCTGCTAAATTGATACTCCTGCCAAATTGATTGGATTTGTTGTCAACTCTCTTCCTATAATTTCCATCCTAATTAGATCAACTATTGAGCAGTTTCAGTCATCAAAACACCTGGAAACAATGGACCCATTGTCTCTTGCATCTAGACTAGATGGTGATTTGCACTAGAGTTAGGCCCAACATTGTTATGCCCAAGTCTCGAAATCTCCCAGTGACCACAAGGGAGCTGATATCCGATGCAAAAGCAAGAGAGTTTTTATTACCAAGCTCGAGCTGGGGCTCCCACCGTTACCAACGCAGCGGCTAAGGAGAGGAGCCTAGAACTCTGGGTTCCATTGCTTATATAGGGTAATCTCACGCAAAAAATTCAAAAAACGGGAGTTTCCGGGTTGGGAGTACCTTCTGTGGAAGGGTTGGGTGTTGGATTCTGATTGGTTTTCATTTCCTGGGCTTAATTCGAATTTCCCGGGCAGGTCATAAGTCCTGAACGTAAAGTCAGGAGATCCTGATCTGGGACCTGACTGGCTCACAGGTAGTGGGTGAGGTCAGGGGATTTCCAAAGACTCTTTCCTCAGAACTCTAAAATGGAGTCTTTTTTAACAAAATGGGGTGGCTTAGGTTCTTCAAAGTTAGATAAGAATGTGTATTTATTGATCCTTTGGCTAAATTTGAAGTAAATAAGCCCATGGACCCACTTAGGCTGCACCTAAGTTTGTGAATGTTTGTGACTTGACATTGCAATATTTCTTCCAGAAGAAGCAAGACCTGGGAACAGGAGCAGAACAACATTCAGTATAGTCTCATGGCAGTAATTCCAGCCCTATTAACTTAAGCACTCCTGATACCTGAAAAACAGCAAAGCTACCTTTTTAATGGAAAATTCAAAAATTTAATTTCAAAACAGGAAATATTCTTGAAGTGGCTACCAAAAAAAAAGCATAGAATTTCATAATATAGGGTAGTATAGGTATTATATAAACTATTTAATTTTAATTAAACAAACGAAAGTGTGAAGAAAATTGCATCAACAAGGTTTATCTTATTCTTTTTGTCTTTTGATCAAAATTGCCAGTAGACAGGAAAATGGATAGAGGAGATGTATTCGCATTCTAAGTATGACTATTCACCCTATGTGAGTGTAAACAGTATTCCTACTATATACACATTTAGTTCAATTTTGAGTTATACAGGAAATAGGTGTCTAACAATTATTTAACTGAGACTCTAAGAGAGGCAAGGAAACCCAAGAAAAAATGAGAGAAAAGAATCAAAGACCAATAGCTCTTAACTTTAGTTATGTATGAGGATGTTTAGATACAAAACATTATGCAGTTAATAACTTTTTGAGTTCCTTTGACCCTATGCATGACGGTCCATGACATAGTGAAAGGCTGAGAGATGAGAGGAGATGGAGACAGCTTTTGAGGATGGTGAGATTGTCTATAAAATAGCTGTCACATCAGCTATATGCAGATAATCAAACGGCTCCAAAGGTTTCAAGTGTGAGAAGCACTATGTTTTTCATTTGACCAAATCGATAAACCAATCAAATTCATTTGATGATTTCTTCATCTTCCAAGTTATCCCACTGCTTTCTTTGTGTTTAGGCTTATAACACCAGGCTCAGGTATTCTTCCTCCCCTGACCTCCCTTCCTCTAGCCCAGACACACACATAGACACACACACACACATGTTCTAAGCATGTGCTGTGCCCCTATATGCCTCCATTACATTTAGAACTAGATTACACAGGCAGGAAAGGTAAGGACATTTATGTAACCTCATCTCTTCTCTCTGTGACAACTTAAGCCAACACTGTCTTTGGCAACATGTTTCTCAGATTCCTGTGAATTTATTTTTCCATCAGATACCCTCTACACTCCACAGACATTTCATAATGCTTTCTCAAGGAAAAAGAAAATGAAGCCATGATGATAACAAAATCTTTATCAAGGCAAGAGGAACAAATTAGTGTTCCTTCTGTCCTGGGAAAGATTCCTGTCAACGTTGAAAGTGTCTCCTAACTTATGACTAAGTGTGGAGTAAGTGTGAACTTGTCTGTAAGAATAGAAATTTATAAACCAGGGCTCAGCTTTAAATATCACTTTCATTGAGTGCAGCAGCACAGAAGGCATCAGATAGAAGCAAGCTCTCTGGTAACATACACCAGGACTACAACAGCCTCGACTTTCGGTTCTGATGTGAGCTAAGTGAAACCAGGATGGTGGTAATTTTTTGGCGGTAGAAAGGAACACTGGGATCCTTGATGCAGATACCCAGATTATGCAGAATACCTCTTATTCAAAGTTCTGCTGAATTTAGTATCTTGGAACTCATGAATCCACAGAACTGACACTCCTCTGAGATAGATTTACTGCCTAAGTATATGGAATCAGAGCATAAGGAACGATGGAGAATGGGGCCAACTGTTTCAGAGACTCTTTAGACGTGAAAGATATGATTCTTATAGTCTTGCGTTCTGCACAGAACAAGGAACTGAATGATTTCCTGCCCTTTAGTGGCCTTCATTTAAACCAAGGAAACTAACCCACTTTGGGGAGAAGCTGTAAGAAGAGTAAGAAGAGTTAAATGAGAGAAGAGAACTGATCCTGAGGAGGCCAAAGGAAATGGAACACAGCCAGAGGAACGCGAAGATGGCTTCTGTGTGAGCATAAGGCATGCAGATCTTGCGTTCTGCACAGAACAAGGAACTGAATGATTTCCTGCCCTTTAGTGGCCTTCATTTAAACCAAGGAAACTAACCCACTTTGGGGAGAAGCTGTAAGAAGAGTAAGAAGAGTTAAATGAGAGAAGAGAACTGATCCTGAGGAGGCCAAAGGAAATGGAACACAGCCAGAGGAACGCGAAGATGGCTTCTGTGTGAGCATAAGGCATGCAGTCAAATGCTGTGAAGGTGAAGGTGAAGGTGAAGTCGCTCAGTCGTGTCCGACTCTTTGCGACCCCGTGGACTGTAACCTACTAGGCTTCTCCGTCCATGGGATTCTCCAGGCAAGAATACTGGAGTGGATTGCCATTTCCTTCTCCAGGGGATCTTCCCGACCCAATCTGGGACCAGGTGGAGCTTCCAGAAAAGCAAAGAAAAGAGTGAGGAGAGTATCTAGGGACAAGAGAAAGGGCTGTAGATATGACCTGTCACTTGTCTGCCAAGCTCTGCTTAAAGTCCTCAACATGGCCCCTATTTTTATTCCACAAGCAAATATGCTTCCAGAAATCTATTGTTATAGAGCATACAAACATAAGAGTCCAGGGAAATGGGAGGGTTCAGTATCTAAGGAAATCCAACAAAGAAATTATCAGGTGACTCAAATTTTTCTCAGCGTTATGAAGATACCCTCAAACTATCCTGATGCAAGTGTCACCCTTGTTCAAGGTGCTATATGGTATGAAATGAAACACACATACACACAGAGCTTGGCTCCAAGATGACCAAATGTCCCCCAAACTTTGCTGGAACCACAAAAATGTAGAAACTTCTATTAAGCATGATGATGGTATCATGGCTGTAGAAGAATATAGTCCACAATAATGAAGTTTTAAAATGTACCTTTAAAGGCACATTTATGCAGCTTTAGGGTAAAGGAGAAAAGAAAAAAGACCCTACTCTTCTGAGTGTCCTAGGCTGGCCCAGTCACTATTAAGATGATCATCCTAGTTGTTCTTTTGTCGTTCAGTCACCACGTTATGTCTGACTCCTCGTGACTCCATGGACTGCAGCACGCCAGGCTTCCCTGTCCTTCACTATCTCCCAGAGTTTGCCCAAGTTCATGTCCATTGAATCAGTGATGCCATCATAGTTATTAATGATGATCATCATAGTTATTAACCATTTATTGAATGATAGCTGCATAATTTTAAAACTCAACACCTGATCAAAATGTGCTGATTGTTTTAACACTTAATACTGTCCTTTTAACTTTTTTCTCAGATAGTAAGGAGTCTGCCTGGGTTCAATCCCTGGGTCGGGAAAATCCCCTGGAGAAGGGAATGGCTTCCCACTCTAGTATTCTTGCCTGGAGAATTCTATGGACAGAGGAGTGTGGCGGGCTACAGTCTATGGGGTCACAAAGAGTTGGACACGACTGAGCAACTTTCACCTCATTTTAACTTTTTCCTTTGAATTGAGATATTTAACAAAAGATACGTAAGACTTGGGGGATTTCTGGATAAATCAAATTCCTCCATAAAAGACAAACAAATGAAAGAACAAACAAAGCAGCTGAAAGGACTAACGACATGACTTTTATGTCTTCTTTCGTCAGACATTTATGGGACTGCTGCTCTATACCAGGCTTGTGCAGCACTGGAGATACTGCCATGCACAACATCCTGGTGCTTATATGCCAGTGAGGAAAGACAGGTGTATTCATTTCTTATGACTGCTGCAACAAGTTATTACAAACTGGGTGCTTTAAAACAGCAAAACTTAATTCTCACCGTTCTGGGGATGAGGAGTCCAAAATCCAGATGTCAACAGGCAGCTCACCCTGTGAAGGCTCTGATTATTATTATCACCTAATTTTTTAAATAGGACTTCCCTAGTGGCTCAGATGGTAAAGAATCTGCCAGCAATGCAGGAGACCCAAGTTTGATCCCTGGGTTGGGAAGATCCCTTGGAAAAGGAAATGACAACCCACTCCAGTATTCTTGCCTCAGAAATACCAGAGGCAGAAGAGCTAGACATAGTCTTACCATACAAACCCAGTTTACAATTCCTCAGAAAATAAGTTACATGTATACATTATACTCTTAAAAAAAAAATCTAAAGCCGTTTCTGCTAAAACTTGAAGAGAAAAGCAGAATTTCAATTTACTTTTGTTCTCAACACAGTCATCATTAAACAACAGGAAACTTAGTTTTCCCTAAGCACATGCAGGGGGCTTCCCAGGTGACCCAATGGTAAAGAATCCACCTGCCAAGCAGGAGATGCTGGTTCGATCCCTGGGTTGAGAAGATCCCTGGAGAACGAAATGGCAACCCACTCCAGTATTCTTGCCTGGGGAATCCCACGGACAGAGGAGCCTGGCAGGCTACAGTCCATGGCCTCGCAAAGAGTTGGACACCACTTAGCGACTTAAACAGCAACAATAAAGCATGTACAGATTTTTATTGTTGTTGCAAAAAGTCACTCTCTTTTCCTAGGTCTAAATGTTTAGGGAAATTTGCTAGCATATCCACTCCCTCCTTTTTTTCACCGGAATTTCCTACTTCAATGGGAATATTTAGAAAGAGCATGAGGAGCTAGATGTTTTCACATGAGGCTTTAATAATACTGTACTTTGTATTTACATATTATATAGTCTTGGTACTTCATAGCTCATTATCATTTCAAATTTAGAAACCAGTATATGAAAGCACAAGGTTTAGAAGCAGCTCTTCCCTGCCTGACAGCAAGTTATTAATGCCAGGATTGGAACTCAATTACTGACACATGTGTTTGTAGTCCTTCAACATTCAAAGATCATTTTCATAACATAAAATGAAGTGTTCAGTAAGTAGGACATATCAATTATCAAACATTCCATTTATTCAAAATAATGTTAACCATGGAGCTTTAATCATACAAATAACTATATTAAAACCCACGTGTGCTCAGTCATGTCCAACTCTTTGGGACCCCATGGACTATAGCCTGCCAGGCTCCTCTGTCCTTGGGATTCTTCAGGCAAGAATACTGGAGTGGGTTGCCATTTCCTTCTCCAGGGATCTTCCTGACCCAGGGATCAAACCATGTCTCCTGCGCCTCCTGCATTGCAGGCGAATTCTTTATCACTGAGCCATCAGGGAAACCCCATTAAACCTCACAGGCCTACATTAATATGAATATAGACTAAAGGTGTCATTCAATTAAGATTAATGTTTAATATAAATTCATAAATGTACTCTTGCCCAGAAAATCCCATGGGCAGAGGAGCCTGGTAGGCTGCAGTCCATGGGATCGCACAGAGTTGGACACAACTGAGTGACTTCACTTTCATGCATTGGAGAAGGAAATGGCAACCCACTCCAATGTTCTTGCCTGGAGAATCCCAGGGACGGGGGAGCCTGGTGGGCTGCCATCTATGGGGTCACACAGAGTCGGACACGACTGAAGCGACTTAGCAGCAGCAGCATAAATGTATATACATATATAGTCTAATTAGCTCCACAAAATGGAATATATTTCAATCAAAAAGTCAGCAAACATGTTAGCACACTTAAAAATGTGAACTACTGCTTTAAAAAAATTTCACCAACATGCTGTAATTCCAGAGGGCCCAAATGCCACTGGTCAGACTACTATGTACGCTAGCAAGTGTCTCCTCACTGGAATAAAAGCATCCACTGTCTGCTGATTTACTCGGGAACTAAGGTATCCTCCAGTTCTCTAAGCAGTGCTCACTGTTATTTTAACTCCAGCATCTTGAATACTCATATGTCAGGGAGATTCTGTAAGATCTGTCTCCAGGAAGCACAGGCTACCCTGTGGACATCAGAAGGAAAATTAGCAAGTGACTGAATCAGCTTCTTGACTATCATTTTCTAACACTGGCGGGCAGCATTCAAATCTCTGTCAAACTGCTGTCCTTCAGTGTGTAGAGCCAAATGACTGCAGATGTTTCTAAACTCAACACTGTCCTGAAATGAAGAGCAAACACAAGCAATTAGGTTATGGAGGACAGTTTTCACTCCCATCTTTTCTGATGACAGAATCTCAATTTTCCTCTCAGAGCATCATTCTCCTCCATTCTCAGCCCACATAGTTTGACCAAAGCTAACCCTATTCCACAACTCCAGGGGCAAGGTCAATCAGAGCACATCATCCCTCAGCCACTTCAATTGACCAGGGATGGGCAGATGACCTAAGATGGGTCAGTAAGCCACAGTCCCAGGAGATTGCTCAACTGGGAAAGAGAATTTTTAACTGGAGCTGTTGGAAAACATCTTGCCACCATAAGGAGAGAATTCAAATGAAAGTAAAGCCAACACATTAAAAAAAAAGTAGAAACGAGATTAAAAGAGACTGACTTTAATTACATTTTCTGAGCATGTCAATCTAGCTGTGCTTGGACAATAAATCCCAGGATTTTTTAGCTATCTGAATCAATAAATATTTCTTTCTACTTAAGCCATTTGGAGTTGAATTTCTCATGCGTGCTAAGTTGCTTTTAGTCATGTTCAACTCTTTGCAACTCTCTGGACTGAAGCCTGCCAGGCTCCCCTGTCCATGGGATTCTCTAGGCCAGAATACTGGAGTGAATTTCTTTTATTTGTTCTTAAAAGAGCTTTGATGAATACACAGATAGACTCTGTTCCTTTTATTCCACAATTACTATCTTCAAGATTCCAAAAACAGGATTTGGTATTTAATGAAAATGGTCCCAAGAAATATTTGATGCAAATCTAGAAAGAGTTCGCAAGTAGTTTTAAAGAATGAACTAATTAAATCTTTAATTTTCAAATATTTCACATTCTAAAATCCATTGCATGTAAATGGTACACTGAAATTATTCCACATCAGAGATAATGTTTGCTATATGTTTTATTTTAAATACAGTTGACTCAAACAGCACAAAATTGAACTGCACAGGTACATTTATAGACAGATTTTTTCCAGTAAATATGAACTACAGTACTAGAGGCTCCGATGGTAACAGTCTGCCTGCAATGCAGGAGACCCGGATTCGACCCTGGGTCAGAAAGGGCCTCTGGAGAAGGGAATGGCTACCCACTCTAGTATTCTTGCCTGGAGAATTCCATGGACAGAGAAGCCTGGCAGGCCACAGTCCATGGGGTTGTCATGGCTGAGCAAGTAACACTATCACACTANGACCCTGGGTCAGAAAGGGCCTCTGGAGAAGGGAATGGCTACCCACTCTAGTATTCTTGCCTGGAGAATTCCATGGACAGAGAAGCCTGGCAGGCCACAGTCCATGGGGTTGTCATGGCTGAGCAAGTAACACTATCACACTATCCATAGTTAGTTGAACCCATGGATTTGGAACCCTGGAGCTGGAGGGCCAGCTATAAAATCATACACAGATTTCTGACTGCTTGGAGGGCCAGCACCTCTAACCCTATCCTTCAAGATTCAAATGTACATGAAAACGACTACCCCCAGACTTCTGGTTCTGTCACTTGGCACATACAGTTTCCCTATAAGGTCTTGCTACTAAATTCTAAGCAGTAGAACAAACATCCTTTCTGAGCTTGCAAGGGAGTAATGGAAATTTCCAAGGGCTGAGTATAAAAGAAAGGCAAATTACTTTAGCTGCATGCCAATACCTATCAAGAAGAGAAAGTTGGTCTCTCTTGAGCTGGGTTTGGGGTAGAAGGTAAAGTTGTCCTTATGAATGTGTGATGGTGGACCTGTATGATACAGTAGTTCCAGTTTGGAGTTGCCCTCAATACCATATACATGTTCATAGAGCACTCATGCCAAGAAGTTAATTTAAAAATTGGAACTGGTCTGAAATATCCATGGACATATGGCAAAAGCAAACAAAAGCCTATTCCACAGAAACGTGTTCACAACCCATGCCCCACAATAGTACTGCCAGAAAGTCTGTTGAAAACAAACTTAGAATATGAAATTTAAAGTATAGTCCACCCTGATATAGTATATATAATGCAGGGCAGAATTAGACTCCAAGAATTTCAGGTATAAATTACAAAATATATGTATCATGGTTAAACATATAAAAGAAAAAAGTCAGAAAAAAACTCCCAAGAAAAAACAAGCTTGAAAAAGAACCTAATCCCACTGCTGGAAATGACAACTATCACAACAACTTAAAAAACTCAATGGGAAACACATTAATAAACACAGCTGAGGAGAAGATTAGCAAAGTGGATGATAAGGTTGAGAAAATTATCCAAATGCAAAATAAAGACTTGGGAAATATGAGAAGTTGACTGACATGGACGACAGAATGACAAAGTATGACAAATACATTTTCAGGAGAGATAAGAAAAAACAAGAGAGAAGTAGTGGTCAAAGAGAATAATGGATAAAAATTATCCCAATTTGATTCAAAATGTGAATCCTAAGATTCAGGAAACAAAACAAGCTTTGAGCAGAAAAAGTTAAATGAGATCCAAATCTAAACTCATTAAGGTAAAACTGCTCTTAAAAGCAACCATATAGGAAAAAGATGGCACTCAGTTTGGATAACCAAACAGCTAAGTTCCAGCCAACTTCTAAGCCACAACAATTGAAGATAACAGAATAGAATAATATCCTCAAATAACTATCGACCAAGATTTTTTTTTTAATTCCACTGAACTACCATTTAAATATCAAGGCAAAATAAACATGCATTCATTTCAAAGCACAAAAAGAATTATCACAGTAGACATTCACTGTCAGATCTTCTTAAAGATATAATTCAGAAAGAGGAAATTCAAAGAAAGAGATGTAAGATGCAACAGTGAACAAAGAAACTTAAAAACACAGCATAAATCTAAAGATTTCGTTAATCAAAACAAAAATTTTAACAACTAACTTGGGTTTCACAAAAGCAAGATGGTTGTAAAACACTGAGGTGCAGTCACATGTAGGATGCAGTGGCATTCTAAGGCATTGCATCACTGAAGACAAAAGTGGCAGAGGTGATCAATTTTAGGCTTGTAAAGTATGCCTGTGAGAAATGTAAGGATCATTGTTAAAAGGAGAGAAATACGAGGCCAGAAAAGTGGTGCCACGCAGGACGGGGCAGAAGTGTTCAGCTGCCCCTTCCCAGACCGAGTGAAGCACCGCAGGCTTTGAGGCCCCTTTCCTGTGGCTGCCGCAGACTTCGACCATGTCTGGAAGATAACAGTGCTTGAGTTTCTGTCCATGGGAAACCTTCTGTGGTATACAAATTTTTTTCAAGTATAGAAATAGTACATAATATTTCAGAATCAGCAGAGGAAAAAGATATCAAAACTTAATTGATCCTACTGATAGAAGGTAAAAACAGAAATAAAGGATTCAAACATAAAGCAAGATGAATAGAAATCTAAAATGTGGCACAAATAAACCTATCTACAAAACAGAAACAGACTCAGCCATAGGGAAGAGACTTGTGGTTGCCAGGGTTGTGGGCGGCAGGGTAGAATGATGGTCTGGGAGTTTGGGGTTGGTAGATGCAAACCATTATATATAGGATGGATAAACAATGAGGTCCTACTGTAGAGCACAGGGAACTGTATCCAATATCCTGTGATAAACCATAATGGAAAAGAATATAGAAAGGAATGTATATATGTGTAAAATTGAGTCATTTTGCTGTACAGCAGAGATTGGCACAACATTGTAAATCAGCTATACTCCAAATGAAAAAGTACCAAATAAGTCATTTTTTGAAATACAGTGGTTCCCAGGTTAGATATTCAAATTTTATCTGAATGCTAAAAGCAAAACTTTTAAAACTAAAAACATCCAAGATTGAAAGTAAGTGAATACTAAATATATATCAAGCAAAGTCAAAATAAATCCAGAAAAATCATTTTTAGGGATAAAATAAACTGCAACATGGACTGTTGTCCAAGAAGACAGTTTTGTACTTGGGTGTATCTAATATGATAACCTCAACTTACACTCAGTCCACAGACATAAAGACTAATTTTAACTCATCTTTCTCAGAAACTGATCAGACAACAGGACATTCAGCCTAGAGAGAAAAGACTGAAAATCTTTTCTAATCATAAGCTTGGTCTAATGGAGACAAGCAAATATACTTTATTCTCAAACATCTATGGATTACTTATGAAAGGTGAAAGTGAAACTCGCTTAGTCGTGTCTGACTCTTTGCGACCCAAGTGGGTAGCCTTTCCCTTCTCCAAGGGATCTTCTCAATCCAGGAATTGAACCAGGGTTTCCTGCATTGCAGGCAGATTCTTTACCAACTGAGCTATGAGAGAAGCCCTATGACTTTTTTAAATTATTTTTTTTTAATTTTTACTTTATTTTACTTTACAATACTGTATTGGTTTTGGCATACATTGACATGAATCCGCCACGGGTGTACATGAGCTCCCAAACATGAGCCCCCCTCCCACCTCCCACCCCACATCATCTCTCCGGATCATCCCTGTGCACCAGCCCCAAACATCCTGCATCGAACCTAGACTGGCGCTTCGTTTCTTACATGATAGGATACATATTTCAATGCCATTCTCCAAAATTATTCCACCCTCTCCCTCTCCCTCAGAGTCCAAAAGTCCACTCTACACATCTGTGTCTCTTTTGCTGTCTCACATACAAGGTCATCATTACCGTCTTTCTAAATTCCATATATACGTGTGTATACTGTACTGGTGTTTTTCTTTCTGGCTTACTTCACTCTGTATAATCGGCTCCAGTTTCATCCATCTCATTAGAACTGATTCAAATGTATTCTTTTTAATGGCTGAGTAATACTCCATTGTGTATATGTACCACAGCTTTCTTATCCATTCATCTGCTGAGGCAAGAATATACAATGGAGTAAAGACAATCTCTTTAACAAGTGGTGTTGGGAAAACTGGTCAACCACTTGTAAATGAATGAAACTAGATCACTTTCTAACACCACACACAAAAATAAACTCAAAATGGATTAAAGATCTAAACGTAAGACCAGAAACTATAAAACTCCTAGAGGAGAACATAGGCAAAACACTCTCCGACATAAATCACAGCAGGATCCTCTATGATCCACCTCCCAGAATACTGGAAATAAAAGCAAAAATAAACAAATGGGATCTAATTAAAATTAAAAGCTTCTGCACAACAAAGGAAACTATAAGCAAGGTGAAAAGACAGCCTTCTGAATGGGAGAAAATAATAGCAAATGAAGCAACTGACAAACAACTAATCTCAAAAATATACAAGCAACTTATACAGCTCAATTCCAGAAAAATAAACGACCCAATCAAAAAATGGGCCAAAGAACTAAATAGACATTTCTCCAAAGAAGACATACGGATGGCTAACAAACACATGAAAAGATGCTCAACGTCACTCATTATCAGAGAAATGCAAATCAAGACCACAATGAGATACCACTTCACACCAGTCAGAATGGCTGCGATCCAAAAGTCTGCAAGCAATAAATGCTGGAGAGGGTGTGGAGAAAAGGGAACCCTCTTACACTGTTGGTGGGAATGCAAACTAGTACAGCCACTATGGAGAACAGTGTGGAGATTCCTTAAGAAATTGCAAATAGAACTGCCTTATGACCCAGCAATCCCACTGCTGGGCATACACACCGAGGAAACCAGAATAGAAAGAGACACATGTACCCCAATGTTCATTGCAGCACTGTTTATAATAGCCAGGACATGGAAACAACCTAGATGTCCATCAGCGGATGAATGGATAAGAAAGCTGTGGTATATATACACAATGGAGTATTACTCAGCCATTAAAAAGAATACATTTGAATCAGTTCTAATAAGATGGATGAAACTGGAACCAATTATACAGAGTGAAGTAAGCCAGAAAGAAAAACACCAATACAGTATACTAACACATATATATGGAATTTAGAAAGATGGTAATGAGGACCCTGTATGCAAGACAGCAAAAGAGATACAGATGTGTAGAGCGGACTTATGGACTCTGAGGGAGAAGGAGAGGGAGAGGGAGAGGGAGGGATGATTTGGGAGAATAGCATTGAAATATGTATACTATCATGTAAGAAATGAATTGCCAGTCTATGTTCAATGCAGGATGCAGGATGCTTGGGGCTGGTGTATGGGGATGATCTGGAGGGAAGATGTGGGGTGGGAGGTGGGAGGGGGGTTCATGTTTGGGAGTTCGTGTAAAAAAATAAATAAATACAAAAAAAAAAAAAAAAACTCAAAATGGATTAAAGATCTAAACGTAAGACCAGAAACTATAAAACTCCTAGAGGAGAACATAGGCAAAACACTCTCCGACATAAATCACAGCAGGATCCTCAATGATCCGCCTCCCAGAATACTGGAAATAAAAGCAAATATAAACAAATGGGATCTAATTAAAATTAAAAGCTTCTGCACAACAAAGGAAAATATAAGCAAGGCGAAAAGACAGCCTTCTGAATGGGAGAAAATAATAGCAAATGAAGCAACTGACAAACAACTAATCTCAAAAATATATAAGCAACTTATACAGCTCAATTCCAGAAAAATAAACGACCCAATCAAAAAATGGGCCAAAGAACTAAATAGACATTTCTCCAAAGAAGATATACGGATGGCTAACAAACACATGAAAAGATGCTCAATGTCACTCATTATTAGAGAAATGCAAATCAAAACCACAATGAGATACCACTTCACACCAGTCAGAAGCCCTATGACTTTATAGTAATGCCACAAAACAAATCTCAATATCAAAGGTTATATCATTCAAATCAGAAAGGAAAAAATGAGAAACCAATAATATAGATAACCTTCCCCAAACAAGTATGACTTAAAAATCCACCTCTAAATAACTCATGAGTTAGTGAAAAAGAAATTGAAACTTTAAAATGCTCTATTTGTTGTTGTTCTTCAGTTGCTAAGTCCAGTTTGCAACCCCATGAACTTCAGCATGCCAGGCTTCCCTGTCCTTCACTATCTTCTAGAGTCTTGCACAAACTCACATGCATTGAGTTGGTGATGCCATCCAACCATCTCATCCTCTGTTGCCCACTTCTCCTCTTGCCCTCAATCTTTCCCAGCATCAGGGTCTTTTCCATTGAACTGGCTCTTCACATTGATGGCCAAAATATTGAAGCTTCAGCATTAATCTTTCCAATGAATATTCGGGGTTGATTTCCTTTAGGATTGACTGGTTTGATCTCCTTGCTGTCCAAGGGACTCTCAAGAGTCTTCTCCAGCACCACAGTTTGAAACATCAATTCTTGGGTGCTCAGCCTTTTTTATAGTTCAGCTCTCACATCTGTACATGATTACTGGAAAAACCATAGTTTTGACTAGATGGACTTTTGTTGGCAAAGTGATCTCTCTGTTCTTAATATGCTATCTAGGTTGATCATAGCTTTTCTTCCAAGGAGCAAGTGTCTTCTAATTTCATGGCTGCAGTCACCATCTGCAGTGATTTTGGAGCCAAAGAAAATAGTCTGTCAACTGTTTCCATTGCTTCCCCATCTATTTGTCATGCAGTGATGATGGGACTGGATGCCATGATCTTAGTTTCTTGAATGTTGAGTTTTAAGCCAACTTTTTCACTCTGCTCTTTCACCTTCAAGAGGCAGTTTAGTTCCTCATTGCTTCCTGCCATTATAGTGGTGTCATCTGCATATCTGAGGTTGTTGATATTTCTTCTGGCAATCTTGATATCAGCTTGTGAGACATATAGCCCAGCAATTAGTGTGATGTACTCTGCATAAACGTTAAACAAGCAGGGTGATAATATATAGCCTTGATTTACTCCTTTCTGTACTGGACAATTATGGAAATACCATATTACCATTTGTGGGATGTAGCTCTGATGATGAAAGCATAGACTTAAATGTTTATAGAAGTAAAGAATAACCACTTAACCAATGAAAATCCATGAGCTATGGATTCAAGGCAATAACTTAAGAGAAACAGATAATAATTTTTAAAAAAAAAATCCTAAAAGTTGAACAAAGTTTGACAAGGAGCTATTTTTTTTTTTCTAATTCTGTATAAAAAGGGAAGCTATTCTTCTCCCTAATAAAAACTCTCTCAGTTGGGTGAGAAGAACCTGGGTTTCTGGCAAAGTGTTTACTAGAAAACATTCTCCAAGAAACAAAACAAATATCCATTCATTCAATTCAGCAGACAACAGCAGCAGGATTCCATGTGGGCTAACACACCACAGTCGCCTTCCGGAGTATTCACAGGTTACCACCCTTCTAGAGTGTTTTTCTCCTTAAAGCATTCTTGTTTCCCTGCCTTTGTGTGTTGCTTATTTATTTCTGCTCAGAAGATATTAAGGGGCCCTGTAGATAATCTGTCCCACAGGTTTTGGAGTAACCTATATTGCTGGAGCATGTTGCTTGGAAATGAGAAAGCAGAGGGAAAAAATGACTCTGGACTGCTTTCCCAAGATCCACATCAAGGGAAATTGTCCACTTGCTTTATAGAAGTAATCCAACTCTAAATACAAAGTGGAAGGATCAAAGACAACATGCAAAAAGAAATTTAAAATAGAAGGAACCACCAAAATGTGTGCTGACGTGTGCCTATTAGCCAGTCTGCAAAGGCATTCATCACCCAGAGAAGATTAAAATGCCTTTAAAAACATATTTGTAGGCTGAAAATCTGAAGCCAATTTCACATTTACTGTAAAGAATCAAAGAAGGCATCTTTAGGGAAAATTATACATACAATAAAATTCCACTGCTGAGCTATACTGGTCCCTGAGGCCCTAGGTAAACTTCAGATCTCTGGCGAGCTTTGCAAAGTCTCTTTATTTTACTATTTTAGTACAGTATTTCCATTTAATCCTTTTTCAAATATATTAACAGTCAAAGAAAACAAATTAATAGGAATAGGCTTTCCATGGGACTCTTAAGCCAAGGAAGGGAAAAATAAAACAGGTGGTTGCTTCCCTTCCTTTCTGGAAGGTCTGAAGGCCAACTATGGATCCAACAACCGTGACCTCCAACCCAACCTCTCCTGCAGAAGGTAGGGGCCGCCAGTGACAGCCTTAAAGTAACAGCATATAAAATGGCACATGGGTTTTCAGTAGAAACTCACATGATCAATACTGGTGATGATTTCACTTATGGTGCTTTCCACTCAATGACAGAAGGCATCCTCCCAGCAGCTTTTATTTAGCAAGTCCCAGATGCTTCCAGAAATGATGTAATATCCTACACGGTGCTTTGAGCGCTTTGCCAGAATTAGAACACGATGGTGGCTGAGCAATCTAAAAGCAGGTTTTGGAATGTTTAAAGCCTTGTGTAATCTCAGATTTTGGATATGAAATGTATTGATTGCTACAGTGGTCCAAATCGATGGCCAGCACTTACATTTTAAAATGAGTTGAGATAATCTCTCATGACTCAACTAATCTACTGGGACAATGGCCTCAGTCTGTTTGCCTGTTAATAAATCTGTTAAATTTATTTCAAATGTGTACCTAGCCTCTAATACATGACTTATTACTACACTGGATAAAAGGCAATAAGACATGGCAATTGACCTCTAAAGAGCTTATAACTTAGTAGAAGGAATCACACACATACGGCATATCTCCCAATGTCCAATGAAATGTGATGAGTGAGGGATATGGTAAAAAAAAAAAAAAAACACACACATAAAAACCCAGTCCTACAGAAGAACAGACACTTATAGACTCATGCTCTAAACATTGTACACAGTTCATTCTGTGGGGGAACGCTTTCAATAGCATACCTGATGTGTGGTTGCCCAAAATTTGCAAGATGCACAAGATGAAAAAGTTATGGAGATTGTCTGAACAAAAATGTGAATGTACTTAACACTACCCTTAAAACAGTAAATTTCACTTTGGGTTTTTTTTTTTTTTTCCTACTACAATTAAAAAAAAAAATAGTGGTTGAGACTATCAGGTTACTGCCAGCCTTTGTAGAAGGGAGTGGAAATTCAGATGAGGCATCAGGGAAATGGTAGGTGAGAAGGACTGTACAGATCCTATAAGAGATAGTGTTGGGGAAAGCAGTATTTGACTCTTACAGGAAAGAGATGGCCCAGAATTAGAATTAATGATACTGTTCCTGAAAGGTGTGTGGTCTGGCTGCTCACTGCTCAAAAACCAATAAACAGGCCAGACTGGTGGGAAGGAAAGTCTGCTTTATTTCAGACGCCAAATCCTATAAGAGATAGTGTTGGGGAAAGCAGTATTTGACTCTTACAGGAAAGAGATGGCCCAGAATTAGAATTAATGATACTGTTCCTGAAAGGTGTGTGGTCTGGCTGCTCACTGCTCAAAAACCAATAAACAGGCCAGACTGGTGGGAAGGAAAGTCTGCTTTATTTCAGACGCCAGCAACTGGGGTGAGGAGGGTGGCAGACATCTGTCCAAAGGCCAACTCCCCCCGCCAGCACCCCTCCGCATTGGCAACCAGTGCGCAGGAGCTTTTATAGACAGAAGTGGGGAAGGGCTACATGCAGGAACAGCACCGTCAGCTCTGATAGGCATCTTCAAATTGGTCATCAGTGGTCTGACCAGCAATATGTTGGTTATCTAGGTACAGCTATTCTTCAGTTCCAGGGCCCACTTGTTCCCATTTCTTTGCAGTCAGTTCTCGGAACTGTGGCAGCTCATGCCCTGAGTACAGTCTGGTCATTGTGTAGTTAACTTGTCCACCTCCTGTTTAGTATTTATGAGACAGCTCACAGGATATGGCTCAGAATATTATCCATAGCCCTTGAGAAAGAACTAAAGGTCCTTGACAATTGTTAATAACTACATTATTATTATTTAGTCTCCTTTGTTTTTTCTTTGTTTCTGTGTTTCTCATTTCTCTGATTAAATTTATTATTTGACTAAAATTTCCCATAGACAAAAGGCAAGCAAAGGTCAGGGGCCAGTTGGGGGTAGAGGCAAGGACCATAGAGTCCTGCTCAATTTCAATACCAGTGAAAACCTGGAGCCAAGTTGGGCCTGGGACTGGGAGGAGATCAGTCTGAAAAAACAACAGAGCATCATGTTACCTATTCAGAATAAGCTGGTGCAGAAAGCCTTGAATGCCAGTCAAGTCCCTGAAACTTCTGAGCATGGCAAACCAGCATTTGAAGAACACTGGTCAAGCCTATGAGCCTGAGTGCCTATTAGGCGCCAGGCTCCAAGCGAGGCTCCTTATACACCATATTTCACTCAGCCCTCACAATCATCCAGGATTTAGAGATGAAAAGAAATGCTGCTTGGAGAAATTAAATGACATCCCTAAATAGCACAGCAAGTAAGTGGCAGAGCTGAAATTTACCTCTCTCTCCAAACTCAAGTGTTCATCAAAGACTTGCCCCACATCAGAGACTGGGCCAGATGACAGGGTGACAGAGAGCAGAGCTCACCATCCAGTGCGGGAGACGGACCAGTGAACAGGAGGGACAGAGCTGCAGATGCCACTGTGGGGTGAACAGGGACACCATGGAAGCCAGCTAAGAGCACCCAACTAGCTTTAAGGGAGGAACAAAAATGTCTCCTGGTGAATTGTTACATGTTTCTCTTCTGGCTATATTCATGCTGTTTCTCTTAAGGTTAACTAAGCATTACGCAGCTCAAATTGGCGGTGATCATATCCAAACTGAAGACTGTCCCGTTGGTCCTGCCTTCTTCTCTGCAACATATTTGAGACGGCCTGGTTATCTGGAAAGGATTCAAGGCATGGAAGCTTCCACGGCCCATGTAAAGCCACCTTCTAGCTAATCAGAGACCTCCTAGCCAGGGCTCTCCCTTTCTCCGCTCTGTTCTCTCCCACCCAGTGTCAGGGAGGTCTCTTACAAAATCCACCCCATGTGTGCTTTTCTGCATCATACGCTGTGTTTATTAGGAATGCACACGTCTGGAACCTTTGATAACTGAAAATGCACCTGCAAAGTCCAAAAAGGGAAGAAAAGCTAAGCTCCTTTTTAGCTTTTTACTGAAAATAAACACTCCCATCAAAACCAAAGGTTTGAAAGCAAAAAGAATCTAGCAACAGGAGTCAGTTTCAAAGCTTGTTTTCTGAAACCAACACCAATGGATAATAAAGTCAAAAGTAAAAAATGACTTTATAGGTTCTATAAATACAGATAACTTTTAATACAGATAATACAGATAACTTATAATACAGATAACTTTTAAACAATACACAAAGAAGGTTTGTTTTTTTTTAACCCCCCCTCCACCACATCACCTTCAAAATCATGTCTAGATCTTCACAAACTATAAATCAATTCATATTCCCTTCACCTCTGGCTTTAAGATAAGTTGGTTCTTTCCAAAACCGTCCTGTCTTGAGCTACTTGCTCTTATAATGGTCTCCACAAGCTTGTTTCTTCTCACACTTCCCCTCCCACTCTCCCCAATGCCTAGCATCTTCTGCAAAGAGTATTAATGAAAGAGCTTTTCCAGCTCTCTGTGATAAGGCCTGACCTTAGTGAACTTTGGCCTGGACAGCAGACCACTCTCCACTAAAGCTGCCCAGAGGCTGGCCCTTCAGGGGAACACAGACCCCTCGCCTGGACCCATCAGAGTACTCCACGCTGGATACGCACGTGAAATGGGACTGTCGTTTCTCTATTTTAGAAGGATGTTATGAAAACCACATTGTCAGGAACAGTATACTACAAATCGCCCCAGGTGCTCTTCGTTCATTGGTATCTGGCTTTAAACCACAAATTCACAGGGCCCAGAACAGTCACCAGTTGCCTAAACTCAAGGTCAATCTCAAGTAGATACGCAACTGCCTATTAATAAAACACCCAATGAAGAACCACGGTATCTGCCAGTCACCATAACAAGTCTATCGTCCACAGGAAATTAAACATTTTCACTTGTGGTGTGCCTAGTGTAAACGCTCACAAGTGACCATGGTTCCTTATGCATTTGCTTTGGG